>OY992879.1:48851082-49413582 GCA_963921405.1 Cepaea hortensis
GGCACCTGTCAACGGGCAATTTACCTCCCTTGGTGTGTTTGTGAGGGTTTTGTTATCGCTCACATCATCGGTGCCATTATTTTTCTCGCCAGTGTTTGTTAGTATATGAAAGATTAATAGCGGGGAGGGGAAGACTGATACACAGGAGAGATGTTTATACATAGAGAGAGAGAGAGAGAGAGAGAGAGAGAGAGAGAGAGAGAGAGAGAGAGAGAGATGGATACACATATATATTGAGAGATCTAGAGAGATATAGAGAAATGGAGACATAAAGAGATGGATATATGGAGTGATAAACAGATGGAGAGATAGAGAAAGAGATAAAGAGCGATATATATACAGATAAAGGTAGGTAGATAGATAGATAGATAGAGAGATAGAGAGAGAGAGAGAGAGAGAGAGAGAGAGAGAGAGAGAGAGTTGGGATTAGCTTAGTTCCATCAGTCTAATTACATCCATAAATGGACTGATTTACCCGTGAAGCTAGCTAAAAGAGCATTAAATGCTCTTTAGTTCTATCTCTGAAGTTACGTCAATAAGTTAATTTGACCAAGGAACTACAAAATCATACGGTTAGATTAGTTCTATTTCTGAAATTAGGCCAATAAATAGGTAGATTTAACCAAGGAACTACAAGAATTTACGGTAAGATTAGTTCCTTATATAACGTATTGCCCATAAATAGGCTGATTTAACCAAGGAACTACCACCTCTCTCTCTCTCTCTCTCTCTCTCTCTCTCTCTCTCTCTCTCTCTCTCTCTCTCTCTCTCTCTCTCTCTCTCTCTCTCCCAATGTCAAACCTGGACAATGACAGAACAAGAGAAGAGACAAATTTCACCAACAGAAATGAGATTCCCGAGAATCAAGACCAAAGTGTGGGTTCTAGAAGCGCTAGATTTCGTTAGAAAACAGCAAGTTAAATGTTTTGGCCATATAACTAGGCTACCAATTTACAGTTGTATCAAGAAGAGAGAAAATAAGAAATGTAGAAATCGGGACTAAAGTGTGTGTGTGTGTTTGTGTGTGTGTGTGTATGTGTGTGTGTGTGTGTGTGTGTGCAGCGCGCGCGTGTGTGTGTGTGAGGGGAAGGGGGTGTTATAGCAGCGCTAAATGTTATCAGAGGACAGCACGTTAAAGGGTTTGGCCATACAACTAGATTACCAACTAACAGTATACCACAACAAGCAATGAGGTAAAATCAAATGGAAGCAGAAGAAGCGGCCGACCACGTAAACAATGGGCAGATGGAATAGCAGAGTCCATGGGCATCTCGATACATGAAGGTCATAAAAGGGTTCTCTCCCGCTGTTTATACTTCACCTCGACACCGCAAGGTACAAGAGGAACAAGATGAGATGAGATCAAACCAACTAATCACAACAATTAAACGAATTATACCACAACACACTATGATGAACAGACCAAATGGAACCAGAAGAAAATTCTGACCGTGTAAACGATGGACAGAGGGAATAATAGAGTGCAAGGGAGTCAAAATATGTGCAGCCCATAAACGGGTACTCTTCCGCTGTTTATGCCTCACCTCGACACCACAATTTACAAGAGGAACATGGTGCACAATCTTTATTATCTTTATATTCAAAGGGTTAAGAATTGGGCACGCAGGCCCGTCTGGTGAGATGAGATGAGACTAGAAGAATATAAGTCTATATTACATCTATTCCGAAAGTTGCGCCCATGAATATACTAATGTAATGTTTGAACTAAGTGACCAGATAAGTTAGACTGGCTGTATGAATCCCATTAACTAGCTTGTACTGAAAACTCCAAGTCATAATTGTAACCACTCATGCAAACACAGCTAATAATATTAACCAGTTTAAAACGACGAAAGAGAGAAAGAGAGTAAGTACTATTATGACACACCCCACACCACTGCAACAACGGCACTGTTCACTTAAACAAATACACCTTCCGTGGCCGATACCTGTGTTTGTCTAATCATTGCAGTGATTCAGCTTTCACCCATGCTGTAACTGCCTCGACAAATGTCACGTCTATTAGTGTCATACACAACAAATAACTCATTAATTCCCACCGTTTACCTTTCCCATTTCCCACTGTTTGCAGGTACTTCGTCCATATTTCTGCTGCAATTCTCTCACAGGGAGATGTGGTGGCGTAATGGGGACTTACTTAATAAGGGTGGTTCAAGGTTCAATTCTTAGTAGTGATTTGCAACTAGATTTGCAACTGTCATCAAATTAACGGGGTTGAGGTGGGGGTTGTCTGGGGACAGTTGTATTCAGCTGACAGTTACACTATAGACCCAGTTACAGGATATAGTGGTTAGATACTCTAATGAAACTGGGTTAACGGGGATTTTCTTCTTATTCTTCTCTTCCTTTATTTACTTTATTTTGTTCACTCGCTTTGAACTCAAGCGTAGTCTACATACATGATACTAGGTCTAGTGTCTGGATTTATTTTTGCATGTGGATTAGCTTTCCCTATTACCGGTGTCCCTTGCCATTAGGCGACTTCTGAGGGGATTGTAATTGGGGTCCTCAGGTCAAGGACGAGAAGTCACATTTTAGTCCAACCGATTGGTGTAAAGGTTGAACCCGCTACCTCGGTATCAGCACACCGGAAGTTTAAAAACGATCGTTCTTATTAATTTAACCAAGCAGACCTACGTTTATCTTAGTGAAGTGTGTGGAGGTGCGTGGGGGATAGTTGTGAAAGTATATATATGTTGTGCTCGCCTTCAAATGTGCGTTAGGTTGGTCTTCTTTACTCTAAGGTTGTTCTTGATACCATCTCTCCATTGTTGACGTGGTCTCACCCTTGTTTCTGTATTCATCCTTAATGTCTCATATCCTCTTCAGGACTTGATTTTCTAGGCAACTGTACGTTTAGTAGTTTGCCATTGCTTTCTGAACGAGAAGTTAACATTTAAATCTAACTTAATGCTGGCGTAGGGGTTGTGCCGGCAAACTCGTCATCAGCGCACCGGAGGCTCGAAGTGATAAAGGAAGTCCATACCTTTATTGTTATTTGTAAATACAATTGTTGTACATACTCTTTATGGATGTTAGATT
Organism: Cepaea hortensis; assembly: GCA_963921405.1. NCBI lineage: Eukaryota > Metazoa > Mollusca > Gastropoda > Stylommatophora > Helicidae > Cepaea > Cepaea hortensis. The sequence goes on from OY992879.1 coordinate 48,854,146, forward strand.
AAACTGTCAAAACGTCAGCGGGTAACAGTGTCTGAACGTCAACACAATACAAATGTTAAAACGTCAACAGATAACAATGTCTGAATGTCAACAACCAAAATGGCAAAACGTCAGCTGATAACAATGTTTGAACGTTAACACAATAAAATATCTGAACGTCACCACTACAAAAATGTCTGAACATCAACAAATTACAATGTCTGAACATCAACACAACAAAAATGTTTGAACATCAACACAACAAAAATGTTTGAACATCAACACAACAAAAATATCATAACATCAACACAACAAACATGTCTGAACATCAACAAATAGCAATGTCTGAACATCAACATAACAAAAATGTCTGAACATCAACAAATTACAATGTCTGAACATCAACACAACAAAAATGTTTGAACATCAACGCAACAAAAATGTTTGAACATCAACACAACAAAAATGTCCGAACATCAACACAACAAAAGTGTCTGAACATCAACACAACAAAAATGTCTGAACATCAACAAATAACAATGTCTGAACATCAACACAACAAAAATGTCTGAACATCAACACAACAAAAATGTCTGAACATCAACACACAAAAAAATGTCTGTACATCAACACAACAAAAATGTCTGAACATCGACAAATAACAATGTCTGAAATCAACACAACAAAAATATCTGTACAAGTAGTTATATAGGAGGTCTGCTAGCCCCAAGGAGAAGGTGCCGCACCTCTTTTACTAAGAATAAAGAAGGAGGAGCGGTCGTTTTTTAGTAAGCGCAAAGAAGCAGGTGCGGGACATAACTCGTGAGTAAATAATCGTCTGTTTTTGTGATATTACCTCCCCTTTTTGAAGAATTTTATTTTTTTAAATTAAAATTTAATGATTATTGTTATCATGGGTTGTAGTCGGCGGGTCTTAGTGGCGTTAGTTGTTAAGGGATGGGTGAGTGGCGAGGTAGCTAGGTAAATGCTTCCGAGCACTATCATCATATCTTTTTAGAGCTTCAAATGAAAACCTTACAAATGTCAAATGGCCAGTAGTATTGATTTTAATGGGTATGGCTTAGCGAAAGTCGGTGTTAAGGAGTGGGTATCGGTTACTAGTGAGCCGTAGACGGTCGTAGTGGTTTAAACACTATCATCATACAGATTAAAAATCAAAGCTTTAAAATGAAAAGATGGCGGTTAGCACTGGATGTAGTGGATATGGCTTAGTGACATTCATTGTTAAGGGGTGGGGTGAGTGGATGAGTAATTAGAAAAACGCTTCTGAACACTATCATCGGGTTCAAATCCCAGTGGGGTTGTCTAGTGGTAGAATAATATTTGGTTACTTAATTGTGATTTCGAGCTCTGGTGTTATTAACCCGGCTATGTTTAGAATAGGAGAGGTGGTGTGCTGGTTGCGGAGTATGTTTAGGTGGTACCCCAGACACTTTGTCGTTGGTAAAATTGCCAGTCATCAACATTTGGGTATCTAGGTGATCATAAGGTGTAGGGTCGCTTTATCCAACGGTGTCGCCGCAGCCACAAGTCCCACCGGTGATAAAAAACACAGGCAGCAGATTTCACCCTTGTACCTACGAGTTACAAAATATAACCTAACTTAAAAATCAAAATATGATATACCCAATACCTTAACAGGTGTTACAAAAAATCAATACTCATCTTCATAACGGCTAATCCATGGCATTATCATCCTCGTAATGACCAAGTCAGGTTAATAATATTCCTGATATCCCCGCCATTGCAAATAGTTCGCGTTATTAATAAAGGTTCATATAAAGGTTGGTAAGGGATTAAGAGATTAACACCTATTGTCGCGATATCCAACAAAAATCAATAGCACTACTCCCGAATTTTCTCATATGTGGCGGTTGGGAATTATGGGTTAGGTGTATGTGTCCTCATTCAGTTAAAACAGGTGGTATGAGTAGGAGATATCACAAACAGTATCAGCATATGCCACTCTGATCTTAAATATCAGTAGTTCGTTATTCTTGTGACATTGAAATCGATTGGGGTTTGAAGAAGGATGGTGTGCTATGTTATTGGGAGGTTTATATAGATTGATCAATATGCAAAGTTGATAAGGTTACCTCTGTCCGCGCATCGTAGCTGTGTTGTGAGTTGTCGCCTATTACACCCGGGTGCGAGAAATAACCAAAAATATTTCACATCAACTCAATATACATGCCTCTATATAGATGCAATGCGAACTTGGCTAGAGTCTACTTTAGGAAAGTATGTATGTTTGTGTATGCGCATTTACCACTGGTTATAGACGTGTGTAGTATTATTGGAAAGCGGCCGTTATGTATACATTATTAAAGTATGTTGCCTTACAGAGCTTGTATAGTATCTATGTGTCTGCTATGTTGTATGTTTTGTTCTGTTGTCTTGTAGTATTTGGAGGGAGTTTCATGTGGTTGTCTAGTTAATTTTTTCCCCATCAGAATCCACACCCCCAGTGTCATTAGATGGTTTTTAACTTGTCTACCCATTGTCCTCGCTTCACATTCATACAATAGTATAGGTTCTATGTAGTGATTAAACACTCTTTTTCTCCTTGTAATTGCCGTCTTTATATTAGTCATTATGTTTTCCACCTTACCAAAGACTATCTTCAACATATCGAACCTTGGTCTATCCTCTTAAAGACAACTTCTTGTAGTCTCTTGGCTACATTTTTCCCGTGTCAAGCTTCATGTCTCTACTCGTCTGTATTAGTGTGTTAGAAGTAAACCAACAGCACATAAGACAGCCATATATTACCACAATGTATACAAAAATGAAGCAATACACATTATCCCAGTATATAAATATAGTACTAAATAGGAAGTAGTTGAAAACATTCAACTGCATTATTACAAGGTAAATTAAATATAGTGATATGTATAAAATATCACACACCCGTGTTACATTAGCAAATAAGTACAAAGCACAAGGGTATGAATACGTTGGTGTATTAGTTACATACAAATGGACCATACAACATACCGCCAAGTCCGCTACGGGACCTAACTCGTGTGAAGTTATGTCTGTAACCAACAGAAATGTGTGTGTGGTAATAACTACGATGTCTGTCTTTCACCATGTATCTGACCTGTTTGCATACCACTACATTCCTTCGTTCACTTGTTGTATACAACCAATCAGGGTAATTGTCTTAGAATTGACCCACATTTTATGTTAGACAAGCATTGATTGGCTGTTCACTTGTGGTATACAACCAATCAGGTTAATTGTCTTAGAATTTACCCACATTTTATGTTAGACAAGTATTGATTGGCTGTCAACTATGCGGTGGGCGGGGCTTACTGTATGTAATATATATCCAACTCACCACATCTCACTCACTTTGTGATGTACGCAAGAACGACGAAAGATTGGGTCTTCAGTTTTGTGATTATTCAATGACAATTTGCCTTCAAGTTTAGAAAGTTTGCCATTTACCGTCTTGTCTCAGTATCCACGGACTATCAGCCATATACGGATCTACAGCTTTAGCGGCTATTTCTTCCAGTTTTTGGACATTCACAACTGCCTTGGAAGATTTATCAACCAGATTCTTACCCAGACGCATCCGAAGTGTAAGCAACCTCATTATTCTGCCATAGTTTACAACGTCATCTGCAAAGAAGTCATCGGCGTTTGAAACAAAGACAGAGAAAAAGTGTTCGGGATTGATACGGTTTACTAGACTAGTGAACATACATCTTGTTGTTTGAGTATTTGACTTACCTATCTAGCCAACATCGTGTCATCTACCTTTGGTGAAAGATAGAAACTAAATATATTCAACGCTATATTCATCGGCTCGCTGTGAACGTGTGTCAAGTCGACTGTTGCTTGTCTCAGTAGCAAGTCGCTAGTGAACACGCCTAAAAATACAAAGATGTCAACAAGGCAATCATCTGAGAACCATTTATGTGCAACCTGTGGGAAAGGTTTCTCTGAAAAGCGCAATCGGCTTCGCCATACTCGGACCAGTCACAATACCAAGGAGCAAGTGTATTCATGTCACACCTGTGGTCATATATTTAACAGGAAAGACAACCTACAACGTCACATTACAAAGGAACACACTACCCCAGGAGTATCACCCAGTGTAATACCAGCAGACGCTTCAACACCCGCTTCAGCAACACTACGTAAGAGACATGTGGCTACTAATAGTGATGTGGCAGTCAGCGAGAAGAAGACTAAACAAGACGAAAACTCCCAGCCAGTCAGTGACACACAACCCACGGATGAAACGGCTTCTTTACACACTCTTCCAGATGATATTAGACAAGTATACACCGACAACTGGAGTAGTATCAAAACACATCACAAGATAAACAAATATATGTCTGTCTATACATTTTATATTAGCCCATACACAATCCACCCTAAAGATTGGGCATCTACCTTGAACAAGATCTTTACCATTCAAAAGAGCATATTCAAAATCAACTTTAGTTATCATATAGTCCTTAGGCACAGCGAAACAGACGCTCTTCGTTTGTATCACGCATCTTCAAATAATGCTTCTGTCTTAGAACTTCCACAACTAATCAAAAATAGACAAGACTTTGACGATTTTATCAAAACAGTACACGAACATGACGTTCTTACCTACGCTATGCAACAACGTCCAAATACCAAATACACTACAGAGACGATTCCAGCTATATGTTTTTATGTCTATCATATCCCAGAATTCCGGCTTGTTTAATAAATAACGCCCCTTTTATGACCCACGTTAGGCACCACTGTGCATGATCATACTAGATATAACATTCCATATTTAACCATCCGTTTTGTATACTGGTATTACGATTGTTCCTTTTTGTGTGTGTAAACTTTGCTGGAAATACTGTAAAATAAACAGTTTTATGTATTATAAGTGCGTTCACTTGTTGGTTTTTAGTGTTGACGGTACATATGAGTGTCATGTGGTGAGCGGGTGTTACATGTTGATGGCCAAGTCAAGAAATATGTGAGCCATTCTTATAAAAATTAGGAAAATATGTTAACCTAATGAGAAAAATGTTGCCCAAGTAAAGTAAAAATTTACACAAAACTTATAAAACTTAGGAAAATGTGTTAACCTAAGGAGACAAATATTGACCAAGTGAAGAAATATCTCAACCATACTTATAAACATTAGGAAAATGTGTTAACCTAACGGGAAAAACATTGGCGACGTGAAGAAATATCTCAGCCATTCTTATAAAAATTAGGAAAATATGCTAACCTAATGAGAAAAATATTGCCCAAGTGAAGAAAAAATTTACACAAAACTTATAAAACTTAGGAAAATTTAAATATTGAGCACAACCCACTACTGGCAACGCCGATCGCATTCCGGTATGAACCTAAGGCCTATCCACGTCAATATGGAAGCACTATACTCGAGTTTCGCCCTTGTTTGAGCTCGTCAGTAGTGCATATCCCTGACCGGATCCGGAAACAGTCCCGGATCACGCGTGTGAAGCGAGTGTGTAACCACGCGGCACACACTGGACACACCAAATTAGGAAAATTTGTTAACTAAATGTGAAAAAATATTGGCCAAGTAAAGACATGTTTCAACTAGTCTTATACATATGTCGCCCAAACTTATGAACATTAGGAATATGTGTTATCCAAAAGGGAAAAATATTGACCAAGTGAAGAAATATCTCAACCATACTTATGAAAAGGAGAAAAATGTGTTAACCTAACGGGAAAAACATTGGCGAAGTGAAGAAATATCTCAGCCATTCTTATAAAAATTAGGAAAATATGTTAACCAAAGGAGAAAAATATTGACCAAGTGAAGAAATATCTCAACCATACTTATAAACATTAGGAAAATGTGTTAACCTAATGAGAAAAATATCGCCCAAGTGAAGAAAAATTTACACAAAACTTATGAAACTTAGGAAAGTGTGTTAACCTAATGAGAAAAATATTGCCCAAGTGAAGAAAAAATTTACACAAAACTTATAAAACTTAGGAAAATTTGTTAACTAAATGTGAAAAAATATTGTCCAAGTAAAGACATGTTTCAACTAGTCTTATAAATATGTCGCCCAAACTTATGAACATTAGGAATATGTGTTATCCAAAATGGAAAAATATTGACCAAGTGAAGAAATATCTCAACCATACTTATGAAAAGGAGAAAAATGTGTTAACCTAACGGGAAAAACATTAGCGAAGTGAAGAAATATCTCAGCCATTCTTATAAAAATTAGGAAAATATGTTAACCTAATGAGAAATATATTGCTCAAGTGAAGAAAAAGTTACACAAAACTTATAAAACTTAGGAAAATGTGTTAACCTAATGAGAAAAATATTGCCCAAGTGAAGAAAAAATTTACACAAAACTTATAAAACTTAGAAAAATGTGTTAACCTAATGAGAAAAATATTGACCAAGTAAAGAAAAATTTACACCAAACTTCTGAAAAGTAGGAAAATTTGTTAACCAAAAAGGAAAACATATGGGATAAACTATGAAATATGTTGACCGAAGTAAGAAAATATGTTAGCCAAAGGGGGGAAAAGGTTGGCCAAAACATGAAATATCTCGACCAAGTTTATAAATATCTCGTGTAAACTTATAAAAAAGTAGGAACAAATATTGCTTCTGTAGTTATGTCAAACATGGCTTGAACTTTTATCTGAACAGACATTTCACAAGACATAATCATTAACGTCAACACTTTCCCTCTTTTACATTACCGAAAGCTTCAACTTATCACTCCAGAGTATCCACTAAAGAAGCACTTATACAGAATAATCACTCATCGCACCACTAAGAACTCCAAACCTTCGTTGCACATGAGGTCTAATGAAACAGTCATAACAACATTTATGGCAATGCAATTTGTGGCTCCACCTGGGATAGTTTCGATAGCAGCTGAGTATTCGTCAGCAAAGAACCACTTCCCATGGCTGACATCTTTAACTTTCTATACCACAATGTCTGCTACACTAATCTTCCAATGGTCCATCTTTCAACAATACAAAGGATGTTCTCGAAGTCTAGCTAACATAACATTGCTTACTTTGTCCACCTGTATCACACTTTGTCATTTCACAGCTGCAATAGCGGCAAGTCTGCAACCAACTAACAGTGTCTGTTATGAAGTCGACCTTTCTTAAAGCCACGTCTGCCGTATTGAGCCCTTGAATACCCTCTACCACATCTTCTAACCGACTTTCAACGTTTCATACCAAATAATATTAACACTATCTTTTATTACAGAGCAGCCGATTTTCTGCTGACTGGGCAGATTTTCCAACCCAATGGAGATAAATCATGTGTCCCCCCTAACATACTAGGCGCTATTCTAGACAACGAATATGGTCATCAACCATCAACCCTAAGAAGAACTTGAAAACAACACAAGAGATTGTGTTCCTGAGACGAAATCCTTGGACTACCAGAGTACCTAACTCTGATCGCCTAAAAGAACCTAAGAAACATAGAGCATTATATACATCAAATACATCAAACACAACAAACTATTTCTTACTAACCCTAACCCTAACTATACATCAAACACAACAAACTCTTTCTTAAGAGACATGGATGCAAAACAGTTTTAGAAATGGAAAAATTTTAATTTGTGTGATTAAATTTTAATTAACATTTAAAACTAATAAATCGCAATTTTATTGCGCGCTTCACTTAATATACAGATATAGCCTAAGTATAGGTATAAGTTAGGTATAGGAAGTATATCGATCTTACCTCTTGCGCAATAAAATTGCGATTTATTAGTTTTAAATGTTAATTAAAATTTAATCACACAAATTAAAATTTTTCCATTTCTGACATTGGTTTGCATCCATGTCTCTTAAGAAAGAGTTTGTTGTGTTTGATGTATAGTTAGGGTTAGGGTTAGTAAGAAATAGTTTGTTGTGTTTGATGTATTTGATGTATATAATGCTCTATGTTTCTTAGGTTCTTTTAAGCGATCAGAGTTAGGTACTCTGGTAGTCCAAGGATTTCGTCTCAGGAACACAATCTCTTGTGTTTTTTTCAAGTTCTTCTTAGGGGTGATGGTTGATGACCATATTCGTTGTCTAGAATAGCGCCTAGTATGTTAGGGGGGACACATGATTTATCTCCATTGGGTTGGAAAATCTGCCCAGTCAGCAGAAAATCGGCTGCTCTGTAATAAAAGATAGTGTTAATATTATTTGGTATGAAACGTTGAAAGTCGGTTAGAAGATGTGGTAGAGGGTATTCAAGGGCTCAATACGGCAGACGTGGCTTTAAGAAAGGTCGACTTCATAACAGACACTGTTAGTTGGTTGCAGACTTGCCGCTATTGCAGCTGTGAAATGACAAAGTGTGATACAGGTGGACAAAGTAAGCAATGTTATGTTAGCTAGACTTCGAGAACATCCTTTGTATTGTTGAAAGATGGACCATTGGAAGATTAGTGTAGCAGACATTGTGGTATAGAAAGTTAAAGATGTCAGCCATGGGAAGTGGTTCTTTGCTGACGAATACTCAGCTGCTATCGAAACTATCCCAGGTGGAGCCACAAATTGCATTGCCATAAATGTTGTTATGACTGTTTCATTAGACCTCATGTGCAACGAAGGTTTGGAGTTCTTAGTGGTGCGATGAGTGATTATTTTGTATAAGTGCTTCTTTAGTGGATACTCCGGAGTGATAAGTTGAAGCTTTCGGTAATGTAAAAGAGGGAAAGTGTTGACGTTAATGATTATGTCTTGTGAAATGTCTGTTCAGATAAAAGTTCAAGCCATGTTTGACATAACTACAGAAGCAATATTTGTTCCTACTTTTTTATAAGTTTACACGAGATATTTATAAGCTTGGTCGAGATATTTCATGTTTTGGCCAACCTTTTCCCCCCTTTGGCTAACATATTTTCTTACTTCGGTCAACATATTTCATAGTTTATCCCATATGTTTTCCCTTTTGGTTAAAATTTTTTCCTACTTTTCAGAAGTTTGGTGTAAATTTTTCCTTACTTGGTCAATATTTTTCTCATTAGGTTAACACATTTTCCTAAGTTTTATAAGTTTTGTGTAAATTTTTTCTTCACTTGGGCAATATTTTTCTCATTAGGTTAACACATTTTCCTAAGTTTTATACGTTTTGTGTAAATTTTTCTTCACTTGGGAAATAATTTTCTCATTAGGTTAACACATTTTCCTAAGTTTTATAAGTTTTGTGTAACTTTTTCTTCACTTGGGCAATATATTTCTCATTAGGTTAACATATTTTCCTAATTTTTATAAGAATGGCTGAGATATTTCTTCACTTCGCCAATGTTTTTCCCGTTAGGTTAACACATTTTTCTCCTTTTCATAAGTATGGTTGAGATATTTCTTCACTTGGTCAATATTTTTCCATTTTGGATAACACATATTCCTAATGTTCATAAGTTTGGGCGACATATTTATAAGACTAGTTGAAACATGTCTTTACTTGGACAATATTTTTTCACATTTAGTTAACACATTTTCCTAAGTTTTATAAGTTTTGTGTAAATTTTTTCTTCACTTGGGCAATATTTTTCTCATTAGGTTAACACATTTTCCTAATGTTTATAAATATGGTTGAGATATTTCTTCACTTGGTCAATATTTTTCTCCTTTGGTTAACATATTTTCCTAATTTTTATAAGAATGGCTGAGATATTTCTTCACTTCGCCAATGTTTTTCCCGTTAGGTTAACACATTTTTCTCCTTTTCATAAGTATGGTTGAGATATTTCTTAACTTGGTCAATATTTTTCCCTTTTCGATAACACATATTCCTAATGTTGATAAGTTTGGGCGACATATTTATAAGACTAGTTGAAACATGTCTTTACTTGGACAATATTTTTTCACATATAGTTAACAAATTTTCCTAAGTTTTATAAGTTTTGTGTAAATTTTTTCTTCACTTGGGCAATATTTTTCTCATTAGGTTAACATATTTTCCTAATTTTTATAAGAATGGCTGAGATATTTCTTCACTTCGCCAATGTTTTTCCCGTTAGGTTAACACATTTTTCTCCTTTTCATAAGTATGGTTGAGATATTTCTTCACTTGGTCAATATTTTTCCATTTTGGATAACACATATTCCTAATGTTCATAAGTTTGGGCGACATATTTATAAGACTAGTTGAAACATGTCTTTACTTGGACAATATTTTTTCACATTTAGTTAACAAATTTTCCTAAGTTTTATAAGTTTTGTGTAAATTTTTTCTTCACTTGGGCAATATTTTTCTCATTAGGTTAACACATTTTCCTAAGTTTCATAAGTTTTGTGTAAATTTTTCTTCACTTGGGCGATATTTTTCTCATTAGGTTAACACATTTTCCTAATGTTTATAAGTATGGTTGAGATATTTCTTCACTTGGTCAATATTTTTCTCCTTTGGTTAACATATTTTCCTAATTTTTATAAGAATGGCTGAGATATTTCTTCACTTCGCCAATGTTTTTCCCGTTAGGTTAACACATTTTTCTCCTTTTCATAAGTATGGTTGAGATATTTCTTCAATAAGTCAATATTTTTCTCTTTTGGATAACACATATTCCTAATGTTCATAAGTTTGGGCGACATATGTATAAGACTAGTTGAAACATGTCTTTACTTGGACAATATTTTTTCACATTTAGTTAACAAATTTTCCTAAGTTTTATAAGTTTTGTGTAAATTTTTTCTTCACTTGGGCAATATTTTTCTCATTAGGTTAACATATTTTCCTAATTTTGATAAGAATGGCTGACATATTTCTTGACTTGGCCATCAACATGTAACACCCGCTCACCACATGACACTCATATGTACCGTCAACACTAAAACCAACAAGTGAACGCAGTTATAATACATAAAACTGTTTATTTTACAGTATTTCCAGCAAAGTTTACACACACAAAAAGGAACAAGCGTAATACCAGTATACAAAACGGATGGTTAAATATGGAATGTTATATCTAGTATGATCATGCACAGTGGTGCCTAACGTGGGTCATAAAAGGGGCGTTATTTATTAAACAAGCCGGAATGCTGGGATATGATAGACATAAAAACATATAGCTGGAATCGTCTCTGTAGTGTATTTGGTATTTGGACGTTGTTGCATAGCGTAGGTAAGAACGTCATGTTCGTGTACTATTGTGATAAAATCGTCAAAGTCTTGTCTATTTTTGATTAGTTGTGGAAGTTCTAAGACAGAAGCATTATTTGAAGATGCGTGATACAATCGAAGAGCGTCTGTTTCGCTGTGCCTAAGGACTATATGATAACTAAAGTTGATTTTGAATATGCTCTTTTGAATGGTAAAGATCTTGTTCAAGGTAGATGCCCAGTCTTTAGGGTGGATTGTGTGTGGGCTAATATAAAATGTATAGGCAGACATATATTTGTTTATCTTGTGATGTGTTTTGATACTACTCCAGTTGTCGGTGTATACTTGTCTAATATCATCTGGAAGAGTGTGTAAAGAAGCCGTTTCATCCGTGGGTTGTGTGTCACTGACTGGCTGGGAGTTTTCGTCTTGTTTAGTCTTCTTCTCGCTGACTGCCACATCACTATTAGTAGCCACATGTCTCTTACGTAGTGTTGCTGAAGCGGGTGTTGAAGCGTCTGCTGGTATTACACTGGGTGATACTCCTGGGGTAGTGTGTTCCTTTGTAATGTGACGTTGTAGGTTGTCTTTCCTGTTAAATATATGACCACAGGTGTGACATGAATACACTTGCTCCTTGGTATTGTGACTGGTCCGAGTATGGCGAAGCAGATTGCGCTTTTCAGAGAAACCTTTCCCACAGGTTGCACATAAATGGTTCTCAGATGATTGCCTTGTTGACATCTTTGTATTTTTAGGCGTGTTCACTAGCGACTTGCTACTGAGACAAGCAACAGTCGACTTGACACACGTTCACAGCGAGCCGATGAATATAGCTTTGAATATATTTAGTTTCTATCTTTCACCAAAGGTAGATGACACGATGTTGGCTAGATAGGTAAGTCAAATACTCAAACAACAAGATGTATGTTCACTAGTCTAGTAAACCGTATCAATCCCGAACACTTTTTCTCTGTCTTTGTTTCAAACGCCGAAGACTTCTTTGCAGATGACGTTGTAAACTATGGCAGAATAATGAGGTTGCTTACACTTCGGATGCGTCTGGGTAAGAATCTGGTTGATAAATCTTCCAAGGCAGTTGTGAATGTCCAAAAACTGGAAGAAATAGCCGCTAAAGCTGTAGATCCGTATATGGCTGATAGTCCGTGGATACTGAGACAAGACGGTAAATGGCAAACTTTCTAAACTTGAAGGCAAATTGTCATTGAACAATCACAAAACTGAAGACCCAATCTTTCGTCGTTCTTGCGTACATCACAAAGTGAGTGAGATGTGGTGAGTTGGATATATATTACATACAGTAAGCCCCGCCCACCGCATAGTTGACAGCCAATCAATACTTGTCTAACATAAAATGTGGGTAAATTCTAAGACAATTAACCTGATTGGTTGTATACAACAAGTGAACAGCCAATCAATGCTTGTCTAACATAAAATGTGGGTCAATTCTAAGACAATTACCCTGATTGGTTGTATACAACAAGTGAACGAAGGAATGTAATGGTATGCAAACAGGTCAGATGCATGGTGAAAGACAGACATCGTAGTTATTACCACACACACCTTTCTGTTGGTTACAGACATAACTTCACATGAGTTAGGTCCCGTAGCGGACTTGGCAGTATGTTGTATGGTCCATTTGTATGTAACTAATACACCAACGTATTCATACCCTTTTGCTTTGTACTTATTTGCTAATGTAACACGGGTGTGTGATATTTTATACATATCACTATATTTAATTTACCTTATAATAATGCAGTTGAATGCTATCAACTACTTCCTATTTAGTACTATATTTATATACTGGGATAATGTGTATTGCTTCATTTTTGTATACATTGTGGTAATATATGGCTGTCTTATGTGCTGTTGGTTTACTTCTAACACACTAATACAGACGAGTAGAGACATGAAGCTTGACACGGGAAAAATGTAGCCAAGAGACTATAAGAAGTTGTCTTTAAGAGGATAGACCAAGGTTCGATATGTTGAAGATAGTCTTTGGTAAGGTGGAAAACATAATGACTAATATAAAGACGGCAATTACAAGGAGAAAAAGAGTGTTTAATCACTACATAGAACCTATACTATTGTATGAATGTGAAGCGAGGACAATGTGTAGACAAGTTAAAAACCATCTAATGACACTGGGGGTGTGGATTCTGATGGGGGAAAAATTAACTAGACAACCACATGAAACTCCCTCCAAATACTACAAGACAACAGAACAAAACATACAATATAGCAGACACATAGATACTATACAAGCTCTGTAAGGCAACATACTTTGATAATGTATACATAATGGCCGCTTTCCAATAATACTACACACGTCTATAACCAGTGGTAAATGCGCATACACAAACATACATACTTTCCTAAAGTAGACTCTAGCCAAGTTCGCATTGCAGCTATATAGAGGCATGTATATTGAGTTGATGTGAAATATTTTTGGTTATTTCTCGCACCCGGATGTAATAGGCGACAACTCACAACACAGCTACGATGCGCGGACAGAGGTAACCTTATCAACTTTGCATATTGATCAATCTATATATACCTCCCAATAACATAGCACACCATCCTTCTTCAAACCCCAATCGTTTTCAGTGTCACAAGAATAACGAACTACTGATATTTAAGATCAGAGTGGCATATGCTGATACTGTTTGTGATATCTCCTACTCATACCACCTGTTTTAACTGAATGAGGACACATACACCTAACCCATAATTCCCAACCGCCACATATGAGAAAATTCGGGAGTAGTGCTATTGATTTTTGTTGGATATCGCGACAATAGGTGTTAATCTCTTAATCCCTTACCAACCTTTATATGAACCTTTATTAATAACGCGAACTATTTGCAATGGCGGGGATATCAGGAATATTATTAACCTGACTTGGTCATTACGAGGATGATAATCCCATGGATTAGCCGTTATCAAGATGCGCATTGATTTTTTGTAACACCTGTTATGGTATTGGGTATATCATATTTTGATTTTTAAGTTAGGTTATATTTTGTAACTCGTAGGTACAAGGGTGAAATCTGCTGCCTGTGTTTTTCATCACCGGTGGGACTTGTGGCTGCGGCGACACGGGCGGATGAAGCGACCCTACACCTTATGATCACCTAGACACCCACATGTTGATGACTGGCAATTTTACCAACGACAAAGTACCGAGATTCGAACCTGTCACTTCCACAGTGTCTGGGGTACCACCTAATCATACTCCGCAACCAGCACACCACCTCTCCTATTCTAAACATAGCCGGGTTAATAACACCAGAGCTCGAAATCACAACTAAGTAACCAAATATTATTCTACCACTAGACAACCCCACTGGGATTCGAACCCGATGATAGTGTTCAGAAGCGTTTTTCTAATTAATCATCCACCCACCCCACCCCTTAACAATGAATGTCACTAAGCCATATCCACTACATCCAGTGCTAACCACCATCTTTACTTTTTAAAGCTTTCATTTTTAATCTGTATGATGATAGTGTTTAAACCACTACGACCGTCTACGGCTCACTAGTAACCGCTACCCACTCCTTAACACCGACTTTCGCTAAGCCATACCCATTAAAATCAATACTACTGGCCATTTGACATTTGTAAGCTTTTCATTTGAAGCTCTAAAAAGATATGATGATAGTGCTCGGAAGCATTTACCTAGCTACCTCGCCACTCACCCATCCCTTAACAACTAACGCCACTAAGACCCGCCGACTACAACCCATGATAACAATAATCATTAAATTTTAATTTTAAAAAATAAAATTCTTCAAAAAGGGAGGTAATATCACAAAAACAGACGATTATTTACTCATGAGTTATGTCCCGCACCTGCTTCTTTACGCTTACTAAAAAACGACCGCTCCTCCCGGCTCCTACCGCTCCTCCTTCTTTATTCTTAGTAAAAGAGGTGCGGCACGTTCTCCTTGGGGCTAGTAGACCTCCTATATAACTACTTGTACATCAACAAATAACAATGTCTGAACATCAACACAACAAAAATATATGTACATCAACAAATAACAATGTCTGAACATCAACGCAACAAAAATATCTGTACATCAACAAATAACAATGTCTGAACATCAACACAACAAAAATATCTGTACATCAACAAATAACAATGTCTGAACATCAACACAACAAAAATGTATGTACATCAATAAATAACAATGTCTGAACATCAACGCAACAAAAAAAATGCCCGAACGCCAACAACGACATTGTCAAAACGTCAACAGAACACACACGTCAAAACATCAACAGAACACACACGTCAAAACGTCAACATATAACAATGTCTGAACGTAAATGGAACAAAATTGTCAAAACGTAAACAATTAAACAGGCGAACATATTAATAGTTAAAGACTTAAACACGTCAATAGGTAGCAAGGTCAAATCGTCAGCAAATAAAAATGTGAACGTCAATAGGTAAACAAATATCGGATCGTCAACAAATAATCATATCGCAACAATGAACCCTTCCAATCGTCAAATAAACGAATGTATTTGCTACTGGGAAGCTTTTAAAGGGTTACGAACAAACATACAAAATATGGCTAAGAAGATGGAAAGATGGAATAAACACACACAGAGAGAGAGAGAGAGAGAGAGAGAGAGAGAGAGAGAGAGAGAGAGAGAGAGAGAGAGAGAGAGAGAGAGGGAGAGAGAGGGAGACACACGAACGTTTCAACCACAGTCGTTATCAACGGACTACAAAAACCAAACACTAAACATATATAACGGACGGACAACAAAGTGGTGTACTACCATCTTTATGATATCTTAGTTTCCTGAATGGTTCCTAAAGTACACCTTTCTAATGTTCATTCAGTTTATATTTTTAGTCGTTCGTGTTTGTTTCTCCGTTGATAAAGACATCGGGTCATAACGTTGGCCTGTAACTTGTTGCTGTTTTAAATCCGTCAAAGCTTCTATCATAGAAGTTCTATGTCACATACAGAAATATCAGTTGGCAGCTATGGAATGGTACATGTTGATTTCAACGTGTATGTTGTCTGACGCGTCCTATAATGTCTATTTCCTTCTTGTACTTTTATTAGCCCCAACCTATACATTGTGAATTTGTTTATCAGCTGTCATAGTCATATGTTATGTTTTTGTGAATTAGGTAAGTTTGGCTAAATTTGTATCGTTCGTACTTGGGATAGGTCGTTCGTACTTGGGATAGATAAAAACAATCTCTTTTATTACAAAGGATTAGAACTGGAGTCTTTCTAATCGAAATATCGGTATTCAAGTCCCTATGCCACCTCTCCTTTCCTTTTTGACCTTTGCCACGACCACCCCTTGGTTTCTGACTATTACTCATCGTATACTTCATTTATTTGTTTCAAACTCAATATTTGATCCATAATCTAATTCCCCCAGCCTCTGCACACGCATCCAATAAAGCTACTTCTTCATTCCATATCAAACAGTCTCAATGGCACCAGGCTATTCATCTCTATAAATACCCCCATTAACGCTACGAACCTTCCTGTAATGTTTCAGATTATCGCGAAAATCTCTCGCGCTCACAAGCGCAAAAAAATGAAACCTTAAGTATGGGTTGGGACTCGGGTGGAT
Organism: Cepaea hortensis; assembly: GCA_963921405.1. Classification (NCBI taxonomy): domain Eukaryota; kingdom Metazoa; phylum Mollusca; class Gastropoda; order Stylommatophora; family Helicidae; genus Cepaea; species Cepaea hortensis. The sequence goes on from OY992879.1 coordinate 48,870,876, forward strand.
GCCATCGGAGCGCCACTCGGTGCAGTTTCTGGCACTAATGGCTTCTACCACCTCCTGGCCCCATTCCTCTCATCACTCGGGAAACCCTGGCTTTTATTCCAGGCCGGGAAATATGTCCTGTCCTGGGCTAATCTGGAGCCTGCCGCTGATTCCAGGAGGTTGTGTTGGGCAATGGGAGGACCACACTGGCGTTATCACGTGGGATTGTGGGTAATGGGGCTTCTGCTTGACAACCAACACTGCCTTGGATCATCGCTCTTTCTTTCTTGGTCTTTTTCTTAACTGAGAAACGGGTGGCCCATAGGTTAGAGTATATATTGTAATTTTTATAACACTTTTAAGGTTTTGATTTGAGGCCCTACTTAAACTGAACTTGTAAAGGTGTGACTGATGGAGCCAGTCTATGTTCGGACGATATGTAAGCCATTTCAGTGGCGCAATGTATACGTGTACAGTGCAGTCCTGATAAAGCGAACTTACCAGGGACCCGAGAAATAGTGCTTCTTATCAGAAATTCCTCTTATAAGAGTTCAAGCATATAGTAATGCATTTACAATGTGCTGTACAATATTGTTCTTCACAACAGAAATTCGCCACATCCGAGATCGCCTTAAGCTGTTTGTACTGTGGGTCAAATCAAGTCATTTACTTGTGTGTAGATCGCTTACTTGTTGGGTATAGGTAGTTTATTTGTTGTGTGTAGGTCGTTTACTTGTTGTAAGTGGTTTATTTGTGTGTAGGTCGTTTACTTGTTGGGTGTAGGTAGTTTATTTGTTCTGTGTAGGTCGTTTATATGTTGTGTAGGTCGTTTATTTGTTGTGTGTAGGTCGTTTATTTGTTGTGTGTAGGTCGTTTATTTGTTGTGTGTAGGTCGTTTATTTGTTGTATGTAGGTCGTTTATTTGGTGTCGTTTATTTGTTGTGTGTAGGTCGTTCATTTGTTTTGTGTAGATCGAACGTTTGTGTAGGTTGTCCCTTTGTTTTGTGTAGGTTGTGCCGATGTTTTGTTTAAGACACTAGGATGTTTTATGTATGTCTTGTTGTGTAGGTCCGGTTATTTTGTATATGGCACCTATTGTTCACTGTATGGCATCTGTTGTTCACTATATGGCATCTGTTGTTCACTGTATGGCATCTGTTGTTCACTGTATGGCATCTGTTGATCACTGTATGGCATCTGTTGTTCACTATATGCCACCTTTCGTTTTGTGTCAGTTATGTTGTTTTATGTGGGGCATTTCACTCTCCATGACCGTCTGTTATTACGGCCTACAGTACCTTGGGGTATAGGACGGGAGGTTGGGGGAGAAGGGTGGTGGTGGGCGGTCCATGAAATTGTCGATCTTAATTTGAAGCCAGTTAGTTATTTTAAGATTATACTACACCGGAATTATTTTGATGACATTCCTATAAACAAATCACACTGGGGTGAGCCGTAGAAGGTATGCGAGGAAGAGGTCGACAATGTACAAATGAGAATGTAACATCACAAGATGGACCTACAGCCGTCCGTCATGATGTATATGTAACCACAGTGAGATGTTGGTTATGCCAGAGATTAGCTGCAGACAACCTGCATTGGGGAGACGGCGCAATACTGATGGATTGACTAAACTCCGCTGATGCCCTACGTCTGCGGATTTCAATCACAGGGCGATGGGATGCCATGATTGATGGTCAGTGGCTCAGTGGCTGAACTTGGGTTTTGTATTTGGTTGCAAATCTACAAACTAGGAGCTGTGTTTGTTTCACACCAGCTGCATGCACAAAGGTAAAGAGGTGGTGATTAGTACTACATGGGTAAGAAGGTATGAGCGTAGGTAGTAGGCATGAGGGTGAGTAGTAGGCACGAGGGTTGGCAGGTGGAGGGTTGTAGGGACCTAGCTGAGCAGGTGGTAGGTAGTAAGCACGAGGGTGGTAGGTGGTAGGTAGTAGGCACGAGTGTGGGCGGGTGGTAGGCCTGAAGGTAGGCGGGTGGTAGGTGGTAGGCACGAGGGTGGGCGGGTGGTAGGTGGTAGGCACGAGGGTGGGCGGGTGGTAGGTGGTAGGCACGAGGGTGGGCGGGTGGTAGGTGGTAGGCACGAGGGTGGGCGGGTGGTAGGTGGTAGGCACGAGGGTGGGCGGGTGGTAGGTGGTAGGCCTGAAGGTGGGCGGGTGCTAGGTGGTAGGTATGAGGGTGGGCGGGAGCTAGGTGGTAGGTATGAGGGTGGGCGGGTGGTAGGTGGTAGGCCTGAAGGTGGGCGGGTGCTAGGTGGTAGGTATGAGGGTGGGCGGGAGCTAGGTGGTAGGTATGAGGGTGGGCGGGTGGTAGGTGGTAGGTATGAGGGTGGGCGGGAGCTAGGTGGTAGGCCCGAGGGTGGGTGGGAGCTAGGTGGTAGGCCCGAGGGTGGGTGAGTGGTAGGTGGTAGGCCCGAGGGTGGGTGGGAGCTAGGTGGTAGGCACGAGGGTGGGCGGGTGGTAGGTGGTAGGCCCGAGGGTGGGTGGGAGCTAGGTGGTAGGCCCGAGGGTGGGCGGGAGCTAGGTGGTAGTATGAGGGTGGGTGGGAGCTAGGTGGTAGTATGAGGGTGGGCGGGAGCTAGGTGGTAGTATGAGGGTGGGTGGGAGCTAGGTGGTAGGTGGTAGGCCCGAGGGTGGGTGGGAGCTAGGTGGTAGTATGAGGGTGGGTGGGAGCTAGGTGGTAGTATGAGGGTGGGCGGGAGCTAGGTGGTAGTATGAGGGTGGGTGGGAGCTAGGTGGTAGGCCCGAGGGTGGGTGGGAGCTAGGTGGTAGGCCCGAGGGTGGGCGGGAGCTAGGTGGTAGTATGAGGGTGGGTGGGAGCTAGGTGGTAGGTGGTAGGCCCGAGGGTGGGTGGGAGCTAGGTGGTAGTATGAGGGTGGGCGGGTGGTAGGTGGTAGGCCCGAGGGTGGGTGGGAGCTAGGTGGTAGGTATGAGGGTGGGTGGGAGCTAGGTGGTAGTATGAGGGTGGGCGGGAGCTAGGTGGTAGTATGAGGGTGGGTGGGAGCTAGGTGGTAGGCCCGAGGGTGGGTGGGAGCTAGGTGGTAGGCCCGAGGGTGGGCGGGTGGTAGGTGGTAGGCCCGAGGGTGGGTGGGAGCTAGGTGGTAGGCCCGAGGGTGGGCGGGTGGTAGGTGGTAGGCCCGAGGGTGGGCGGGAGCTAGGTGGTAGTATGAGGGTGGGTGGGAGCTAGGTGGTAGGTGGTAGGCCCGAGGGTGGGTGGGAGCTAGGTGGTAGTATGAGGGTGGGTGGGAGCTAGGTGGTAGGTGGTAGGCCCGAGGGTGGGTGGGAGCTAGGTGGTAGTATGAGGGTGGGTGGGAGCTAGGTGGTAGTATGAGGGTGGGTGGGAGCTAGGTGGTAGTATGAGGGTGGGTGGGAGCTAGGTGGTAGGTGGTAGGCCCGAGGGTGGGTGGGAGCTAGGTGGTAGTATGAGGGTGGGTGGGAGCTAGGTGGTAGTATGAGGGTGGGTGGGAGCTAGGTGGTAGTATGAGGGTGGGCGGGAGCTAGGTGGTAGTATGAGGGTGGGTGGGAGCTAGGTGGTAGGTGGTAGGCCCGAGGGTGGGTGGGAGCTAGGTGGTAGTATGAGGGTGGGTGGGAGCTAGGTGGTAGTATGAGGGTGGGCGGGAGCTAGGTGGTAGTATGAGGGTGGGTGGGAGCTAGGTGGTAGGCCCGAGGGTGGGTGGGAGCTAGGTGGTAGGCCCGAGGGTGGGCGGGAGCTAGGTGGTAGTATGAGGGTGGGTGGGAGCTAGGTGGTAGGTGGTAGGCCCGAGGGTGGGTGGGAGCTAGGTGGTAGTATGAGGGTGGGCGGGTGGTAGGTGGTAGGCCCGAGGGTGGGTGGGAGCTAGGTGGTAGGTATGAGGGTGGGTGGGAGCTAGGTGGTAGTATGAGGGTGGGCGGGAGCTAGGTGGTAGTATGAGGGTGGGTGGGAGCTAGGTGGTAGGTGGTAGGCCCGAGGGTGGGTGGGAGCTAGGTGGTAGTATGAGGGTGGGTGGGAGCTAGGTGGTAGTATGAGGGTGGGTGGGAGCTAGGTGGTAGGTATGAGGGTGGGTGGGAGCTAGGTGGTAGGTATGAGGGTGGGTGGGAGCTAGGTGGTAGGTATGAGGGTGGGTGGGAGCTAGGTGGTAGTATGAGGGTGGGTGGGAGCTAGGTGGTAGGTATGAGGGTGGGTGGGAGCTAGGTGGTAGGTATGAGGGTGGGTGGGAGCTAGGTGGTAGGTATGAGGGTGGGTGGGAGCTAGGTGGTAGCTATGAGGGTGGGCGGGTGGTAGGTGGTAGGCCCGAGGGTGGGTGGGAGCTAGGTGGTAGTATGAGGGTGGGTGGGAGCTAGGTGGTAGTATGAGGGTGGGTGGGAGCTAGGTGGTAGTATGAGGGTGGGTGGGAGCTAGGTGGTAGGTATGAGGGTGGGTGGGAGCTAGGTGGTAGGTATGAGGGTGGGTGGGAGCTAGGTGGTAGTATGAGGGTGGGTGGGAGCTAGGTGGTATTATGAGGGTGGGTGGGAGCTAGGTGGTAGGTATGAGGGTGGGTGGGAGCTAGGTGGTAGTATGAGGGTGGGTGGGAGCTAGGTGGTAGGTATGAGGGTGGGTGGGAGCTAGGTGGTAGTATGAGGGTGGGTGGGAGCTAGGTGGTAGGTATGAGGGTGGGTGGGAGCTAGGTGGTAGTATGAGGGTGGGTGGGAGCTAGGTGGTAGGTATGAGGGTGGGTGGGAGCTAGGTGGTAGGTGGTAGGCCCGAGGGTGGGTGGGAGCTAGGTGGTAGTATGAGGGTGGGCGGGTGGTAGGTGGTAGGCCCGAGGGTGGGTGGGAGCTAGGTGGTAGTATGAGGGTGGGTGGGAGCTAGGTGGTAGTATGAGGGTGGGTGGGAGCTAGGTGGTAGTATGAGGGTGGGTGGGAGCTAGGTGGTAGGTATGAGGGTGGGTGGGAGCTAGGTGGTAGGTATGAGGGTGGGTGGGAGCTAGGTGGTAGTATGAGGGTGGGTGGGAGCTAGGTGGTATTATGAGGGTGGGTGGGAGCTAGGTGGTAGGTATGAGGGTGGGTGGGAGCTAGGTGGTAGGTATGAGGGTGGGTGGGAGCTAGGTGGTAGTATGAGGGTGGGTGGGAGCTAGGTGGTAGGTATGAGGGTGGGTGGGAGCTAGGTGGTAGTATGAGGGTGGGTGGGAGCTAGGTGGTAGGTATGAGGGTGGGTGAGAGCTAGGTGGTAGTATGAGGGTGGGTGGGAGCTAGGTGGTAGGTATGAGGGTGGGTGGGAGCTAGGTGGTAGGTATGAGGGTGGGTGGGAGCTAGGTGGTAGTATGAGGGTGGGTGGGAGCTAGGTGGTAGTATGAGGGTGGGCGGGTGGTAGGTGGTAGTATGAGGGTGGGTGGGAGCTAGGTGGTAGTATGAGGGTGGGCGGGTGGTAGGTGGTAGTATGAGGGTGGGCGGGTGGTAGGTGGTAGTATGAGGGTGGGTGGGAGCTAGGTGGTAGTATGAGGGTGGGTGGGAGCTAGGTGGTAGTATGAGGGTGGGTGGGAGCTAGGTGGTAGTATGAGGGTGGGTGGGAGCTAGGTGGTAGTATGAGGGTGGGTGGGAGCTAGGTGGTAGTATGAGGGTGGGTGGGAGCTAGGTGGTAGTATGAGGGTGGGTGGGAGCTAGGTGGTAGTATGAGGGTGGGTGGGAGCTAGGTGGTAGTATGAGGGTGGGTGGGAGCTAGGTGGTAGTATGAGGGTGGGTGGGAGCTAGGTGGTAGTATGAGGGTGGGTGGGAGCTAGGTGGTAGTATGAGGGTGGGTGGGAGCTAGGTGGTAGTATGAGGGTGGGTGGGAGCTAGGTGGTAGTATGAGGGTGGGTGGGAGCTAGGTGGTAGTATGAGGGTGGGTGGGAGCTAGGTGGTAGTATGAGGGTGGGTGGGAGCTAGGTGGTAGTATGAGGGTGGGCGGGTGGTAGGTGGTAGTATGAGGGTGGGCGGGTGGTAGGTGGTAGTATGAGGGTGGGTGGGAGCTAGGTGGTAGTATGAGGGTGGGCGGGTGGTAGGTGGTAGTATGAGGGTGGGTGGGAGCTAGGTGGTAGTATGAGGGTGGGCGGGTGGTAGGTGGTAGGCCCGAGGGTGGGTGGGAGCTAGGTGGTAGTATGAGGGTGGGCGGGTGGTAGGTGGTAGGCCCGAGGGTGGGTGGGAGCTAGGTGGTAGTATGAGGGTGGGTGGGAGCTAGGTGGTAGTATGAGGGTGGGTGGGAGCTAGGTGGTAGGTATGAGGGTGGGTGGGAGCTAGGTGGTAGGTGGTAGGCCCGAGGGTGGGTGGGAGCTAGGTGGTAGTATGAGGGTGGGCGGGTGGTAGGTGGTAGGCCCGAGGGTGGGTGGGAGCTAGGTGGTAGTATGAGGGTGGGTGGGAGCTAGGTGGTAGGTATGAGGGTGGGTGGGAGCTAGGTGGTAGTATGAGGGTGGGTGGGAGCTAGGTGGTATTATGAGGGTGGGTGGGAGCTAGGTGGTAGGTATGAGGGTGGGTGGGAGCTAGGTGGTAGTATGAGGGTGGGTGGGAGCTAGGTGGTAGGTATGAGGGTGGGTGGGAGCTAGGTGGTAGTATGAGGGTGGGTGGGAGCTAGGTGGTAGTATGAGGGTGGGTGGGAGCTAGGTGGTAGTATGAGGGTGGGTGGGAGCTAGGTGGTAGGTATGAGGGTGGGTGGGAGCTAGGTGGTAGGTATGAGGGTGGGTGGGAGCTAGGTGGTAGTATGAGGGTGGGTGGGAGCTAGGTGGTAGTATGAGGGTGGGTGGGAGCTAGGTGGTAGGTATGAGGGTGGGTGGGAGCTAGGTGGTAGTATGAGGGTGGGTGGGAGCTAGGTGGTAGTATGAGGGTGGGTGGGAGCTAGGTGGTAGGTATGAGGGTGGGTGGGAGCTAGGTGGTAGGTATGAGGGTGGGTGGGAGCTAGGTGGTAGTATGAGGGTGGGTGGGAGCTAGGTGGTAGTATGAGGGTGGGTGGGAGCTAGGTGGTAGGTATGAGGGTGGGTGGGAGCTAGGTGGTAGTATGAGGGTGGGTGGGAGCTAGGTGGTAGGCCGAGGGTGGGTGGGAGCTAGGTGGTAGTATGAGGGTGGTTGGGAGCTAGGTGGTAGTATGAGGGTGGGTGGGAGCTAGGTGGTAGTATGAGGGTGGGTGGGAGCTAGGTGGTAGGTATGAGGGTGGGTGGGAGCTAGGTGGTAGTATGAGGGTGGGTGGGAGCTAGGTGGTAGTATGAGGGTGGGTGGGAGCTAGGTGGTAGTATGAGGGTGGGTGGGAGCTAGGTGGTAGTATGAGGGTGGGTGGGAGCTAGGTGGTAGGCCGAGGGTGGGTGGGAGCTAGGTGGTAGTATGAGGGTGGTTGGGAGCTAGGTGGTAGTATGAGGGTGGGTGGGAGCTAGGTGGTAGGTATGAGGGTGGGTGGGAGCTAGGTGGTAGTATGAGGGTGGGTGGGAGCTAGGTGGTAGGTATGAGGGTGGGTGGGAGCTAGGTGGTAGTATGAGGGTGGGTGGGAGCTAGGTGGTAGGTATGAGGGTGGGTGGGAGCTAGGTGGTAGTATGAGGGTGGGTGGGAGCTAGGTGGTAGTATGAGGGTGGGTGGGAGCTAGGTGGTAGTATGAGGGTGGGTGGGAGCTAGGTGGTAGTATGAGGGTGGGTGGGAGCTAGGTGGTAGTATGAGGGTGGGTGGGAGCTAGGTGGTAGGTATGAGGGTGGGTGGGAGCTAGGTGGTAGGTATGAGGGTGGGTGGGAGCTAGGTGGTAGTATGAGGGTGGGTGGGAGCTAGGTGGTAGGTATGAGGGTGGGTGGGAGCTAGGTGGTAGGTATGAGGGTGGGTGGGAGCTAGGTGGTAGGCCCGAGGGTGGGTGGGAGCTAGGTGGTAGGCCCGAGGGTGGGTGGGAGCTAGGTGGTAGGCACGAGGGTGGGTGAGTGGTAGGTGGTAGGCTCGAGGGTGGGTGGGAGCTAGGTGGTAGGCACGAGGGTGGGCGGGTGGTAGGTGGTAGGCCCGAGGGTGGGTGGGAGCTAGGTGGTAGGCCCGAGGGTGGGTGGGAGCTAGGTGGTAGTCCCGAGGGTTTGCGGGAGCTAGGTGGTAGGTATGAGGGTGGGTGGGAGCTAGGTGGTAGTATGAGGGTGGGTGGGAGCTAGGTGGTAGTATGAGGGTGGGTGGGAGCTAGGTGGTAGGTATGAGGGTGGGTGGGAGCTAGGTGGTAGGTATGAGGGTGGGTGGGAGCTAGGTGGTAGTATGAGGGTGGGTGGGAGCTAGGTGGTAGGCCGAGGGTGGGTGGGAGCTAGGTGGTAGGTATGAGGGTGGGTGGGAGCTAGGCGGTAGGTATGAGGGTGGGTGGGAGCTAGGCGGTAGGTATGAGGGTGGGTGGGAGCTAGGCGGTAGGTATGAGGGTGGGTGGGAGCTAGGTGGTAGGTATGAGGGTGGGTGGGAGCTAGGTGGTAGGTATGAGGGTGGGTGGGAGCTAGGTGGTAGGTATGAGGGTGGGTGGGAGCTAGTTGGTAGTATGAGGGTGGGTGGGAGCTAGGTGGTAGGCCGAGGGTGGGTGGGAGCTAGGTGGTAGGTATGAGGGTGGGTGGGAGCTAGGCGGTAGGTATGAGGGTGGGTGGGAGCTAGGTGGTAGTATGAGGGTGGGTGGGAGCTAGGTGGTAGGTATGAGGGTGGGTGGGAGCTAGGTGGTAGGTATGAGGGTGGGTGGGAGCTAGGTGGTAGGTATGAGGGTGGGTGGGAGCTAGGTGGTAGGTATGAGGGTGGGTGGGAGCTAGGTGGTAGTATGAGGGTGGGTGGGAGCTAGGTGGTAGGTATGAGGGTGGGTGGGAGCTAGGTGGTAGTATGAGGGTGGGTGGGAGCTAGGTGGTAGGTATGAGGGTGGGTGGGAGCTAGGTGGTAGGTATGAGGGTGGGTGGGAGCTAGGTGGTAGTATGAGGGTGGGTGGGAGCTAGGTGGTAGGTATGAGGGTGGGTGGGAGCTAGGTGGTAGTATGAGGGTGGGTGGGAGCTAGGTGGTAGTATGAGGGTGGGTGGGAGCTAGGTGGTAGTATGAGGGTGGGTGGGAGCTAGGTGGTAGTATGAGGGTGGGTGGGAGCTAGGTGGTAGTATGAGGGTGGGTGGGAGCTAGGTGGTAGTATGAGGGTGGGTGGGAGCTAGGTGGTAGGTATGAGGGTGGGTGGGAGCTAGGTGGTAGGTATGAGTTTGGGTGGGAGCTAGGTGGTAGTATGAGGGTGGGTGGGAGCTAGGTGGTAGTATGAGGGTGGGTGGGAGCTAGGTGGTAGTATGAGGGTGGGTGGGAGCTAGGTGGTAGTATGAGGGTGGGTGGGAGCTAGGTGGTAGGCCGAGGGTGGGTGGGAGCTAGGTGGTAGTATGAGGGTGGGTGGGAGCTAGGTGGTAGTATGAGGGTGGGTGGGAGCTAGGTGGTAGGTATGAGGGTGGGTGGGAGCTAGGTGGTAGTATGAGGGTGGGTGGGAGCTAGGTGGTAGGTATGAGGGTGGGTGGGAGCTAGGTGGTAGTATGAGGGTGGGTGGGAGCTAGGTGGTAGGTATGAGGGTGGGTGGGAGCTAGGTGGTAGTATGAGGGTGGGTGGGAGCTAGGTGGTAGTATGAGGGTGGGTGGGAGCTAGGTGGTAGGCCGAGGGTGGGTGGGAGCTAGGTGGTAGTATGAGGGTGGGTGGGAGCTAGGTGGTAGTATGAGGGTGGGTGGGAGCTAGGTGGTAGGTATGAGGGTGGGTGGGAGCTAGGTGGTAGTATGAGGGTGGGTGGGAGCTAGGTGGTAGGTATGAGGGTGGGTGGGAGCTAGGTGGTAGTATGAGGGTGGGTGGGAGCTAGGTGGTAGGTATGAGGGTGGGTGGGAGCTAGGTGGTAGTATGAGGGTGGGTGGGAGCTAGGTGGTAGTATGAGGGTGGGTGGGAGCTAGGTGGTAGTATGAGGGTGGGTGGGAGCTAGGTGGTAGGTATGAGGGTGGGTGGGAGCTAGGTGGTAGGTATGAGGGTGGGTGGGAGCTAGGTGGTAGGTATGAGGGTGGGTGGGAGCTAGGTGGTAGTATGAGGGTGGGTGGGAGCTAGGTGGTAGGTATGAGGGTGGGTGGGAGCTAGGTGGTAGGTATGAGGGTGGGTGGGAGCTAGGTGGTAGGTATGAGGGTGGGTGGGAGCTAGGTGGTAGGTATGAGGGTGGGTGGGAGCTAGGTGGTAGGCCCGAGGGTGGGTGGGAGCTAGGTGGTAGGCCCGAGGGTGGGTGGGAGCTAGGTGGTAGGCCGAGGGTGGGTGGGAGCTAGGTGGTAGGCACGAGGGTGGGTGAGTGGTAGGTGGTAGGCTCGAGGGTGGGCAGGTGGTAGTAGGCCCGCGGGTATATAGGCGGTGGGTTGACAAGTGGTAAATTTTAAGTTACGTGAGATTATAAAAATAGACTAACTGTTGCAAGATTACGTATATAGGTAGAATTGATGAGCAGGGAGTAGGTATGTTTTAGTGGGTTGTGTAACTGACCTAAAAGGGGATGAATAGATAGATGAATCCGTATTTATGAATAACATGGTTAACTGAATTATTAATAGAGCACATCGAGAGAATACATGATATGAGGCTGTGGACTGACGGGTGGGTGTCTGGGTGGGTCAAGCTGGCTGGTGTAAGATAATAATCACGATGCATAATTAAATGGCAGAGCCACGGTGGCGTAGTGGCTAGACATTTGTCTGGTTCGAATCCGCATCGGGGTAGATATGTAACATTTGACTGAGCCGCCATGTTGACCCAACCTAACACAGATACCAGTAAATATCTTGGGAGATCAATGCGGCCGGAATGATATGACTACATCATACGGCGAGTGCAAATTGGTTTATGAAAACATGAGTCTGTAACATGTGCCCAGTTCGTCTTAAGGCTTGCATAAGTTATCTTTTTAAATGAATAAATGTCAATACTCTATTTTCTCCTTCGTCGTAGTACCCTCGTCGTCATCGTCTCATCGTCGTCGTCATTATCTCATCGTCGTCATCATCGTCATCATCGTCATTGTCTCGTCGTCCAGACATCAGTAGGAATTAATGCATAGTTATTTAGTTAGTTGGTTAGTTAGTTAATTACTTAGTTAGTTAGTTAATTAGTCAGTCAGTCAGTCAATCAGTCAGTCGCGGTTCCAACTTCGCGGCAAATAGTCGCCCCATTGTGCTCGGTTTCTGTGCCAGTGAATATCACACAATATGCTCCTCACTGCGCTGTGTGAAAAGTGGGACAGACAGAAGTCTCGACAAACGAACAGCCTGCACAAAAGGTCGCCACGCAGAATACAGTTCATCGTCGATGGAAGCGGCAGTCATTAGAAAACCAGTAAGCACATATTTTTGTATAACGCAATCCAGTTAGTTCAGCGACTAGCCGGCCGCCTTTTGTCTCAACATGCCGTTCACGCTACAAACAACCGCGGACAGATGTGAAAGCACCTCATACGAAATTCGTGTCGCAACACGCTCTCAATTCAGTAGCAGGGCAATGAAACCATGCACTGCCAGTCCAACATGAGGAAAATGCGTTGGCAAACCGTAGCCACAAGCATAAACACTCCAGAGGCCTTAACAGCTCAACCGCCTGTCCTTCATGTTGGGGACTAGAAGTCAATGTATAGATAGCAGCAGTCAACTTAAGCATATTGACTTCACCATAGCTTGTCTTCATATGGGAGGATATAAACCAATATAGGTTTCTCTGTTGTACATATGTTGGACACTCCTGCAACAAATGTTTAGCTGTCGCTTTATCAGTTCCACAGTTAATTCATCTGTACCTCCTATCTTTAGTGTATTAAACATGTAGTATTTCAACCTGTTGTGTCCTCTGCGAAGTCTAAGCATTAACTTGTTCTTTTCCGTTGATTCGGTAATATGTATAATTTGAATTTAATGAGAATACTAGTCCTACATTCCTTGTATTTCAGAACACAATAAAAGCGGCTAGAATGACATCTGAAACCTGGTTAAGCATCTGGTCTTTTATTATAAGACGCAAAACAAACAATTGACTCCTTACATACCAACCACGTCATTGGAAGTTCGTAAAGTCACGTGAAATCTGCCCCGAGAACCCATCACATGTAAACGCGCCAAGCTGTAATCTGTGACATGCACCGGAGCAAATGTAAGTGACGTTTTTATTGGCTCTCCTGTTTTTACGTTTCGTGCCTCTTTCTATTGCGTTATCTTCTCTCTCTCTCTCTCTCTCTCTCTCTCTCTCTCTCTCTCTCTCTCTCTCTCTCTCTCTCTCTCTCTCTCTCTCACTTATTCTTTACTGTCTGGTTTGTTTTTAACCGCTATCTTATTCTTGGTCTTTTTATCTCTTCCCCGTCTCTTTCCTATCTCCTTTGTCTTCCCTTATTTATTTGTCATCTTGATTTCTTTTTCGTCATTATCTCTCTCTCTCTCTCTCTCTCTCTCTCTCTCTCTCTCTTTCTCTCTCTCTCTCTCTCTCTCTCTCTCTCTCGCTCTCTATCTATCTCTCTCGCTAAGGTCTCCCTACTACAATCTATTTTTCTGCATTTATCATTCTATATTTATGTCTAACTATTACAAGTCTTTCTACCTGTCTCTCTTTCTTGCTCCCCCACCCTCCTCATTTTCACTCAGTATCTTTTACCTCTAAGTCATTACACCTCTACCTCCTACGTTTTAAGCGTTTACCTCTCCATTATGCTGAGTTTAAATCTCTAAAGCACTCTTACTTCTTCCTCTACATCATTCCATCTCTCTCTCTCTCTCTCTCTCTCTCTCTCTGTCTCTCTCTCTCTCTCTCTCTCAGCCTCCTCGCCTCTCTCTTTCTCACTCTCGTTCTCTCTCTTTACATATCTGCCTCTCTAACATGCTACACTTCTCGCTGTCTAACACGTTCGTCGTACCTCTTCATTCTACATATCTACCTCTTCACTATATAATTCTACCTCTTCACTCTATACTTCTCCCTCTTTTAACACTTCTTAACACCTTTTCATTCTATACTTCTCCTCTTCACTCTATACTTCTGCATCTTCACTCTATAATTCTACATCTTCACTCTATACTTCTACTTCTTCACTCTATACTTCTACTTCTTCACTTTCTTTACTGCTACCTCTTCACTCTATGCTTTTACCTTTTCACTATACACTTCTACCTCTTCACTTCTACCTCTTCACTCTATACTTCTACCTCTTCACACTATACTTCTACCTCTGCAATCTATACGTCTACTTCTTCACTCTATCTTCTATCTATTCATTCTATACTTCTGTCTTCATTCTATACGTCTGCCTCTTCACTCTATTCTTCAATCTCTTCACTCTATACTTTTCTAAATTTTCTCTATTTTAGTGTCTTTCTTTAAAAAAAAAAAAAAAAAAAGCTATCAGAACTATCAGTCTAGTAGTGGTCACTCCATTGCCAGTGACATAACTGGCCCAGAGGAAGGCACTCCCGTATAAGAAGCTGGTTCACTGCCACTTCTAGCGAGGATTGAAAACCTAACGTCTACTTTGCCAAACCTGTGCAGTAGTCGACTCGCTACACTGCTACTCAAAACGTCAGTTAGAAAACAGTCTGTGCCCACTAAACCTGTAGTGGTCTCTGGGCCGAAGTGGTTCAGCCGGGTGCCTCGCACTACGAAGGTTGTGGGTTCGATTCCGGACTTTGTCATTCGACTGCAGTTTTCTCGGAGATTTTGCGACGCTTTTTTGCAGACCGTTCTTTGGAGAGAGATGGGAGAAAACCTGGCGCAGTGAAGCCTACCCTCTCGCCTTTGCACTTGCACTACAACTGTACTTATTTTCAGTGATCACCAACTCTAACTGAAGCACCAGGACCGATTATATTGTGACTACTTAGAAAAGATATTGTTTCCTATTTTTTGCTGTCACATCCGTGCCGGACAAATCTTCTTCACCGGGTACGATTTTTGATATGTGATGATGTAGCTAGGGGTTAGCGACTTTCTCTGTAATCCCGTTTATCCACATGAGCAAACGCAGCTGCGCGAGAATCGGTAGCGGTTCTTGCCGTGCCCGTTACTTACGGGATATGTAAGCTGGCCGCCCAGAAAGCAATGGCAAACTACTGAACGTAATCTTGCCAAGAAATCAACAACAGCGGTAAAATATTGATGTTGACAGCTATGTTCTGTAATAGGATATGCGGGAAAAAAAAAAAGAGTTGATGGTGGGTGGAGTCGGGAGAGAAGGAAGGATAGGACGAAAGTAAAACTTTCGTCTAAGGTTGTAGCTCCACTCTCAGCCAGGCAATCTGTATTAGATGACACGATTCTTTCCTCCATCTGTTATCGACTCTCGTTTTGAAGCTAGGCTACAAGAAATGGCTCAGGTTGAAGTACTTGGTGTTTGTAAAGTCTCATCAAGACTTTTGATACACCCTGTATGTTTCTGTTTAATTAAAAATGAATTTTGGTATTGATCATATTCTGGATTTCTTATCACTCGGCGTGCCATTGAAAATAGTTCCACATGCCAGGATTGGTATACGTGCCGTGGGTTGTTGACGCCTGTTCCAGGCAATTACCTGGGTCAGAATGACAGCGACAAAGGGAAGCTGGTCGCTTCATTTAAGTGGCGATCTTGTGCAAGTAAGGGGCCAGCGGTAGTGCAGTAGCCAACAGGCTTGATTTGTTGATTGGTGGTCATCTGTCGAATCCCTATCGAGGATTTTTCAGTTTTCAGTTGCCCTCGGCTCCCAGGAAATGTCATGGAATGTAATGACGGCCGACATTATAATGACCAAATCACACATCGAAGTCCGATAGGTTGATAAAACTACTGGGATAGCGTCATACGGCGAATACGCCTTAAGACGTGAAACGGGGTTCCTTTACTTCGAGGAGGTCTGCCTCGCGCTCCTAAGGTTGTCGGTTCGATTCCAGTCTACATCCTACGGTTCACGAGTGCTGTTTTCTCGGAGTCTTCTAAGGGTCATCGCTGAAGCTATGGAGTTTGTGCTTTGTGCCTGGCTTTCGGCAGGCCGCTCTGTGGAAAGATGCCGAGGCATTTGAGATAAACCCGGTGTAATGAAGTAATTCCTCCTGTAAGTGCCATGGAATGATTAATCGTCTCAAACGACTCCCCGTAACTGCCACGAGATTATATATCGCCGAATTGATATCATTGCGTTATGATACATCATGTCTGCTGTCATATTAAGAACTTTTCATTCATAACTGTGAGACTCTTCCAATTTTCCTCCATTATTTTTTTTTGGGGGGGGGGGGTGTGCAAATCTACATTTTGCTTTTACACTGAGCCTGTTAATCAAACCCGCCATCCGGCGAAGGGTTTGCGGACGCAATTCGTAATCCCGCATACCTGCGTTCCAAACATAGCTGCGGGAGATTTGGCAGCAGACCGCCTTGCGTTTTTTTTTCTACGAAATGGCATGGGTGCCGGTCGTTCAGAAAGTAATGGCAAACTACTGAACGTAAACTTGCCAAGACGTCACAACAGCAAAACATGCTGATGTTGATTCCAACGTCCTGTGAAGGATATGCAACTAACTTGAACTGTTAATTAAACCCTTTCCTACGTAATACTAGTACACGTGAAAAGCTAAATTCTCACGCCGCTGCGGCCGAATCTTGTGGGGATTTCCCTTTGCTCACTATGTAGTGTGTGGCATACAGACCGTGCGAAACCTTGTGGCAACCCCGTGTATTTATATCACATGGCCATGTGGGGGACTAAGACACGTTGCGGGAGGGCCACCGGAACCGGAAGTCGGTGGCGGGTGCCAGTGTCACGGCTGTTATCAACATCAGCAGAAGTGAGAAATATGTCAGCCATGTTAGATTGCCCGCCTGCACATTTCACTTTTTGTGTGGAGTCTGTGCCTGCTCACGCGCTGTGTCCGTGCGTGCGTAATTAGTCAACTTTGTGTGGAGGCCAGTCCCTGGGTTTACCTATTACATGTGATGTGATGTTTCATATGTATGGCGATTTTAAATGGTTTAAATGGTGGTAGGTTTAAGAGTAATGACCGACTTCATGCCAGTACACACACACACACACACACACACACAAACACACACACACACACACACATATATATATATATATATATATATATATATATATATATATATATATACACACACACTAGCTGACCCGGCCCGGCTTCGCCCAGTCCCTGGCGGGGATCTGTCTGTCTGTCTGTCTGTCTGACCCGGCCCGGCTTCGCCCAGCTCCTGGTGGGGAGCATCTCATTTAATTCATATAAGTAGTCATATAAGCTCCCGTTCCCGTTCCCGACTATCTGTCTGTCTGTTTGTCTGTATATCTGTCTTCCTGCCTGCCTGACCCGGCCGGGCTTCATCCAGTCCCAGGTGGGGAGCATCTCATTTAATTCATATAAGTAGTCATATAAGCTCCCGTTCCCGACTATCTGTCTGTCTGTCTATCTGCCTGTCTGTCTATCTGTCTGTCCGACCCGGCCCGACTTCGCCCAGGCCCTGTTGGGGAGCATCTAATTTAATTCGTATAAGTAGTCATATAAGCTTCCGTTCCCGACTGTCTGTCTGTCTGTCTGTCTGTCTGTCTGTCTGTCTGTCTGTCTGTCTGTCTGTCTGTCTGTCTGTCTGTCTGACCCGGCCAGGCTTCACCCAGTCCCTAGTGGGGAGCTTCTCTTTTAATACATATAAGTAGTCATATAAGCTCCCGTTCCCGGCTATCTGCCTGCCTGTCTGTCTATCTATCTGACCCTTCGCGGCTTCGCCCAGCTCCTGGCGGGGAGCGTCTCATTAAATTCATATAACGAAAAAAAAATAATAATTTAAGAATGTCCTTCCACACACCATCCATTATTTTTAATGAACACTGTTTTTAATCACCTACATAACTGTAGATAACTTCTTTAAACATAAAAAGATGAGTTAGAAAATTTTCACTATTTATATAGATGCATTATTTTTATGAAAGTTTTGAAAATGCCTTAAAGATTATATCATTATTTATTATAACTCATATGCCTGTAAATAACTGTAGACAAAGAGTTTATAAATCTTTGAAAACATTGCAACAATCTATATATAAAATATATAGCAAAGCTATTAAAAGTTATGCCCCTTGAAAAAACTTTTCTTAAGTTAAGTCCCCTTGCTATATATAAATGATAATGTAAATTTAAATATTAAATTTTAGTAAGTAAATAGCTGATTGTACACTAACAAACTATGACAGTTGGCTGCACGGGAATGAGAAGAATACATGTGGAAAATTTCATCTCAATCGGATGGACCGTTATCGAACGCATCAAATACATCCCTACATACATACATCGCCCTTTATATATATAGATATATTGACAATCAAACATAAATACTCAACAAATATGTCTGTCTGTCGGTCGGTCGATCGGTCGGTCGGTCGGTCGGTCCAGACTAGACCAGACCAGACCAGACCAGGACAGGACAGACAGACAGACAGACAGAACGACCGACCGACCGATGACCGACCGACCAGACCAGACCAGACCAGACCAGACCAGACAGACAACCAGACCAGACCAGACAGACAACCAGACCAGACCAGACAGACAACCAGACCAGACCAGACAGACCAGACCAGACAGACCAGACAGACCAGACCAGACCAGACCAGACAGACCAGACAGACCAGACAGACCAGACCAGACAAGTCAGACAACCAGAACAGACCAGACAGACAGACTAGACAGACCAGACCAGACAAGACAGTCCAGACAGACCAGACCAGATCAGACAGACCAGACAGACCAGACCAGACCAGACCAGGACAGACCAGTCCAGACAGACCAGACAAGACAAGTCAGACAACCAGAACAGACCAGACAGACAGACCAGACATACCAGACCAGACCAGACCAGACAGACCAGACAGACCAGACCAGACCAGACAGACCAGACCAGACCAGACAGACCAGACAGACCAGACCAGATCAGACAGACCAGACAGACCAGACCAGACCAGACCAGGACAGACCAGACCAGACAGACCAGACCAGACAGACCAGACCAGACAGACCAGACCAGACTAGACAGACCAGACAGACCAGACCAGACAGACCAGACCAGCCAGACCAGACCATACAGACCAGACCAGACCAGACAGACCAGACCAGACAGACCAGACCAGACAGACCAGATTAGTCAGACCAGACCAGACAGACCAGACTAGACAGACCAGACCAGACAGACCAGACCAGACAAACCAGACCAGACAGACCAGACCAGACAAACCAGACCAGACAGACCAGACAAACCAGACCAGACAGACCAGACCAGACAAACCAGACCAGACAGACCAGACCAGACAAACCAGACCAGACAGACCAGACCAGACAAACCAGACCAGACAGT
The DNA here is from genome assembly GCA_963921405.1 of Cepaea hortensis. NCBI lineage: Eukaryota > Metazoa > Mollusca > Gastropoda > Stylommatophora > Helicidae > Cepaea > Cepaea hortensis. The sequence continues at coordinate 48,889,172 of OY992879.1, forward strand.
CCAGACCAACAGACAAACCAGACCAGACAGACCAGACAGACCAGACCAGACCAGACAGACCAGACCAGACAGACCAGACAGACCAGACCAGACAGACCAGACAGACCAGACCAGACTAGACAGACCAGACCAGACCAGACAGCCAGACAAGACCAGACAGACCAGACCAAACAGACAGACCAGAAAAGACAGACCAGACCAGACAGACCAGACCAGACAGACCAGACCAGACCGGACAGACAGACCAGACCAGACCGGACAGACAGACAGACCAGACCAGACCGGACAGACAGACCAGACCAGACAGACCAGACCAGACCAGACAGACAGATCAGACCTGATCAGACAGACCAGACCAGACAGACAAGACCAGACCTGATCAGACAGACCAGACCAGACAGACAAGACCAGACCAGACAGACCGACCAGACCAGACCAGGCAGACAAGACCCGACCAGACAGACAAGACAGACAGGACAGACAGACAGATTTTGTCTTGCCACTTAATACCAAGTATTCCTCGCAGACACCGCATATGAAAGCTGTTTAAACGTTTCTCTTGGCGTTAGTAAGTTGTCCAGGTTTCACTGCCATAAATAAGAGTACTAACGACACAGGCTTGGTAGACGAGGACTTTTGTTTTGGCAGTAAGTTTCCTGTTCTCCCAGACTCTTTTTGATAACATGTTCATTGTTGTTGCTGCCTTACCAATTCTGATATTGATTTCCTAATCTAGGAATAATTTGCTATTTTCCTCTTATCCTAGATATGTAAATGGTCTACTATTTCCAGTTCGGCGTCGTCAATAAAGATTGATGGTACCCCATGTGCACCTTGTGACATAATCTGTGTCTTCTTTGTGTTGATTGTTAAACCAAATTCAGAACAAGCATTGGAGAATGCAGATAGTAGATGTTGTAATCCTTCCTCAGAGTGGGCCGTAATTACAGCATCATCTGCAAAAAAAGCAACTCTGATTAGCACCCTCCTAATTTTGGTCTTGGCCTTCAATCTCTGAGCATTATAGAGACCGCCATCTGAGCGTGATTGAATGTATATACCGGCATCCTGATCACGAAAGGCATGTTTCAGTAGAAGTGAAAAGTATATCCCAAAGAGAGTGGGGGATAGTACACAATCTTGCTTAACTCCACTCTTGCTGCTTGCTTGCTTGTGTTCGTTGGCTTGAGCTCCAACGCGAAGTCCTGTATGTCGGATGAAGGCATTCTGTTGTCCAACATCAGTGCGATGTCATACAGGACCTGAGTTATGCGTGAGTATCCGTTGTCCCATGTCTGGCTTATTGGTGTGCAGACTGGTGGTTCCTCGCCGTACAGGCAGACACTCTCCGACTTCGGAGGAATCGGCGATCCTACTGACTTTAGCCAGGACCCCAAAAGGGACCTGTTGCCCAGGACGCTCGACGAGGACGCGTCAATAGGTCTTGGCCAGTATATAACTCGGCCCTGGTGCCTTGGAAACACCTCTGCGTCCCAACTCCACTCTTGATTTCAACCTCTTCTGAAGTTGCACCATCAAACTTGATTATACCCTTCATGCCTGTGTGGAACGATTCCACAATGGACAGAAGAGTTGGTGGACAGCCAATCTTCTTTAGTGCTTTGAACAGACTCTCGCGACCAACCAAATCAAATGCCTTTGTGAGGTCGATGAATGCAATAAACAGTGGTTAGTATATATATATATATATATATATATATATATATATATATATATATATATATATATATATAAGTCAGGTCTTAGATATGACTGAGCTACCGTATGACAGTAGACGGTACTACTTGCTTTCTGTCAGCGCCGAATGTTGGGCGGCGCTTACCAAACCCGACAACCCACATTGTGCCAACGGCTTCGGGCGGAAGAGCGCAATTGGGAGGGTACTAGCCTTATCCTGGTGCGAGGAAATGCAACCCAAAGACAAAATAAGTCATGGCAGGGCAGACCAGGCCCTACGCCTTGGTTGGCAGCTGGTCTAGAATCGAAGCTCCGACATGCGGACAGTTAGAGCATTGCTTTGCTGATCCGGCAGCTTCTGCAGCTTGTCTTGTTCCAGGTGTGTAGGTGTTAACTTTCCTCTGGAGTGAACTAGGCAGGCCGAGAGAGGGATCATGCTGCATGGGCAACACATGGTTTCTTTATTTTAGCCCAGGCTTTGTGCTATGGAGAGGCAATAACTCCATCCCTGGTCTTAACCGGTCTCGGAATCAAAGCGAGAGGCAACTGTTACGGGTTATAAGTCCTTGTCAGTTGGCGTAGACATGGGGCGCCACGCGTTGCCTCTGACGGTGCGAGACACCTACAGGTGTCACTGATCAGCTACCGCCCGCCTCAAGCTGGGCAGCCCCCGGCCAATTGGGTGCTGATCCGCCAAACCCTGCCTGCTTCAATGGGTGCTAGGGGCTAGGACAAAATCTGAATCGCAGGATGTAAAACCAATGCACCAGGTACTAATACAAAGAATAAAAGAAACCTCAAGCTACGGCTTGCAACCTGGAACGTGAGAACCATGTGTCCAAGATTTTCCACTGACTTGACAAATATTGATGATGTGAGAAAAACGGCTGTGATTGATGCTGAACTCAATCGTCTTAACATTGATATTCCTGGCCTGCAAGAGACTCGCTTCGCTGAGGAAGGGTCACTCAGGAAAACAATTACACCTTTTTTTGGAAGGGAAGAGGGCAGGCAGAAAAAAGGCAACATGGTGTAGGCTTTGCAGTGAAGAATTCGCTACTGGGAATGATTGATATCCCAGATGGAGGTAATGAAAGATTATTATCACTGCGCTTGGCAACCTTTTATGGATTTGCCACCATTCTCACTGCATATGCACCGACACTCGCTTCCTCTGATGATGTGAAGGATACGTTCTATGAACAGCTAGACTCTGCGATCAAGGCAGTTCCAAAATCCGACTACATTTATATGCTCGTTGATTTCAATACTCGTGTGGGCATGAATGATAATGGGCAAAGGCTGCTGGGGCCTTGCACTAGAAATGACCTATGTATTACAAACTCCCTTTTTAAAACAAAAGAGCTGCATAAGATCACATGGAAACATCCAAGATCCGGCCATTGGCTTCAGCTGGACTTCATTATCACACGGAGACAACATCTGAACCATACATCATTAACTCGAAGTTACCACAGTGCTGATTGTGATACAGATCATTCTTTGGTTGTTGCAAGGGTTAGACTGAGACCAAAGAGAATCTTCACAGCTAAACACAAGTCTAGCCCCAGGATTAATATTATTAACACTCACGATCCTGGAAAGTGCTTTGAATTTCAACAGCAACTTGAAGAAGCTTTCAATGATACATCAGAAAATTGTATAGTAAATGATAAATGGAGTAAACATAAGGAAACTATTTATAAAACAGCGGTAGGGGTTTACGGCACTGTGGATCATAAGAGGCAGGACTGGTTTGCGGGAAACAGCCAGATACTGCAGCCCTTGATTGATAAAAAGAAGATTGCTCTCTTAAGAAACAAGGAAAGACCAACGCGTAACACTCTGAGTGAGCTGAAGCAAGCGAGGAAGGATGTACAAAAGGCTGCCAGGCAGTGTGCGAATGACTATTGGATCAAGTTATGTGAGTCCATTCAAATCACAAGTGATAAGGGAAACATCAGAAGCATGTATGAAGGTCCAATGATCAAAAGAAGTACACCTCTGAAAACCTTGACTGAAGAAATCATCACTGATAAGAAACAGCAGATGTATAGATGGATAAAGCATTATATGGAACTTTACTCAAGTCAGACCAAGCTAGCGGATGATGCCCTGAACGCCATAGAGGCCCTGCCATCTCTTGACCACCTGGACACACTTCCCACTATAACAGAAGTTAAGTGTGCTATAAATGACCTTTCATCTGGCAAGGCTCCAGGTAAGGATGGGATTCCAATAGAGGTAATCAGGAATGGGCAAGACACACTCGCTGTACAGATCCACCAGCTAATAGAGCTATGCTGGCGAGAAGGACAAGTCCCACAGGATTTCAAAGATTCAACTATCATACCACTGTACAAGAACAAGGGCGATCGGAGCGACTGTAACAACTATAGGGGTATCTCACTTCTGTGTATTGTTGGGAAAGTATTTGCCAGAATTGTCCTGCGCAGACTTCAAGTCCTGGGAGATCAAGTCTACCCCGAATCACCGTGCGGCTTCCGTCAGAACCGGTCTACTATTGATATGATATTCTCATTACGACAGATGCAAGAAAAATGCCGGGAACAAAATCAGCCACTGTTTATTGCCTTCATCGACCTCACAAATGCATTCGATTTGGTCAGTCGTGAGGATCTGTTCAAAGCACTAAAGAAGATTGGCTGCCCACCAACTCTTCTGTCCATTGTGGAATCGTTCCACACAGGCATGAAGGGTATAATCAAGTTTGATGGCTCAACTTCAGAAGAGTTTGAAATCAAGAGTGGAGTTAAGCAAGGTTGTGTACTATTCCCCATTCTCTGTGGGATATACTATTCACTTCTACTGAAATATGCCTTTCGTGATCAGGATGACGGTATATACATTCACTCACGCTCAGATGGTGGCCTCTATAATTCTCAGAGATTGAAGGCCAAGACCAAAATTAGTAGGGTACTAATCAGAGAGATGCTTTTTGCGGATGATGCTGCGATTACGACCCACTCTGAGGAAGAATTAAAACATCTACTATCTGCATTCTCCAATGCTTGTTCTGAATTTGGTTTAACAATTAACAAAAAGAAGACACAGATTATGTCACAAGGTGCACATGGTGTACCATCAATCTTTATTGACGACGCCGAACTGGAGATAGTAGACCATTTTACATATCTAGGATCAGGGGTAAATAGCAAATTATCCCTCGATCAGGAAATCAACATCAGGATTGGCAAGGCAACAACAACAATGAACATGTTAGCAAAAAGAGTCTGGGAGAACAGGAAGCTTATTGCCAAAACAAAAGTCCTCGTCTACCAAGCCTGTGTCCTTAGTACTCTTCTTTATGGCAGTGAAACCTGGACAACTTACTCACGCCAAGAGAAACGTTTAAACAGCTTTCATATGCGGTGTCTGCGAAGAATACTTGGTATTAAGTGGCAAGACAAAATCACAAATACTGAAGTATTGGAAAGATCAGCTTGTGTGACGGTGTATTCCATGCTCAGTCTTCGTAGACTTAGATGGATAGGACATGTTAGGAGGATGGATGATGGTAGAATACCAAAGGACATCTTTTTTGGTGAATTACAGACGGGTAGGAGATCTCAGGGTCGGCCTCTACTACGATACAAAGATGTGTGTGTCAGCGTGTTGTATGTCTAGGTATCTGAGCTCGGGCTCATACAGGCAACAATAACTCAGTTAGCTATAATATCTAACATTTATTGTATTTCAATATACAGTGCGTTGGCGCAGTGGGTTTAACAAGGCCGCACTGAATCGCATATCACAGAGGTTTTGACATCATCACATAGTTTAACATCATCAAACATTCTAAGCATACTATCTAGCATAAGTCTATAAACCCCACATGGGTCTAAACTATCAAGTCTAAACTATTGAGTCCCTCTAAGGCAGGCCCTGTTGCCTCTTCGATGTCCCGTCTCTCTCTGCCCATCCACACGTGTCGCAATCCGACACGGGTGGTAACTCTGTTCGAGTTCCTCGTGGACCCCGCAATAGGCGGGCCACATCAGTGGCCACGGGACAGTGGACTCACTGACCAGTCCTTCGAGAAGGTTCTGGAATACTCTGGCCTTCGAGGGTCTTTCTTCTTTCCCTTTGGGCGGGAGTTGTAGCCCTTGGCTAATCTTTATTAACTAATGTTAGTTTACCAGATAATATGACTACTGTGAGGCTGTGACAGGATTCCCCCTCTCCCCTGATTGGACGGGTTGTTATAGGGTAATTAGTTCTGCACTAATTCTGTCACAGAATCACATAAGGATGGTATATGTAGTTTGGTGGACAGTAACTTGGTAACCTACATACTGGCATCAACACTCATGTATTCTCCCATACACCACTTCTCTGATTTGGTGAAGAGATCTCTCTCTCTCCTGTGTCCTTAACTATGCTTACCCGACCGAATTTACGTGACGTTTACTAGTTGTGTTTACAACCCGTCCTTCTCATAGTATCCTACTGATACCAAGATAATTAACCTCTGTTTTAAAGAGGATTAAGAAGACAAAAGTCTTGGCTAATTAAGTACACCTTCAAATCTTGTTCAGTGTGTGCATTTCAATACACTTTTACTCTCGTATGTTGTATAATGCTAAATATGTAGTTACGTTGTTATTTTATCCCATCTGACTACATGTGTTCCTGTTGGCTTGTTAGTGTGTTTACTACTAAGTTGATGTTACTAATAAAGTGACTGCATTTTAATTGATAGTGTTCAGTTTTGAGTTTTGTGTAAATGTGTGCTGAATGTGTGGCTTATTTCCAAGCGTCACGAGTTGGGATATCCTTAATCATGAATTACTCACTGTGTGCAATACATGATCAGGCATTCCAAGCAGTGGTGCTTAGATGTAGTATCCTAACTCCTAAACTAAGAGTACTAACCTAAATGCTAAACATGTATCAATAAATTAGACAAGTAGTACAATTTACATGAAAGACGCAGACAAATTAAAATAAATACGTTTTGCGTACAATTTGTCCGCTCAGTATATCGCTCTCTCATTTAATTCTTTCACATAGCCATTCACACATCTTTCATTCAAAATAGTATTTGGTTAAAATATATAAGTAAAGTTGAGGTAAGTGTTATTTCCCTTAGAAAAAATGGAATAGGCGATATTTTCCCTTTAAGATAATACGTACTTTTTGTACGATGATTCAAAAAATGGTTTATAATTTACATAGAGAAAATGGCATAGGCAGGTTATTTAACCTATGAATGGAAATACCTGTAATAATATAGTAGAAAATGTACAAATTACAGGTTAACACATTTTATATACACAATAATATAATACATATTCAATACTAAATTAATTAATTAACTAAGTAACTAAATCCAACGATGATGTGCGCGTTGTCCTCCTGTTGTTAGCGTATCGTGCCATGAATGTTAATAGTTGGTATGGCTGTCTCTTGAGTGTTGTCGTTGATGTAGTTCTATTTCGGCTGTTAGCAAAGTCTATTAGCCACAGCAAGTATGGAACGTTCTCAATGTCCAGTATAAGTGTTCTTCATGTTTTCGTGATCAATGTCAGTTCACTAGATGAAATCATTTCATAGTTAATGTTTCTTGCTCGGATTTGTCTTAGAGCTTTGATAGTTGGTTGTATAGTTCTCAACATTTCACGTTTGTGGGTGTTCTAAGTAACCTATTCCCTGAGGTGTTATTATTTTTAACTGAAAGTTCTCTAGCAGGTGTAGAGTTACACTGTTATTTGGTACGGAATAAAATATCACAATTTCTGGTATGGCGAATGGTAAATGTGCCAAATGTTATTCTGCTGGCGCATTCGTCTGCCGCGATAAAATATCAGCTATAATGTTATCAGTGCCTCTGATATGGCGGATTTCGAAGTCGAAATCTTGAAGTAGAAGACACCATCTTTGTAAACGATGGTTTTTGGGAACACCTTTCTTCAGTACCAACAATGGCGAATTGTCGGTGAGTACAACGAAGTGGGCACCTAAGAGGAACTTAGACAATCTGAGGATACAGAATAATAGACTCAATGCCTCCAATTCCACTGTAGAGTAACGGGTCTCTCCTTTCTTCAGCTTACGGCTTACGTAGAGAATTGGGTGTCTCACTCCATCCACTTCTTGCATTAAACATCCTCCAATGGCGATAGCACTCGAATCTGTGGTCAAAATAAAGGGTAAATCTATGTTTGGTAAACGTAAGACTGGTGGATTAGAAAAAATACGTTTCAATCTGCATATTGCATCCTCTAAGCTGGTACTTTTACAAACTTTTGATGGATGATCTTTTGTTAACATATTCGAAAACACTGATGTAAGTTCTGCCCAATTTGGTATAAATTTAGAATAGTAGTTTATAAGAACGGTTAGCGGGGTAGGGGTATCCCCTATCAAAGGAGATGTAAGACGCCTCCTTTCCTCCGTTAGTCTACGGGACACCCTTGGGCAAGGTGGAGTACCCGTTTAGCCCCCCGATCAGGGTTACGTGAAGCCATGGAAGCAGGTGGTGGATGGAGTGTGAGAGCAGCCGACAGATTGTTGTTGGTTATGGTCTTGCACTCTGCGGCGATAGGCAGATGATCTCATCAGTAGAGACAATGGCTATGGCCACCGACTAGTACAGTCACTGCCCAGAAGGAAAGCAACGGCAAACTACCTTCTGCAAAACTTGCCAAGAAACCATAACAACCATGAAAGAAAACATAATAAGAAAGAGATCTGGTGGCGAGACCCCCAGGCCAGGCAGATCAGATAACACTGGGGAAGAGTGTGACGCAGGGACCAGTACTAGTAATCGTGATGACGGAGTTAATCCTGACTGTGTTGCCAAGGAAATTCCCTGTGTCAGACTAAGAAACAGAGTGAGAATGGCAACGTGGAATGTGAGAAGTTTGTATGAGGGAAAGCTTAAAGTAGTGTGTGATGAGATTGAGAGGTTAAACATTCACATTTTAGGAATTAGTGAACATCGCTGGAGCGGCAAGGGACATTTCACAACTGAAAATGGAAGTATTTTCATTTATTCTGGTAGAGATGTCGGAGGCCAGAGTGGAGTGGCATTTTGTTTAGATAAGACAACTGCAAAAGCTTTAATGGGATATAATCCAGTTAGTGATAGAATCCTCACTATTAGACTTAAAGGCCGTCCAAAAAACACAACTCTCATACAGATATATGCACCTACTTCAACAGCAGAGGAGGACGAAATTGAAGATTTTTACAACACACTACAAGACACATTAAATAAGATTGGTCATAATGATATAGCAATAATAATGGGAGATTTTAATGCTAAAGTAGGTGCAGGAAGAGCTGAAAATGAGAGACACATTTTAGGAAAATTTGGATTAGGAAATAGAAATGATGCAGGTGACAAATTAATTGAATTTTGCACAGAAAATGAGTTAACGATAGCCAACACACTTTTTAAACAACATCCAAGAAGACTCTTCACATGGAAGTCTCCAGACAGTTTTACCAAAAATCAGATAGATTATATTTTAATACAAAGAAGATGGAGATCAAGCATAACATCTGCAAAAACCCTACGAAGTGCAGACTGTGATACAGATCATCAGTTATTAGAAGCAGATCTGAAATTAAAACTCAAAAAGCTTACCCGAGGACCAAGGCCACTTCGTTTTGATCTCACACAAATACCAGACGCATACAACATAGAAGTTAGGAATCGCTTTGGGGTCTTGATGTCTGTACAAGAAGAAATGACACCTGATGAACTGGCAGTACAAGCTAGAGATATCTTGATAACTGCAGCCAAAGATTTCATTCCGACCAAGAAAACGCAACGTAAGCCATGGATTACATCAGACACGTTAGAATTAATAAAACAACGAAGGGAGCTGAAACAGAAAGGAGATGAATCCGATAGCAGGATGAAGTATAAATCTTTAACTCGAGAAATAAGAAAGAACACAAGAAAGGACAAAAATCAATATATACAAGATAGCTGTACCAGAATAGAGCAATATCATAAGGCTGGAAGAGATTATGAAATGTTCAAGGAAATGAAGTTATTGACAAGAAATGTTCAACCTCAATTGAATGTTATCTGTGACAAGATGGGAAATACCTTAACAGAATCTAGACAAATTCTAGAAAGATGGCAGGAGTACTGCAGTGGAATGTATGATATGAGTGACAGTGAGGATATGAATGAGATACATGAGCCAATGACAGCAGAGACAGAACCTGAACCCTCATTAGATGAAATTGCTTGGGCTATAAGGAACCTGAAGAATGGTAAATCACCTGGATGTGATGAGATACCAGCTGAACTAATTAAAGCAGGAGGAGAAGAAAGCATACACATATATCATGCATTATGTACAAAGATTTGGAAATATGGTATATGGCCAAAAGATTGGAAGAGAACTATCTTCATTCCAATACCAAAAAAGGGCAACCTGAAATTATGCACCAACTATAGAACTGTTGCCCTGATAAGTCATGCAAGTAAAATTCTACTAAAAGTCATAATGCGACGACTTAGTAAGAAAATGGAAGAAGAGATAAACGTAGTTCAAGCTGGATTTAGACAAGGAAGAGGAACAAGAGATCACATATTCAACATGCGTTTAATAATAGAGAAGTGCAGAGAATTTAATGTAAACCTATTCTCATGTTTTGTGGATTATTCAAAGGCATTTGACTGTGTACAGCATCAGAAACTTTGGGACATCATGAGGAATATGGGCTTTCCTTCACATGTAGTACATCTCATAAAAATGCTATATCTAGGCCAACAAGCAGCAGTTAGAATAGATGGCGAGACATCAGATTGGTTTGACATCAAGCAAGGAGTCCGTCAGGGCTGCGTGCTGTCACCCTATTTGTTTAACCTGTATGCCGAAAATATAATGAGAAATGTAAGAGATGATATAAACAGGGAGCCATATGATGCCCTAAATATTGGCGGTCATGACATACCAGAGATTCGATATGCTGATGATACAGTATTACTATCCACAACACAGAATGGCATAGAAAACCTAATAGCCTCAACACAATTGAATAGTGAAAATCACAACTTATATCTTAACATAGCAAAAACTAAGATAATGCATACAGATAAAACTACTATGGAGAAAGAAATATACATTAATGGGAGAAAATTGGAGGTGGTGGAAAATTTTGAATATCTTGGGTCATTGATTACGAATAATGGTGACACAATGAAAGAAATAAAACGGCGACTATCCATTGCTCTTCAAAGACTAAAACAGATGAATAAATTATGGTGTGGGACAGACAGAACTACAAAAATTAGATTTTTAAGAGCATGCATCTTTCCCATTGCAACATACGCCTGTGAGACATGGACACTTACTAAACAAGCTGAACAGCGCATACATGCCTTTGAATATAAATGTTATAGACGAGTTCTAAGAATATCTTGGGTAAAGAAAAGAACAAATGCATCCATACTTCAAGAGTTGAATATTGAGGAGGGATGGCTATTAAAGACGATAAAACAAAGAAAATTGAAGTATTTTGGTCACTTGAAACGTCACGACAGTTTGGAGAGAACAATAATGGAGGGGTATATGCCTGGGAAGAGAGGAAGAGGAAGGCCAAAGAGAAGATGGGTGCAGGATGTGGCGGATGATCTCCAGATGGGTGTATCAGACGCGGGACATCTTGCTTGTGATCGAGAAGTTTTCCGGAGGGTTGTTATGGGAGCGAGGTTCTGTAAAGGACATGCTACTGAATGAATGAGTTTATAAGACCTAATAAACTTCTTATTTGCTTCTTTGTGGTAGGAACTTCTAGATTGAGTATCTTCGAAACAATTTTCTCGTCTGTCAGCAGTTTCAGAAATTCTATGACCAAGGAAGTCTATTTGTTTAAAGCCTATTTCAACCTTGGAGGGTTTGATAGTAAGACCGAAAAGAAAGATTTGGTTGAAGACTTGTTTGAGTGTAAGTAAGTGAGAAGTTATATTAGTAGAATGAATGCAAATATCATCAATATAAGCTTGGACATCTTTAATTCCGTGCAATAGCAATCTAGTTAACCTCACAAATGTGGCGGGAGCGTTTTTCAGGCCAAATGGAAGATATCTCAATTCGTACAAACCGAGAGGTGTGGCGAATGCTGTTATATGTCTAGAAGCAGGGTCTAGTGGTACTTGCCAATAACCTTTCGCTAAATCAACCTTTGAAAATAAGGATGATTGAGACATGTTCAAAATGAGGTCTTCACAGCTATTCATCGGCTCCGCATCCGTGGTGGTTATTGTATTTAACCTTCGATAATCGATGCACAAACGAATTGTTTGGTCCTTCTTTTTCACCAGAACATTCGGTGAAGAATATTGAGACATAGATTTCTGAATTATCCTATTTTTCTCTAAATCTAAAATCTCCTTGTCTAAATTTGCTCTATAATGCAGAGGAATAGAATATGGTCTACATTTGACCGGTGTCAGATCTGTCAACACAATTGAATGTGTTATTTTGTCAGTCCGTCCAGGTTTGTTAGAGAAGATAGATTTATACTCGTTAAGGAGAGTCAAAATGTCTTGTCGCTGCTGTTGTGTCAGAGTGTCAGAGATGTGTATGTCCTTTATACTACCGTCGTCATTCATAATCGGTACTGGGATTTCAGTATTGTCTACGTCTGTCTGATTTATCACAGATGCTACTGTTTGTAAATTGTCCTCAATGTCATTGTCGTCGTCGTCGAGATTAATCGTTGTCAATATGTCGTCAAATTGGTCGTCGCTGTCGTTATCACATATTGTCGGTAATGTACATATGTCTTCGTCGTCTTTGTTGTCGTAAGAGTGCGTCGTTAACGATGCTTCGTTTGTCGAGATGTCAATCAGTTGGGTCACTGTCGTTTCGTTTCTGTCATCCGTTAGTTGCGTCTGCTCACTCGTGTCAGTGTCCTGTCTAGCATAGTATGGTTTTAACATGTTTACATGGAATATTTTCATCTTTCCATTCAACGAAATTTCGTAATCCACTTCCGAAATTCTTCTAACAATTTTAAAAGGTCCCTGCCAAGAGGTTGATAGTAAATCTCTCTTGTCAGGTAGCAGTAGTAAAATATCCTGACCTGGTTTTAATACAATTGTTTTTGCACCTTTGTTGGCGTACTGCCTGTACCTAAAATATGGTGAAAGTGTAGGATCTGATTTTTGTTCATCTCCAAAATTAGTGATGGTAGTGTTTGGTGCTGCAATTTCTAGTGACTCCTGCAGTTGGTCGGTGTTAGTTTTGTGAGTTGTCTGTCGTGTTATTGCATTCGTGTGTTGTGTGTGTTGTTGCACATCTACAGGCTTGGTACTTGGTAGATCGGTGGCATCCTCAATTCGAGGTTTTAAATTGGTCGTATCATTGACAGATTCGACCGCCCCTGCATCATACACCTCGGTGAATTCTTTCTGAATTACTTCATTGGTTGTCTCCCTTGTCCTTTTGGCAGATTGAGACAAGCATGAATCGTGTTTCTCTTTCGGATCGCTGTTTGGGTGTTGTATACCGTTTTTCCGCTCCCAATCTCTGATCTCCTTTTCAGAGCAAGGTCGTATGTTGGGCAGGTTCCCAAGTATAATATCGGCGACCGGATTTTCTAGGGCAGCGCACAATACTAGTCCTGATATGAACGGTGTTCGAATTTCGACAAGAGCAAGGGGGTATTTCTCTATAGTGCCTGAGAATGTGCGACAAGTTACGTGTTTGTGTGTGTAGTCTTTGTCGTTGATTAATGTTTTCTTAATCCCACAGAGCGTTGCGCCGGAATCACGAATTAATGTGCACTTTTTGTTATTTACAAACCCTGTTGAAAAATTAAGCTTGCCTGTAGAAGATAAGGCAGCATTGGCTGTTTCATTTGAAATAGGGATAGTGTGGCCACATAGTAATGTTGTGTCAAGTTGGAATTTCGTACAGGTGTTACACTTACTGTCTGTAATGGTGTCAATAATGTGCACTGCATTTCCTAACTCACTCAAACTTTCGCTATGATTGTCACACTCATTCAGTAACTCAATATCTTCCTCTGAGGAACTTTCAACCAGTGCAGCATTGGCTTGTTTTAGTAATTTTTGGCCATCACAAAAGCGACTAAAATGCCCAAAGCTGCTGCAAAAATAGCATTTGACCGCTCTCTGGTACGCATTTCTTTTGTTTTTCTGCTTCTCCACAATCATTTTGAGGTGATGAGGATAGTTAGGCGATTTATCGCACATAGCGTATTGTTCGTGCGTCAAACTACAATATTGGCACTTAACTGGCTTCCTGGCATTTGAGCGTGGTTTAAACTTGCCTTCAGCTGGTTTCGAGTATTTAGTATTTACCACTGCTGCTGTTTCGTTCTGACCTAAGTTTAATTGGAAAATGTCTCTGTTCGCTGTGAAAAATGCGTTCCCCTTTGTCTCTACATCCTGAATACTTCTACAATCCATTTGTTTCAAAAACTTAGCAAAAGGTGTGGGGATTGTACTAACTATTTTATCAATAATAATGAGTTCTTTTAGTTTGTCATGGCTATTGTTAGTCTTAGCCGAGTTAATCCACTTTGTGCACACATCCTGAACTGTCGATACGTAATCTATGAAGGTTTGATTTGGTTGAGGGGATAATTTAGCGAACTGTTGTTGGTAACCTGCAGTATCTAAAGAGAAATGTTGGAGAATGCGTTGTTTTAAGTAGTCATAATCCTTTCTCATTTCCTGTGGCACTGTTTCTATTACTTTCAATGGTTCTAGAGCTAAATTTCTCATTAAAATAAATGACCAATCTGATTTTATGATCTTATGGTAGGACATTAGACACTCGAAATTTTCCAGGTATGCACTGATGGAATCTCCTGAGCAGAATGCTTTCACGAGGCCTTTATACTTATTATATTTCTGTTCTTCCTCTTTGCTTCTTAGTTTATTTACAGATATTTCTACGTTGGAATCAATCTCCATCTGTTTTAATTTTATTTGTGTATCGGCATTCAATTGTGCTTGTTTGGCCGCCGCCTCAAGCTCCATTTGTTTCTCTTGAGCCTGTAATTGCATTTTCTTCTCTTCAGATTGTAGTTGCATCTGCATCTGTATCTTCTTTTCTTCCGCCTGACTTTGCCTCTGTTTTTCTTCTCGTTCTATTGCTCTTTCTTCACGGGCAATGTTCTCTGCGTGCGTCTTCTGTGCCCATTCTGACAGTTTCTCTTCTTTATAACCTAATTTAATACCTTTCTCAATACATTTATCTAAAGTAGACATGTTGACTTTTACTTGTTGGTAATTTTACTGAAGTTAAATCCCTTAGAAAAATGTTGGGGAGTAGAAAATTTAGTTATCTCCCTTACTTATTACATGCGCAAATCAAAATGCAAAGTTATGTTGGTTACAAGGTCATGAATATACGTACAAATCAATGCAAAGCAAAATGATACATGGATGGAAGGTGATAAGTACCGCTTAGGGTTGCAATGGGCATGATGTGAAACTTATCTTATGATCCCAGAACTTGTGAATGTTGTCTTGTACTTTCGCTACTGTTGGATAGTTCACATAGGTTACACACCGCACAAAAAGCCTCACAATTCGCGGAACAATCTGCTCGTAGAATGAGAAAACATTAGTAACAGTCAAAAAAATGTTACAGTCATGTCAAAATAATTTATAGTATTAACATCATTGAGAGACTAACTGCAGAGGGACTCATATTAATACTAGTTGATCGCTAGATAGGTGCACATTTGTTAAACTTCTTCAAACAACAATTTGATATGATTAATTTACTATTTTACTTGGCAATTAATAGCCGTTTATATGTAAAGCTTATGCCAAAACCGGAGCTTAGCCCCCAAAAAGCCTGTCAGCGTGTTGTATGTCTAGGTATCTGAGCTCGGGCTCATACAGGCAACAATAACTCAGTTAGCTATAATATCTAACATTTATTGTATTTCAATATACAGTGCGTTGGCGCAGTGGGTTTAACAAGGCCGCACTGAATCGCATATCACAGAGGTTTTGACATCATCACATAGTTTAACATCATCAAACATTCTAAGCATACTATCTAGCATAAGTCTATAAACCCCACATGGGTCTAAACTATCAAGTCTAAACTATTGAGTCCCTCTAAGGCAGGCCCTGTTGCCTCTTCCATGTCCCGTCTCTCTCTGCCCATCCACACGTGTCGCAATCCGACACGGGTGGTAACTCTGTTCGAGTTCCTCGTGGACCCCGCAATAGGCGGGCCACATCAGTGTCCACGGGACAGTGGACTCACTGACCAGTCCTTCGAGAAGGTTCTGGAATACTCTGGCCTTCGAGGGTCTTTCTTCTTTCCCTTTGGGCGGGAGTTGTAGCCCTTGGCTAATCTTTATTAACTAATGTTAGTTTACCAGATAATATGACTACTGTGAGGCTGTGACAGTGTGTAAGCGGGACATGATTGATACAGGCATAGATAATGCACATTGGGAGCAAGTCGCCGCTGAACGTGTTGCATGGAGGGCATACATCAGAAATGGAATAAAGACAAAAGAGAAAATGATTGCAGATAAAGCACACACAGAGCGTGAGAGACGTAAGATGGTGCACAATGGTGGAAATGACCATGTTTTCACATGCATCTACTGTGGGCAAACATTTGCAGCAAGAATTGGCCTTACCAGCCACACTCGCCACCGCCATGGGTCGTAGTTATTAAGCCTTTTTGAAGCACAATGTATCAAACTATCGTCTGTCAAGACGGAAAGGTGCCAATATATATATATATATATATATATATATATATATATATATATATATATATATATATATATATATATATATATATATATATATATATATACACACACTCACAATCAAACATATTTACTCACAATCAAACATATTTACTCACATGCAAAATACAATAGGCAAGCTGCTGGAGAAGTTAATTGCCAGGAAAATATTAAGCGAGCTAGAGAGACAAGTTTGTTTCCTACCTACCCATGGAGGGTACCCTCAAAACAGAGAAACCTGGACCTACGCAGCAGTTTTTGCACGTGATGTCTATGAAGGTTTCCACTCAGGCATTGAAACATTTGCTGCAGCGATTAATCTTGAGGATGCGTACAACAGAGTATCATTGGATTTCTTAATGTTTCCGCTTCTTGAACTCAAGATAAGTCCATTCCTCCTTAGTTGGATCGCCGCAGCCCTCTTCCAACGGAAAGTAGTATTTAGATGTGGCAGTTGGACTTCGGAACCAACAACAATATATCCTGGCCTACCACGGGGATCTCCAGTGCTGTTCAACGCCTACACAGTGAGAATCACTAGCGAGCACATCGCTGGACCTGGCAGGACTCTGTCATGTGCCGACGATGTTTTAGTGTATCGTCAGGGTAAGAATAGAGATCGGGTTGCTGTGGGTCTACAAACAGAATTAAATTGCACAAGCACTTGGTGTGTGGAATCTGGAGAAATGGTCATCCCAACTAAGGCAGCAGTGACATGGTTCTCTTTGAGTAACTATATTGTCAACACTCCAACACCAATTGCCAATCTGTGTTCAGAGATCTTGGAAAGAACGCAGGCAATTAACTACCTGGGGATACGTTTTGATCGAAGCCTTGCTTATCATGAGCACATAGATTGGGTGATAACAAAGGCCAAGCGAGGTTTGGCTGCAATGTGGTTGATGGTGGCGGCAGACTGTGAGCAGCGCCATCTATGTCTCCTTTACGAGGGTCTGGTTCTTTCTGTTTTGGAGTATGCGATGGCGATCCTGACTTTCAGCCGTAAGCAGATGGAAAGGATGGAAAGGTTACAGAACGAAGTTATGCTATTATTCTTTGGTGTACAATAGATACAGCATGCAGGGCGATGCGCTACCTTGTTGATTTTCCAACAGCTGGGAACAGAATACAAATTTGCAGAGCACGTGCCTACCTCAGAGTCAACGCAAACACACAACATCCACTGCATAGTGAAATTAAGAAGGTAAATGGCAGCAGGTTAAAAAGAGGAAAGTCATGGATGGGTCAAGCCGAAGGCATTCTTCAACAGGTGTGTTCACTTGAAGACTTAGAACCTGGCGAGGAGTGGGTAGGAATGCCAAGAGATTTCTGTACGTCCTTTTCAGTTTGCATCAAACTAGACAGAAAATGCAGACAAGAAAATCCGGCTGCTGTGGAGGCGGAAGTACAAGCGTTGATATTCGAGATTTCGTTTTACGGTGAAGCTGTCATTTACACAGATGCGTCGGTCGTTCGACGAGTGAGAAGTTCATGGGGAAGATTCTGGTGCTTTTGCTTTGACCACAAGATGCCTGACTATGGAAGTCATGGCAGTAAGTAAAGCAATAACATGGCTCGAAACAGACATTCAGTATGGCATGTTTCCTTAGTGACTCAATGAGCAAGCCCAAGAAGATAGAGATGGGGTGGATCCGAAGAGCACGGCTGCTGTCTCTGGAGCGGTCTCGACTGGCAAAGATTAGTTCAATTTTCGTGCCAGGACATGCGGGTGTACGAGGAAATTAGTGGGCTGACAAGCTTGCAGGTATGGCTACTGTGGAAGGCAGATGAGCCATGGACCAGGCTGACAGTCTGAATGCTCTACGAGAAGTAAGTCGTTCGCGAGAACCAAGTTATGACTGTGAATCTACAACCATGGCTGCGAGAACAGCAAATTAAAAGAGGTGTGGTCAAACAAGAACACTAAGCGGGAAGCATACACAGAACTGGTGTCGTTAGTCGCTACACGCTGCGGGATTTACTGAGGAGGGGATCCGAGCACTTATGGACGAATGTTTCGATGTGCAATGAGAATGATCGGTCGACTAACTAATTAACTAATGTTTACTTACAATCAAACATCAATAACTACTAAGAAAGCACTTTACAACACAATCTTCCTACCAACTCTATGTTACCAATGCCAAACCTGGACAATGACATAAAAAAAGAAAAAAAAAAAAAGAAAAGAAAAATCACAACAGAATGACATTTCCGAGAAGAATACTCAATGTATCAAGAAGAGATAAGATCAGAAATGAAAAAAAAATCAGGACTAAAGTGGGTTTTTTAGCTGCACTAGATTTTATTAGGAAGGCAGCAAGTCAAATGGTTTGACCATGCAACTAGATTACCAACTAACAGCATACCGCAACAAGCAATGATGTACAGACCAGAGGGAAGCAGAGGAAGAGGCCGACCATGTAAACGATGGACGCGGGTAATAACAGATTCCATGGAAATATCGATACATGAAGCCCATAAGAGGGCACTCTCCTGATGTTTATACGTTAACTCGACACCGCAAGGTACAAGAGGAACATGATGAGATGAGAAGCATATTTACTGACAATCAATTATATATAGAGACATTCAAACAATTACACGGCATACAAACATATATATATATTGACACTTAAACATACATTCTGACACTCACACACACGCACTTACGCGCGCGCGCACACACACACACACACACACACACACACACACATATATTCAATCATATATACATGCTTTCGGATATTTTTATAGACATTCAAATACTTATACGCGCATTCAAACATAAATTATTAAAAGAAAATAAACATGAACACTGCAAAATACCAGAACACATCTACACATTCCACAACATATCTACACATACCCCAACATATCTACACATACCCCAACACATCTACACATTCGCCAACATATCTACACATACCCCAACATATCTACACATACCCCAACATATCTACACATATCCCAACATATATACACATACCCCACCACAACATATCTACACATACACTAACATATCTACACATACCCCAACATATCTACACAGGCCCCAACACATCTACACAGACCCCAACATTTCTACACATACTCCAACACATCTACACATACCCCAACACATCTACACATTCCCCAACATATCTACACATACCCCAACATATCTACACATACACTAACATATCTACATATACCCCAATATATCTACACATACATTAACATATCTACACATACCCCAACACATCTACACATTCCACAACATATCTACACATACTCCAACATATCTACACATACCCCAACACATCTACACATTCGCCAACATATCTACACATACCCCAACATATCTACACGTACCCCAACATATCTACACATATCCCAACATATCTACACATACCCCAACACAACATATCTACACATACACTAACATATCTACACATACCCCAACATATCTACACAGGCCCCAACATATCTACACATACCTCAACATATCTACAACGACCTCAACATATCTACACATACCCCAACATATCTACACAGACCCAAACATATCTACACATACCCCAACATATCTACGCAGACCCCAACATATCTACATAGACCCCAACACATCTACTCAGACCCCAACATATCTACACTTATCCCAACATATCTACACAAACCCCAACATATCTACACATACCTCAACATATCTACACAGACCCCAACATATCTACACAGACCCCAACATATCTACACAGACCCCAACATATCTACACAGACCGCAACATATCTACACATACCTCAACATATCTACAACGACCTCAACATATCTACACATACCCCAACATATCTACACATCCCCCAACATATCTACACAGACCGCAACATATCTACGCAGACCCCAACATATCTACATAGACCCCAACACATCTACTCAGACCCCAACATATCTACACTTATCCCAACATATCTACACTTATACCAACATATCTACACAGACGCCAACACATCTACACAGACCCCAACATATCTACACTTATCCCAACATATCTACACAGACCCCAACATATATACACTTATCCTAACATATCTACACTTATCCCAACATATCTACACAGACCCTAACACATCTACACAGACCCCAACATATCTACACTTATCCCAACAAATCTACTCAGGCCCCAACACATCTACACAGACTCCAACATATCTACACTTATACCAACATATATACACTTATCCCAACATATCTACACAGATCCCAACACATCTGCAAAGACCCCAACATATCTACACTTATCCCAACATATCTACGCAGACCCCAACATATCCACACAGACCCCAACACATCTACAAAGACCCCAACATATCTACACTTATCCCAACATATCTACACAGACCCCAACATATCTACACATACCCCAACACATCTACACAGACCCCAACATATCTACACAGATCCCAACATATCTACACTTATCCCAACATATCTACGCAGACCCCAACATATCCACACAGACCCCAACACATCTACAAAGACCCCAACATATCTACACTTATCCCAACATATCTACACAGACCCCAACATATCTACACATACCCCAACTCATCTACACAGACCCCAACATATCTACACAGGTCCCAACATATCTACACAGGCCCCAACATATCTACACAGACCCCAACATATCTACACAGGCCCCAACACATCTACACAGATCTCAACATATCTACACTTATCCCAACATATCAACACATACACCAACATATCTACACAGTCCCCAACATATCTACACTTATCCCAACATATCTACACAGACCTCAACATATTTACACAGACCCCAACATATCTACACAGACCCCAACATATCTACACAGACCCCAACATATTTACACATACCCCAACATATCTACACAGACCCCAACATATCTACACAGACCCCAACATATCTACATAGACCCTAACATATCTACACATCCCCCAACATATCCACACAGACCCCAACATATCTACACAGACCCCAACATATCTACATAGACCCCAACGTATCTACACATACTCCAACTTATAATAATATAATATTATGTAATTATAATAACAATATGTGAAGACCGGGTGGAGTGTGTCTCATGTTGCACACGCTGATTCCCCTAACCTGATATACAATGTGCCTGGTTATGTTGGATGACTCCGCCTGACTCCCACCGGGCCAAGTTATTGTGTTAGCATTGTTTTGTCCTCGCGCCCAGATCTATCCTGCCATCAGCGATTTGAAACACGTGATCTGTTCATCTGGTTGAGACAATTTGTTTGTTTTAATATGTATCTGTGGCTCTCAAGTCTCCGCTGGTGGTTCAATCATGTACTTGCTGGTTTAAGTTTGTTTAATTGTGTGATGTTTTCAGTTTGCCAACCTGTGTTCATTGATTTAATATTTTCTCCTACTTCTTCATAGATATGACATTTCCTCATCTACTATTCTGATTGTTGCCCTCGTGTTTTATGTGTTCTTTCTTTCTTTCTTTCTTTCTTTCTTTCTTTTGTTCGTTCGTTCGTTCGTTCATTTGTTTGTTCTTTCTTTCTTTCTTTCTTTCTTTCTTTCTTTTCTTTCTTTCTTTCTTTCTTTTGTTATTCGTTCGTTTGTTCATTTGTTCTTTCTTTCTTTCTTTCTTTCTTTCTTTCTGTCTGTCTCTTTCTTTCTTTCTTTATTTCTTCTTTTCCTTTCTTTTCTTTGCCATTTCTGTCTGTCTGTCTGTCTGTCTGTCTGTCTGTCTGTCTGTCTGTCTGTCTTTCTGTCTGTCTGTCTGTCTGTCTGTCTGTCTGTCTGTCTGTCTTTCTTTGTTTTGTTAGTGCAATGCATTTTTTCCACTCTAATTCTGTTTTGGTCGATTTGGTTTTCTTTCGTACTTACCTCTTTCGTTCTTTACTTGTGTCTGCTATTTCCGATTCTTTGTATTTCATTTTCTAACTTTTTCTTTCTTTCTTCCATGTATTCTCTCTTGTTATTTTTCTGCTCTTGTTTCAATTCGTGACTTCTCTCTTCAAACTGCAATGAACACAAATAATAATGTTGTTGTTTGTCCATCAAGAATGATGATGACCATTCATTTCATCCAGTGGGGTTGAAGGTATGGAGCCGTGGGTTCTAATCTAATAATAAACCTATGTGAAGACCGGGTGGAGTGTGTCTCATGTTGCACACGCTGATTCCCCTAACCTGATATACAATGTGCCTGGTTAAGTTGGATGACTCCGCCTGGCTCCCGTCTGGGCGTATTTAAAGTTATTGTATTAGCATTGTTTTGTCCTCGCGTCCAGATCTATCCTGCCATCAGCGGTTTGAAACACGTGATCTGTTCATTGGGTTGAGACAATTTGGTGTTTATTTTACCATGTATTTGTGGCTCTCAAGTCTCCGCTCCTTGTTCAGTATGTTGTTGCTGGCTTCTGTTTGTTTCATTGTGTCATGCTCTCGGTTTGCCAACCTACAAGTGTACACGTTCATTGTATTATGTCCGTGCTTGCGTGAGTGCGTTCGTGCGTGCATTTTCTCCGCTTCTTTTCCAATTGTTTCCATCGACATTTGTCTTTTCATTTTTCTCTGCCTGCCTGCCTGCCTGCCTGCCTGCCTGCCTGCCTGTCTGTCTGTCTGTCTGTCTGTCTGTCTGTCTGTCTGTCTGTCTGTCTGTCTGTCTGTCTGTCCGTCCGTCCGTCCGTCCGTCCGTCCGTCCGTCCGTCCGTCCGTCTGTCTGTCTGTCTGTCTGTCTGTCTGTCTGTCTGTCTGTCTGTCTGTCTGTCTGTCTGTCTGTCTGTCTGTCTTCTTTTACCATTTTTTATTTATCTTTCTGTTTAATTTCTGTGTCCTTTCTTTCCATCTTTCACTGTTTTTATTTTAAATTTCTGATCCTCCCTTTCTTCCTTCTTTCTTGCCTGCATACCCTTCTTTATACCTGCATTCCTTCCTTTGCCTTTCTTTGCTTTTTTCATTTCTTGTTTGCTCATTCTTACCTTCTTTCTGTCAATCTTACTTGTTCACCAGTCTCTCTATACCTACTCCTCTGTTGCTCTTGCTTTAAGTTATGCTTTTATTATTCACTAGCCTTAAGGTGTGACTGTTGTAACAAATTGTGTTTCTTGATAATGTCAGCGGTTTTAGTGACTTCATCATAATGATATGAGACCTTTTGAAATGATGATGATGATATTTTAGAGTGATAAAGATGCGCGTCATTGCGCTCATATTATGGTTGACAGTTATTCTAATATATCAGAGATAAATAGTTTAACAATTTGGGGTTGGGGAGGGGGGGGGGGTTGCACACCATACAGCTGGTTGTTTGACATACAAGGTTGGCACAATGTTCATATGACTGTTCGTAATTTCTTGGCAACTTTACGACCAGTAGTTTGCCACTGCTTTCTGAGCGACCGGAACTCATACCATTGTATGAAAACCAACACACGGTGGTCTGCTTCCAAATCGCCCAAAGCTGTGTTTCTAACCCGTTATGCGGGATTATGAATTGCGCCCACAACCCCTACGCATGATTATCTAGACACTCGTGAAGGTCCACCAGTACTCACTACAGAAGTTCAGGTCCACCAGTACTCACTACAGAAGTTGAGGTCCACCAGTACTCACACCAGAAGTTGAGTTCCACCAGTACTCACTACAGAAGTTGAGGTCCACCAGTACTCACTACAGAAGTTGAGGATGCAGCAAAGGGAAATGAGCTAGACCAGATTAGGTAGGAGGAAACTACGACACTGAGTCCTTGATCGATTGATTGCTTGATTGATTGATTTAAGAACCGACATCACAGCATTCGGGGAATTCCCATGCGCGCTCCGTCCCCATCCTCAGAAGCCAGCGAAGAGTTCCAACACCAATAGTGCCAGTAGCAATCTGATTATATGTCCGTCTCGCCTTTCCTCTGAGCGTTGAGCGTCGGCCAGATCCCTTCGTCACTCCTCGTTGTCTCATTCTTGCCAGACCATGACCCGTTTGCTCCTCCATGGTGTACACGTGCTCCCAGAAGGCCGCAACCACGTCTGCCTTATCATACATCAATATTCCACCAAGTTTTGCAGAGCCAGCCAATCTGTCTGCCTGTTCATTCCCCAGCACACCAGCATGCCCCGGAGAAAAGATCCAGGCGATGCTTGCCACCCGTGTCCTCCGAAGCGAGGCAAGCCACTCTGCACGAAGCCTGCCTGTCCTCACCTTCCTCAGCATGCCTTCTGAATCGGTTACAATCACAATGTGTGTCTGTACCGTATTTTCCATCAAGCGGAGAGCTGCAGTGACCGCCCTGTCGCTTGTCGTCCCGGGAGGAACGTGGAATCAACAAGCACACCTTAAAGCTTATTATACTTTGGGATTATTGACAGACTTCTGTCCACACTCCTCCCTTCTGTCTTCTATTCCATATCTCTCTCTCTCTCTCTCTCTCTCTCTCTCTCTCTCTCTCTCTCTCTCTCTCTCTTATTCCTTCATCACATACTCCGACAACAGTTTCCTTCAACAATTAATAAAATATTTATTAATTAAAACTATGTCTGGTGTATGTATGGACTGTGTATATGTAGTTGGTAGTGTCTGCTAGTATGAATGCAAGATAGGACTCTGGAATTCGTATGTGCCGTATACTTTCTCCCGTTTTCATACGGCCATGCAACAAGACGTCACACATATAACTGGACAGCTCTCACCCTGGATGCTTCGTTCTGCTTGAGTCTGGAGGTAAATCCGTTATTGAAAAAAACTGTTCATCACTGGATCACCGTAAATTAATGTGATCACGGTAAGTCTTATGCCTAGACTGAGTTCTCTTTGATTATTATTTAGTTAATAAATCCATCATGGAAAACACATCGCTACTGTCCAGCACTGTCTATTGTTACTGTAAACTTTCTACACACGGTCTTCCGGTAGTTTATGAACACCTTTTTTTACGCATGGAAACTCTTTGTGAATTATTCATTTGTTTCTTTATATTAATTTACAGTGTCAATATATTCAGTTCTAGGTCATCCTGCCTTTTTACAATGACAATTCTTTCCATGGTTTTCTAAACTTTCTCTGCACAAGTGAAGTGCCTTTATAAATTGAAAGTCCTTTCCCTCGTTTATCAACAAAGCTTTCTCTGTACAAGAGACGTAATTGTCTATCTTCTCTGATATGTCAGGAGGTGTATTGGAACCTGTGGGATATATATTTAATCAGGTGATATGAGTCTGCTTCAAACTATTTCTTATGTGAGTGTCTTTCTCCAGCCGTATTGAAAAGCTTCCGAAAGATACTCTGACATAAGACAGAAGAATTCACTAAAGTTTTAACTATTCGCTAATAGAAAGAAATGGTAAACGCTAAGCACAAACACCTCTTTCCCTATGCTAAACTATTACGCTAAGGTTAGATTACCTTATCACTTCTATGTTCATCCATGAATTGAAATATATATATAAGCACATATGCACTAATATCCCATCTCAGTTAAACAATAAGGGACTATAATTTCTTTCCACACACAGGATGCATAGATATCTCTGCCCAGTTTGGGAACACACACTAACTCCAAAACAAGTTGTCCACCCATTTATACCGAGTGTCCAATACTCCGTTGTTGTTGATCCACAATCAAATTTGCCGTAAGTCCCCACATCAAAAGTCTGTGAAGTCACGTATTCGTTAGTGGCGCTCTGTTTCGTGTTCACTCCGTTCTTCCGCTGGTCCCCTCGTTCACCACTCGTCGCAGATCAAAGAGTTCTAACTCTTGGATCACCGTCTTCTTGCGTTTTCCCGTTCCCGAAGTCTCCGCGTCGTTCTGTCCGTTAACATCGCTGGTCAATGACTCCTCACACTGTATCCTATTTTATACCAGTCGGTCAATATCCTTCAATTTATCCTCATCTCAGACTGAAGTACTCGATTGTTATTCTAACTCACGGTCCATAATTTTCCATTCTCATATATTACAATTTTATATGTAAGTTATCAAGGAATCACTAAACTAACAGTTTCCCGTGACACGCCCCCACCTCCATTCTAAAGCTAGATGCTGTGGCATCATATGCCAGGCTCTCCTGCACCAAACGTCGACCATTACCTTTTGCTACGAACCCCCGGGCACTTCTCCTACCTCTTGACACCGAACCATCTGTGTAGATGATCACATCACCCGAGCGAGCATTATCATTAATTAGTTGCTGAATTTCCACTTCCGTGGCCCCTGCTGGCCACTCCCTGCACTCCCGGCTCAGTGTGATTATGACTCTGCACAAGTCTGACCGCTCCACTGACACTCTGACCCACTCCTCTGCTCGCCGAATGTTCTCCAAGATGCATACGTGTCTGATCGTATCCTCCGCCTGAGCCATCCATGATTTCCCTCTTATCAGTCGCTGACCCTTAACTGCTTCCAGAGCCTCATGCAAAGGGTGATCTGTGTCTGCAGCTACTCTGAGATATGTCTTCGCGTGCATCACCTTGAGCCTGCCTGCAACAGTCGGCAAACCAAGGATGTAACGCATACACACTACTGGGGTGTCTCTGGTGCATTCCAGAATAGTTAGTTAGTTAGTTAGTTAGTCGACAGATCATCCTCGCTGCACATCGGACCATTCAGTCCATAAGTGCTCGGATCCCCTCCTCAGCAAATCCCTCAGCGTGTAGCGGCTAACGACGCCAGTTCTGTGTTGGTTTATCAATCTTCTTTGGCTTCCTGCGTAGTGTTCTTGTTTGGCCACACCTCTTATAATTTGATGCTCTAGCAGTCTGGCCATTGTTGCAGATTCACAGTCATCACTTGGTTCTCGCAAAAGTCTCACATCACGTAGAGCATTCAGAATGTCAGCCTGGTCCATGGCGCGTCCGCCCTCCACAGTAGCCTCACCTGCGAGCTTGTCAGCCCGCTCATTTCCTTGTACTCCCGCATGCCCTGGCACGAAGATGAAACTAATCTTTGCCAGCCGAGACCGCTTCAGAGGCAGCAACCATTCTCTTCGGATCGACCCCTCCTCTATCCTCTTGATCATGTTCATTGAGTCGCTAAGGAAACAAGCCCTGGTGAATGTCTGTGTCTCGAGCCATGTTATTGCTTTACTTACTGCCATGACTTCCATGGTCAGGCTACTTGTGGTTTCAGTGAAAGCACCAGAGTCCTCCTTCACAATTCTCCCTCCGGCCCGAGCTGTAAAGGCCCATGAGCTTCTCACATGTCGGACGACCGACCCATCTGTGTAGATGACCGCGTCACCGTCTAGCGAATTCTCGAAAATCAACGCTTGTACTTCAGCCTCAACAGCAGCCGGATTTTCTTGTCTGCATTTTCTATCTAGTTGGATGCAAACTGAAAAGGATGTGCAGAAGTCTGTTGGCACTTGCACCCACTCCTCGCCAGGTTCTAAGTCCTCAAGTGAACACACCTGTTGAAGAATGTCTTCGGCTTGACCCATCCACGACCGTCCTCTTTTTAACCTGCTGCCCTTCACCTTCCTAATTTCACTATGCAGTGGATGTTGTGTGTTTGCGTTAATTCTGAGGTAGGCGCGTGCCCTGCAAACTTGTATTCTCTCTTCAATGGTTGGAAAATCAAGAAGGTAGCGCATCGCCCTGCATGCTGTATCTCTTGTACATCCAAGAGTAATGCGCATAGCTTCATTCTGTATCCTTTCCATCCTTTCTATCTGCTGATGGCTGAGAGTCAAGATTGCCATTGCATACTCCAAAACAGACATGACCAGCCCCTCGTACAGAAGACATAGATGGCGCTGCTCACAGTTTAGGATACGTTTAGCTCACAAATAGGATACAGTGTGAGGAGTCATTGACCAGCGATGTTAACGGACAGAACGACGCGGAGACTTCGGGAACGGGAAAACGCAAGAAGACGGTGATCCAAGAGTTAGAGTGGCATTCCAGAATGATCCGCATAGCTTCGTTCTGTATGTGCTCTAACTTCACGAGCTGACTCTTTGAGACAGTGAGCAGTCCTAGTCCATAATCAATCACTGAGAGGATCAAGTGCTGGTATAGTGTGAAAAACATTCTCTGCTCTGTGTCTATTGCAGCCATAGTTTTAAGTGCACTTAGTCCCTTTTGAGATCTTGTCACAACCGTCTCCACATGGTCCTTGAAGGACATGCTCCTGGCAAATGTGATTCCCAGATACTACAGTTTGTTCTCTCTGTTGACGCTTCTACCATCTATCGTGAGGCTCGGGACATCAGCTCTCACAATTGAGTCCTCTCTCTCTCTCTCTCTCTCTCTCTCTCTCTCTCTCTCTCTCTCTCTCTCTCTCTCTCTCTCTCTCTCTCTCTCTCTCTCTCTCTCTCTCAACTGAGTCCCTGAGAGTTTATGAAATCGAGATAATGAACAAAACTATAAATATCTGCAATCTTGGGTACATTCTCACGACTATTAAGTGATTCAATGACGAAGGATAATATATCATCGCACGTAGCCGCCCGTTTGGGCAGGAGGACGATATATCGCCGTACTGCGGTTATCGTACTATTTTGTTTCGTTTTATTTGTCGAAATTTCCATCTCAGTGATCGAAAATTTACTACTTTTTCTTTGGCGGTAAACTGGTTAGAATCCACATAGCTCTGCCAAAGAAACTAAGTGCTTTAGAATGTGAAGATCGTCGCACAAAACTGATGGTGATGAAGTACAGGGCCGTTGTTTACGGCTTAACGCACATTGTGCTTTTGACTGGCAACTTGCATTTTTGACAGACAATAGTTTGTTACATTGTGCTTCGAATAAGACATAACTACAACATATGGCGGTAGCAAATGTGACTGATCCAAGACCGGTTAAGACAAGGGATGGAGTTATACCTCCCCATAGCACAAAACCTGTGCTAAAGTGTAGGGACCATGTTTTGCAGCATGATCCCTCTCTCGGCCTGTCTAGTTTACTCCATTGGAAAGGTAACACCAATACGTCTGGAACAAGTCAAGCTGCAGAAGATGCCGGATCAGCAAAAGAGAGTTCCAACTGTCCGCCTGTCGGAGCTCCGACCCTAGACCAGTTGCCACCAAGGCTTAGGGCCTGGTCTTCCTTGCCATTACATATAGTCTTTATGTTGCATATTTCCTCGCTCTAGGATAAGGCTTGTACTATCCTAATTGCGCTCCTCCGCCCGAATCTGTTCGCACAATCTGGGTTGACGGGTTTGGTGAGCGCGGCCCAACATTCAGCGCTAACAGAACGCAGGTAGTAACGTCTACTGGCATACGGTAGCTCATTCATATCTGACTAACACCCAACAGTCGGTGCTAACACAAAGAAGGTAGCACCGTCTACTGTCATACGGTAGCTAAGTCATGCCTAAGACCCAACATTCGGTGCTAACATAAAGTAGGCAGTGCCGTCTACTGTTATACGATAGCTCAGTCATATCTGACTAAAACCCAACATTCGCTGTTAATAGAAATCAGGTAGTGCCGTCTACTGTCGTACGGTTAAGTTAGTTATTTGCATATCTTTACAGGACGTAGCAGTCTAGCCGAGTATTTTTTGGCTGTTTGTGATTCATAGGCAAGTTTACGTTCAGTAGTTTGCCATTGATGTCTGAACGACAGACACTCATACCATTCCATTGAAAAACAACCCAAGGCGTTCTGCTGCCAAATCGCCCGCAGATATGTTTCGAACGCAGGTATGCGAGATTACGAACTGCGTACGTACCCTCTTTGCTCTTGTATGGTGTCTTAACACATGCCGACGCATCTCAACTCCAAGACACAAAACTGCTCGTAATAAACCATTTGGTGTCGCGTGCCGCTATGTGGCATATGGTATGGAAGGGAGTTAACACACGAATTGATCCGTGACGTCAGAGGTCGTAATGTGTGGAGAGGCATGTTCACCCACACCAACCGGCAAGGCACTGGATGATGATGATGATGATGATGATGATGATGGTGATGATGATGATGATGATGATGATGAGGGTTGATATAGTCAGTATAGCACCGGCAGCCTTGATTTCCAAAGACATTTCCTGGTATACATTTTAACCTGGTGTGACCTCAGAGCTCAGTTATAAAATCTGCTTCGATGTAGAATCGATCCCATGGCCACTGAACAGACAGGCCATCATCTAGGCACTGCCCTAACGCGGTTGCCTAAGTCGTATGTGTCATATAACAAAGATGTTAACTAAGAATTATTAAGAGAAAGTTCAGAGGGAAGATTATATAAGAAATTAGCAATGAGCATTGTTGATTTGTATAGTGAAAAAATAACAAATTTTAGACGAGCTATAGAAGAAAACAGATAAAAGTCACAAATATTGCACAATATTAGACGACCTATAGAATTAAACAGATCAGTTTTTATGCATTATAGAATAAACAAAAGTGTTTGGCAATGTAAAAAAAAAAGGAAACAATTAAAATACTAGAACAACTAACCATTGATGGCACAGGTCTGAGAAAAACAAAGAACATGTATGACAACAAACAGCAACTCTAGGAACCATCATTTTAGGAGCATTTCAGTGTATATCGAAGGACGTATACTGTGTCCCAATTTGTTTTCATTGTGTACTTTTTCCTAAACGGTTCATGTCTAAATGTACAATTAATGTTAATGGTACTAACTTGGGTTAAATACACACATTCAAGTATCTAGACACATAGATAACAGTAGTTGGAATATGTATCACGCAGATAAAGAACAGAGTTGAGCATGCAAGGTGCATTTTGTAAAATGGACATGAAGAAATATGTATTTAATGTTATACCCTCCCAGAGATGGGGAAATAACAGATCCTGTGCGGGACCTTTGGGGTCGTGTGTATAATGTGAAAGGACAGACACGCCATTACTTCATGACGAATGGTGCTGCAGGGATTGACCAGACGATCTGGCCGACACTCAGTTCTCCGAGGAAAGACCAGACGGACATAATTAGATTTCAGCTGGTACCATTAGTATTGGGACTCTTCGCTGGCTGTTGAATATGAAAACAGAGCTCGTAAGGGAATATTCGGAGAGCTGTGATATCGGTCCTTGATTCAAACTCCGAAGCTCCGAGCTACACGTTCACTAGACCAACATCTGATCTTTCATCCTGTCCCCACGGCTGACTTACGTGACTTTTCAAGCTAGATGCAATGTCAGGACATTTGTTATCGCTGACGCTTTCTTCATCACTGTCATTGTCGGTCTGTTGTCGCCATTAATCCCCTGTCGTTGTAGCACAGGAACAGTCTAGATCAGCTTTCGCAACAACTGTGCGGAATTCGTGTTTCCGTTTTTTGGAGGGAGAATACGACACGAAACATCGTCAGCTGCACTCGAGCACTACATAATAGTCTCAGACACGCAAGTTAACTATACTGGCACGTCTGTTTCATACATTTTTGTGTTGTTCTTAAGACAGGGGGCTCGAGTTTTGTAATTTGTTAAATGATTTACGTCGTTGAACTAGACTACACAGTTGGAAACATAGCTGCGGGAGATTTGGAAGCAGGCTGCCCTGCGTTGGTTTCCATACAATGATGTGAGTGTCGGTCGTTTAGAAAGCAATGGAAAATTACACAAGAAATCACAAAACAGAAATAACGTGCTAGGGTTGACTGCCAGGTCCTGAAAAGGATATGCAACTATCTAGACTACACGGAGACGTCATGGCGCACTGGCTAGCAAGCTGGCATACCAACCTGGTGGTCGTATGTTCGAGTCCACTTCAAGGCAGGGGTTGTTGTTCACAGACCTGTGCTGTCAGGTCTACCCAGCCTTATATTAGTGCCAGGACATCTTCTGGAAAGTCAAGGATGTTTGCGTGACATTTACCACACCGCCATGGTTTTAAAATGAGTACTTTACTTTTGCTGACAAAACCACATGGTTTTAAACTGAGTACTTTACATTTGCTGACAAAACCACATGGTTTTAAAATGAGTACTTTACTTTTGCTGACTAAACCACGTAATTTTGCACTGACAACTTTACTTTTTCTGACTAAACCATTTGGTTTTAAACTGAGTACTTTACTTTTGCTGAATAAACCACATGCTTTTAAGACACATATACTATATTCCTGGCAGTTGTAGATTTTCAACAGCCTGCCTGCCTGCCTGTCTGTCTAACTACCTGCTAAATGGGCGTCTAGCTGTTCATGTATCGCTGTTAATATTGCTCTTTTGTCTATCGATCTGTCTTAGTGGGTAGCTTTTAGTCATAGCCATATATTGCCCCGTCTATCTAACTGTCTGTGGCCTTGTCTATCATCCAGCATATCCGGCTACCTATGGCCCGGTCTATCTGGCTGTCTGTGGTCCTGTCTACCTGGATGTCTATGTCCCTGTCTATCTGGCTGTCTATGGCGCTGTCTATCTGGCTATGTCCCTTTCTATTTGGCTGTCTATGGCCTTGTCTATCTGGTTGCCTGTTGTCCTGTCTATCTGGCTGTCTGTGGTCCTGTCTACCTGGCTGTCTATGTCCCTGTCTATCTGGCTGTCTATGGCCCTGTCTATCTGACTGTCTATGGCGCTGTCTATGTGGCTATATCTGTCTATCTGGCTATCTATGGCCTTGTCTATCTGGTTGTCTGTTGTCCTGTCTATCTGGCTGTCTGTGGTCCTGTCTACCTGGCTGTCTATGTCCCTGTCTATCTGGCTATCTATGGCCTTGTCTATCTGGCTGTCTATGGCCCTGTTTATCTGCTGACGATGGTCCTGTCTGTCGTCCTGTCTGTTGCCCTGTCTATCTGGCTGTCTATGTCCCTGTATATCTGGCTGTCTATGGCCGGACAGTTGGATTAAAATGCTGACCTCTCGTCCTTAGCTTGGGGACGTAATTTACAAGTACCCCTGAAGTCGGAGTGGGTTCGCCTGATGGAGAGGGACACTGGCAATTTGCGTGTGTGTGCATATCCCTTACAGGACGTTGCAGTCAACATCAGCATTTTTCAGCTGCTGTTGGTGTACTAGGCAAGATTACGCTCAGTAGTTTGCCATTGCTTTCTGAGAGACCGGCTCAATACCCCGTAAGTTACCAACGCTGCGAGAACCGCTACCGATTCTCGCGCAGGTAATGTTACTCACGAGAATATACGGGATTACGGAGAAAGACATTAACCCCTAGGCCAGGGAGACACTGGCAATAGGGAAAGCGAATCCACACGCAACATTCAGTCCAATGCTCTAGAAGTAATGTGTACGGACTACGCTTAAGTTCAAAGCCAGTGAGCGCCAAAAAAAAACAAAAAAATACAAACAACAACACCAAAAAAATACAATGGTATAATGCCAATCGTAGAGACAGCAAACGTAAACTTGCCACGAAATCATAAGCAACAAATGTTGAGGTTGACTGCGACGTCATGTAAAGGATATGCAACTAACTATATAAAATACATGCTTGGATCAACTAATAAGGATAGCAAATTCACACACGCAAGTTTGTGTTGAGCGATGTATATTTCTTCTTCTTTCTGCTTCCTTTTTCACGACAGTGCGTCACAAATAATTATGCATGTCAGAGGTTAGTGTGTCCGACTTCTGCATAGTTAATCAGTTCCATTATGCTCCGTTTCTGTGCCAGTGAATATCACACACAATGCTTCTCACTGTCCCATGTGACAAGTGGAACAGACAGGGACAGGAGTCTCGACACACCAACACCCCGCATATGTATACTATGCATAATGTCTCTGCCAGAATGCCAACACAAAAGTTCGCCATTTTTCTGAACATGCAGTTCACGCAACAACCGGGGACAGTTGACAAAGTACTCCACGCGAAATTCACAGCTCTCAGTTTCGCTCCACGCACTCAACTAAGTAGCAGGGCGACGGACTGCATGCATTAATGTAGGGTTCCTCTAGACAGATTACATCCAAGGTAACATGTTCCGTCTATCCGTGGCTAGAATACCTTTCATAAGCCAGGGCAGTTTCCTTGTGGCCTACTTCGTGTGATTTCCACATGCCGTGGCATGTTTAGCGTGTATCACTTGCATTCAGGAACCTCTGTTGTTTTCGGCTTAATCCGAAAAGGAGCAATGTCAAACCACACTACCCAAGAGATCAGGGGTGGTGGTTGGGTGAAACCATCATCAGTAATGATTCTAGTAAACATTACCAGTCCAACGCTAGGATTCGAACCCAAGTAACTTAAGCCGCAGACAGACACTGTAACTTCTCAGCCAAGCTTGCACTGAACCGTTTATATAAAAAAAAAAGCAGTTTACATTAATCAGTTTATACAAACATGGAAATCAACATTTCTGGTGTATATTTTCCCGTCCCTCGTGGCACAGCAATTTCCATTTTCATTAATCAATGTCGGTGCCCGTAATCAACTGAAGCCCATTATGTGCCACATCAAGTGGCGACCTGGCGTGTTGTGTTGTTGGTGTTAGCTTTTTGCTAATGTCCAGTTGAGAGGAGGGGCGCGATTTTTTTTAAGACGACAGATGGAGGCAGAGGGAGAGAGAAAGAGAGGGGGCGAGGCAGAGAACAACATGGAATGCGTAATGAAGATAGAGAGAGAGAGAGAGAGAGAGAGAGAGAGAGAGAGCGCAAGGTGGAAGACAGAAGGAAGAGAGAAAGAGAGGTGAACAGCATGGAATGCATAATAGAGAGATAGAAAGATAGAAAGAGAGAGATAACAACATGGAAGACAGAAGAGACAGAGAGAGAAAGAGACAGTGTGTGTGAGAGAGAGAGAGAGAGAGAGAGAGAGAGAGAGTTAGATAGAGAGAGAGAGAGAGAGAGAGAGAGAGAGAGAGAGAGAGAGAGAGAAAGTGACAAAGATATCGATACCAGAGAAAATTAAGTTAGGAGTTCGTAGATGCCGGCATAGAATGAAGGGACAGAGGAGAAAGAGAGAGAGAGAGAGAGAGAGAGAGAGAGAGAGAGAGAGAGAGAGAGAGAGAGAAGAAAGAAAGAAAGAAAGAAAGAAAGAGTTAGAGAAAGAGAGAGAGAGAGAGTGGGGGGGGGAATGATGATGATGATGATGATGATGGTGATGATGATGATGATGGTGGTGATGATGATGATGGTGATGATGATGATGATGATGATGGTGGTGATGATGATGATGATGGTGATGCTGATGATGATGATGAAGATGATTATGATGGGCATGGAGTGAATGAAATTAGATAATTAGAAATTGGTTTCATAATTGTCATGACGTGATATTCGCCCCAGGTTTTCATACCCATATTTCAATGTTTCTGACCGATAGCTGCTCGTTCTTGGTTCATATCACTATCCATAATTGTTTATCTGTCTGTCTGTCTGTCTGTCTGTCTGTCTGTCTGTCTGTCTGTCTATCTGTCTGTCTGTCTGTCTGTCTGTCTGTCTGTCTGTCTGTCTTTCTTTCTTTCTTTCCTTCTTTCTTTCTTTCTTTCTTTCTTTCTGCTGCTCATTCTTGGTTCATATCACTACCCATAATTGTTTTTCTTTCTTTCTTGCTTTCTTTCTTTCTTTCTTTCTTTCTTTCTTTCTTTCTTTCTTTCTTTCTTTCTTTCTTTCTTTCTTTCTTTCTTTCTTTCTTCCCCTACTTCGGCATCAGCACACCGGATGTTGTAAGACCACGCGCTCGTATCTATTCGTCCTGATGACCTTTATATGGGTTACTTGGATGGGTTACTTGGATGGGTTACTTCTTCTTCTTCAGCGTTCCGAGCCATTGAGGTTCTTTGCTGCAGATAAAATCCGTCTCCATTCGTCTCTCTGGTTGACCTGCTCTTGCCAGTCGTTGATTCCAAGTGCTTGTAGGTCTGTGTATATATATTATCTCTCCACCGCCTTCTTGGTCTACCTCGGGGTCTACGGTCATTTATTTCTTTAGTGTAAGTGAGTTTTGTTTCCCTATTATCTTCGATTCTTTCTATATGCCCCAGCCATTGTAGTCAATTAGCCTTCATGATACCAGTGATTAGCGGGGACTTAAACAGATCATAAATGTCATTGTTACTTCTTCTTTTCCACTCTCCACTTTGTGTATCCCTAATGGGTCCAAAGATGCGTTTTAAAACTTACTTGGATGAGTTACTTAAATGGGTTACTTGGATGAGTTACATGGATGAGTTACATGGATGAGTTACTTGGATGAGTTAAGTGGATGAGTTACATGGATGAGTTACTTGGAAGAGCTACTTGGATGAGTTACTTGGATGTGTTACATGGATGAGTTACTTGGAAGAGTTACTTGGATGAGTTAATTGGATGAGTTACATGGATGAGTTACTTGGATGAGTTAATTGGATGAGTTAATTGGATAAGTTACATGGATGAGTTACTTGGATGAGTTACTTGGATGAGTTAATTGGATGAGTTAATAGGATAAGTTACATGGATGAGTTAATTGGATGAGTTAATTGGATGAGTTACTTGGAAGAGTTACTTGGAAGAGTTACTTGGAAGAGTTGCTTGGATGAGTTGCTTGGATGAGTTGCTTGGATGAGTTGCTTGGATGAGTGGCTTGGACGAGTGGCTTGGACGAGTTTCATGGACGAGTTTCATGGACGAGTTTCATGGACGAGTTTCATGGACGAGTTTCATGGACGAGTTTCATGAACGAGTTTCATGGACGAGTTACTTGGAAGAGTTACATGGAATAATTACTTGGAAGAGTTACTTGGATAAGTTACTTGGATGAGTTACATGGAATAGTCACATGGATGAGTTACATGGATGAGTTACACGGATGCGTTACACGGGTGAGTACACGGATGAGTTACATGGATGAGGTATTCTGTTTTCCTTGCCTGTAGATTTGGCCAGTGTTGGCTGGGTTTTCCAGCAATATTTCGATGCCTGCACTCGTCGTCTCGCTAAGTGAGGGAAAGACCAGCCTCCTATCCCTCCATGCATTCTGACCAACAAAATGTGATAGCCCTATCACATCCCAGACACATAGGATAAAACTGCTTCACAAAAATTTGGTTAAACTAGTTAATGAATACCAAGTGCTACAGGAGACAAATGAAAATCGTAAATTGATTAGAGAAATTAGACGTAGACAGTCAAAATATTTTGGACATGTTATGAGAAGAAATGGTTTGGAGAACTTGGTGACAACTGGCAAGATCGAAGGGAACAGACCGAGAGGAAAATACCTGGATGGCTTGGCCACATGGCATAGACGTGACAGGAACACTGAGCTGATCCACGACACTTGTGACCGAGTTAAATGGCGAGTCATGACCGCCCACGCTTTCCGGCATGGTACATGATTGATTGATTGATTAATTGATTGATTGATTGATTGATTGAGTTAATGAATAATTGCAGATAATCAGTGATTGTCGTAACAGATAATATAATAACAGATTTAGACTAAAGTCGGTATTGATTGATTCGAGTGAAGGAAATCACACGCACCTGACACAGGATTCACAATAGGTTCCTATTCGGACTTGTCACAAATACCTGTTTTTCCACATGTCATGAATACATATTTTCACACATGTCACAAATATTTGTTGTCCTGCTTGTTACAAATACATGTTTTCCTATTTGTCATAAATACGTTTTCCTGCCTCTCACACATACACGGTTTCCTACTTGTCACAAATGCGTGTTTTCCCCACTTGTCACAAATATGTGTTATCCTATTTGTCACAAATACGTGTTTCCCTAACAAGTAACGAATCCATGATCCCACTGACGATGACTGGAAGCCAATTGCATGCACTGTGTATAAAATTATGGACAAAACCATACAATTGCCTGTCTGCGGACATGCGCACTCTGTCTATACAGGAAATTGTATTGTCCGTGTTTTTCTTGTTTCGGTGAAGTCATCCAAGTGTTCAGAATACACCCTGGGCTGGTCGCAGTAGTAACATGGGCAACATATTTATAGGTATTGATTAGCACTCATGTCACAAAATGAAAATTCAAAATTGAACTAATCTTTCCTCCTCCTCCCCCCCCCCCCCCTCTTGATTGTTAACATGAAAATAACAGACCCTTTTTACACGCTTTGGTTAGTTAGTTAGTTAGTCGACAGATCATCCTCGTTGCACATCGGACCATTCAGTCCATAAGTGCTCGGATCCCCTCCTCAGCAAATCCCGCAGCGTGTAGCGGCTAACGACGCCAGTTCTGTGTTGGTTTATCAATCTTCTTTGGCTTCCTGCGTAGTGTTCTTGTTTGGCCACCCCTCTTTTAATTTGCTGCTCTCGCAGTCTGGCCATTGTTGTAGATTCACAGTCATCACTTGGTTCTTGCAAAAGTCTCACTTCTCGTAGAGCATTCAGAATGTCAGCCTGGTCCATGGCGCGTCCGCCCTCAACAGTAGCCTCACCTGCGAGCTTGTCAGCCCGCTCATTTCCTTGTACTCCCGCATGCCCTGGCACGAAGATGAAACTAATCTTTGCCAGCCGAGACCGCTTCAGAGGCAGCAACCATTCTCTTCGGATCGACCCCTCCTCTATCCTCTTGATCATGTTCATTGAGTCGCTAAGGAAACAAGCCCTAGTGAATGTCTGTGTCTCGAGCCATGTTATTGCTTTACTTACTGCCATGACTTCCATGGTCAGGCTACTTGTGGTTTCAGTGAAAGCACCAGAGTCCTCCTTCACAATTCTCCCTCCGGCCCGAGCTGTAAAGGCCCATGAGCTTCTCACATGTCGGATGACCGACCCATCTGTGTAGATGACCGCGTCACTATCTAGCGAATTCTCGAAAATCAACGCTTGTACTTCAGCCTCAACAGCAGCCGGATTTTCTTGTCTGCATTTTCTATCTAGTTGGATGCAAACTGAAAAGGATGTGCAGAAGTCTGTTGGCACTTGCACCCA
Organism: Cepaea hortensis; assembly: GCA_963921405.1. Lineage (NCBI taxonomy): Eukaryota > Metazoa > Mollusca > Gastropoda > Stylommatophora > Helicidae > Cepaea > Cepaea hortensis. The sequence continues at coordinate 48,928,379 of OY992879.1, forward strand.
CTCCTCGCCAGGTTCTAAGTCCTCAAGTGAACACACCTGTTGAAGAATGTCCTCGGCTTGACCCATCCACGACCGTCCTCTTTTTAACCTGCTGCCCTTCACCTTCCTAATTTCACTATGCAGTGGATGCTGTGTGTTTGCGTTAATTCTGAGGTAGGCGCGTGCCCTGCAAACTTGCATTCTCTCTTCAATGGTTGGAAAATCAAGAAGGTAGCGCATCGCCCTGCATGCTGTATCTCTTGTACATCCAAGAATAATGCGCATAGCTTCATTCTGTATCCTTTCCATCCTTTCTATCTGCTTATGGCTGACAGTCAGGATTGCCATTGCATACTCCAAAACAGACATGACCAGCCCCTCGTACAGAAGACATAGATTGCGCTGCTCACAGTTTGCTGCCGCCATCACCCGCATCGCTGCCAAACCCCGCTTGGCCTTTGTTATCACCTGGTCTATGTGCACATTATAAGCAAGGCTTCGATCAAACCGTATCCCCAGGTAATTCATTGCCTGCGTTCTTTCCACCGTCTCTGAACACAGCATTACAGTTGGTGTTGGATTGTTGACAATATGATTATTCAACGAGAACCAAGTCACTGTTGCCTTTGTTGGGTTGACCATTGCCCCAGCTTCATCACACCAAGTACTTATGCGATTGAGTTCGGTTTGTAGCTCCACAGCAACCTCCTCTCTATCTTTACCCTGACGATACACTAAAACATCATCGGCATATGACAATGTCCTGCCAGGTCCAGTGATCTGCTCACTGGTGATTCTCACTGTGTAGGCGTTGAACAGTACCGGAGATAATGGTGATCCCTGTGGTAGGCCAGGATATATTGTTGTTGGTTCCGAAGTCCAACTGCCACATCTAAAAACTACTTTCCGTTGGAAGAGAGCTGCAGCGATCCAACTAAGGAGGAATGGACTTACGTTTAGTTCAAGAAGCTGAAACATTAAAAAATCCAGTGGTACTCTGTTGTATGCGTCCTCAAGATCAATCGCTGCAGCAACGGTTTCAGTGCCTGAGTGGAAACCTTCATAGACATCATGGGCAAAGACTGCTGCATTGGTCCAGGTTTCTCTTTTTGGACGGTACCCACCCAGGGTAGGTGGGAAAACACCTTGCCTCTCTAGTTGGCTTGATATTTTCCTGGCAATTACCTTCTCCAGCAGCTTGCCTATTGTATTCTGCATGGTTATAATTCGATATCCCTGAATTTTCTTGTGGTCTTTGTCAGGCTTCGGCAAGGGAATCAGATAGCTGTGTAACCATTCCTCCTTGATGCTAGCACTCCCTATACTGTTGTTGTACATGTCTGCTAGTTTCTCTAGCTCATTGTCGGTACACCTATTTGTGTCGTCGTATCTTATGCCATCAGGACCTGGAGCACTGTTTTTTGATCGTCGAAGCACAGCCTTGATTTCTTGCACTGTCACTGTGTCTTCATCCGAAGTGTTCTGGGCCTTGCATCTGTCTGAGGTGACCTCCTTGGCCAGATTCCGGCCTCCCATGTCTGTCTGGTTGCTCTGCTCAAGGTAGCGTTCAAAGAGGGCTTTGCCCTTGTCCTCGTCAGTCCTCTGCCAGATGAGGTCAGCACCTTGGAAGTCAGAAATGCTCTTATTCTTGACTACACCACTCATGCTTTTATGTAGTCGCCAGAACAATTTCAGTGACTTGTCTGTGCTTACTCTTTGACACACCTCTGCCCATTTTTCGCTTTTAACCACCGTGACCAGTTTTTTGAAATAGCTTACTTTTGTGTGCATCTCTCTTTCTAAGTGCAAGCAGGGACTTGGATGACCAGCTCTGTTCTTCTTGGCATTTTGCCATCTCCTTACAGCACTACGCTTATCCACCCAAGCCTTCTCCACCTCGAAACTCCACCACGGTGGCTGCTCCCAGCTTTTTTTCCTTTTCTTCCTGCCCTGAAACGTTCTGCGCTTGTCACGTCTTATTTTACTCACCACATCTTGCCCTGTACTGTCATACTGGAACGTCTTTACCTTTAGCTTGTGCTGCCTGGTTCTGCCTTTCTCCACCAATATGCTGCATGGGTGGTGGTCGCTGCCATGGTGTCCTAGGACACCCCATCTACACACTGTAGTGAGTGAAGGTGAAACTAGCGCCAGATCAATAGCACTGTCCTCATCGCCTGGACGGCTTGCTGTCCTGGTGACACAGCCACTGTTGATACAAACCAGGTCGATGGTTTCCAGTGCAGTCTCGAGCTCCTCCCCTTGTGTATTGGAGGAAGTGTTTCCCCATGATCTGCCTTTAGCGTTGAAGTCACCACAGAAAATAACATTTCTCTCGTGGCCTAATATGCCACTTAAGCACTGCCACTTCTGGGCGTCCACACTCGCATTGCGGGCATAAACATTAACCAACACGAATGGTGTACTGGAATGAACTCTCAACGCCTGTATTTGTATATCGTCACTGTTCCAACTGGACATGTCTAGCTCTGACGCCACCATGCTGTCGCGAACGAGAATCGCCGTTCCCAGATGTCGTCTGTTATAGAAACATTTGAAGCCGGCAATTCGGAGTAGCTGATCGCCCAGTCTCGTCTCCTGGAGTGCTACAATGTCGTTCCTGTAAACTAGGGTTTCTAAAATAGAGCCCCGTTGTTTTACACTGGCACAGTTCCAATATAGAATACGGATGTTCCTGAGTCCTAGACGGTGACACTTGAGTCTAAAACGTCTCAAGCCACCGCGCTTACCTGGCTTCTTTTTCCCTGCGCGGCTACCACGCCGCTTCGGTATGTTGACTGCTGATCGTTCGGAAAACACACGTTGTTCCGCCATGTTGAAAAAACGTAAACACTGACTTTTGATTGAGAACCACACACGCTGCTGAAAATTCACTCAAGGATGGCTTCGCTCGATGCACGAACTCCGTAGCACCCGCGCAGATCTTGAGTAGAAACTCCTGGTTTTACATCCTGGCACACCAATTACACGCAAGAAATGAATAAATCCATCCCTTACACGCTTTAAGGTTCATTGCTCATATGGTGCTGTTCGGTCGGTCGGTCGGTCGGTTTCCACACTACCTATAACTTCTTATTTCGAGAAAAGTGGCGTGTGTGTGTGGTGTGTGTGGTGTGTGTGTGTGCGTGAGTATGTGTGTGCGTGAGTGTGTGTGTGTGCGCGTGAGTGTGTGTGTATGTGCGTGAGCGTGTGTGTATGTGCGTGAGCGTGTGTGTGTGAGTGTGTGTGTGAGTGAGAGAGTGAGAATCTATCTGTTCTCAGCTCTGCTCTACAAAACCCAGACCCCATTTATCATCTCTTCCGGAGTCGCATCCGAAGCAATCCTGTCCCCGAGGAACACCGCCTGTTGACGGGAACACACCAGAGCAGGCTAATCCAGGCTGGACTTTGAAAGGCAGACAAATGTGGCAGTGCAGCACTCAAAGGATTAAACTCTGTCACAGCTAGTTAACACTTCGACAGACGAGAGTCTTCCGGGCCAAGTGTATCGGTAGTGTTAACTTTACTGCATTTAACATGTGTAACAGTATGTGTTTTTGTTTCTTATGGCTGTTTTAACAGTCTGGTGTAACTGGTATAACTGGTATCATTCAATGTATTTCAGTATGTTGGTATTTTACTTACAGCAGATGGAAGATGTGTTAAGTTAAATGTAGAATAGGCCAGGCATCCTGAGAAAACTATGGAACAACATGGGAAGCCAATGGGAAAATACTTAGCAAAGTTTATCAACAGAGCATACGAGCACACATGGAATACGGGACAACTGCGTGGTGTTCCACATCAAAAACCACACTACAAGAGCTAGACAAGGTACAAAATCAAGCACTTAGAGTCACCACATGATGGATGAGATCAACCCCTATAGTGGAGATGGAGAAGATACAAACACTGAGAGAGCGCAGAGATACGAAAACGCTAATACAAGCAGAAAAGTTCCACAGCTTCCCAGGCCACCCTATGAAGAACAGATTTGAAAACCTAGCTATGGAGCGGTTGAAAAGAAGAAATTTTATCCACCAGGCCAAACGACTCTGCTGAGAAACCACCGATCTGCCCACAGTTGGTATTTCCCTGAAAACTATTCTAGAGCGAACTCCATGGAAAGATGAACATAGGCTATCACTACACATCCAGACAAAACTGAGAGGAATATTTGACAAGGAAGAACAGAACAGTGTACAGCGCAGAACAGCCACTCTCGGCTTCATTGATGAAGAATACCCACACGACCTCTGGATTCCGAGCCTACACAGATGGGTCAGCACAAAATGCTGTTCGAAATGGAGGAGCGGGAATGTACATAGAATACACAAATAATAGTAGGGACACGGCCAGATTACCAACAGGAAAGTACTGCCATAACTATGATGCTGAAAGTGAGGACATCAGGATAACAACAGAGAAATTACTAAATACCACCCATGGTACACAACCTGTGGTGCTATTGACAGATGCAAAATCAGTACTCGAGGCGCCCCTGTCTGGGAAATCGCCAGTTCTGAGGACACTACTTTCTGAACTTAGCAGTCAGCATAATGTCACCATACAGTGGATACCATCCCACTGTGGAATACCCGGAAACGACAGAGCTGATCAATTGGCTAAGGAAGGCGCAAATGAAGAACAGCCTGATGTGCCCGTTACATACCACCAAAAGAAAAGAATGACCAAATCAGTCAGAAAGCCACCAAAACCTGCTGAAGACGTCTACAACATTATGGACAGACCAGACCAAGTCATTATTCTGCGCCTCAGAACAGGACACAATAGATTACGCAACCACATGTATACAAAATTTAAGATTGGTGAATCAGAGATGTGCACATGTGGATTGGCGTCACAGACAGCGGAGCACATACTCCAAGACTGCCCAAACTACAACATATCTAGGCAAACCTTCTGGCCTAAAAGAAAAAGTCGCTTAAAAGTCGACAGGGTCGACTTCATTGCACCGGGATTTTATCCCATATGGCTAGGTCTCTTTCCACAGCGCGGAAAGCGTCGCACAAAGCACGAACTCCGTAGCTTTAGCGACGACTCACAGGACAGGAAATTTCACTCGTGAATCGAAGGATGCGGCCCGGAATCGAACCCACAACCTTCGGAGCCCGAGTCAAACGGCTTGACCACTTCGCCACGGAGACGACAGTGGAAGATAACCTCTATGGACCGCTAAGTGAACTAAAAAAGACAGTTAAATTCATACAAGAGACAACATTTGCCTTATAGACATATTTCAAGCGAACGAAAGAAGAAGAAGAATAGGCCAGTTAAAGGCAGCATTTCACAAGATGAAGTATGATATTCTCTGCAGTATATCAATCGACAATGGCTGGGGCACATAGAAAGAATGGAAGACAATAGGGAAACAAAACTCGCTTACACTCAGGAAATAAATGACCGTAGACCCCGAGGTAAACCAAGAAGACGGTGGAAAGATAATACATGTACAGACCTACAAGCACTTGGAATCAACGACTGGCAAGAGAAGATCACCCAGAGAGACGAATGGAGACGGCTTGTATTTGCAGCAAAGAACCTCAATTGCTCGTAACTCTGAAGAAGAAGATATCAATCGAGGTGCGAGCAAGAGTTCTTCAAAGCAATGTTGTGTCAATCCTAATGTACGGAAGACAATCATGGACAATTAGCAAAGTACTGGGGAATTATGTGGAATTTGTGGAGATGTGGTGTTATAGAAGAATGATGAGAACACAGTGTTATGGATAAGCACAGTAATGAGGAAAGAATTTATTGAAAGAAAACTCACAGAGAAACTTAGTTACCCGCAGCAGAAAACAGTCCACATTCTTTGGGAGTGACATGAGAAAGGGACAAGCTGGAGTATATCGTCACAACTGTTACGTTGAAAAGGAGGAGAGGAAGGCCAGGAGAGACAAGAGAGATATAGTTTTCCCAAGTAACTTGCTTTAATTTGATAAATAATATATCTCTACAAACTTATTAAAAAATTTTCGGTCATATCTGTGACACACAACGTAACAGCAATAACATTAGATATGCAGATGATACAGTATTGATCGCGGACAATGAATAGGATCTGTAACACTTAGTAGATATATTTATTCCATACAGTTAACAACTAGGGTTGGAATTAAATTGTACGAAGACGCAGATTATAGTCGTCACAATGAGGAAAGAAATACCAGACTGTTATGTACAAGTAAATATGAATATTCTTAAACAAGTGAATCGGTACAATTATCTCGGAACAGTCATAACATCTGATGGAAGATGCCTTGAAGAGATTAGAACAAGAATCGCTATGGCGAATGTAGCCTTTTGTAAGATCCAAATAAAAACAAAAATACATAGTTGCAGCGAGAAAAAAAAAATGTTGAAGTGCTACATAGAACCCGCTTTTTTGTATGGGTGTGAAGGTAGACAATGAGCAGATAAGCTGAACAACATCTAATGGCTGTGGACATGTGGTTTCTGAGGAAAATGCAACGAATACCATGGACAGACAGAAAACCCAATGACCAAGACCTACAAGAAACAAATGAAAATCGTAAACTGATGAGAGAAAATTAGACGTAGACAGTCACACTTTATTTGTACACGGTATGAGAAGAATTAAATTGGAGGCATTGGTGACAACATGCAAGATTTAGGGGAAGAGAACAAGAGGAGGGCAGAGAATTAAATACCTGGATGGCGAGGCCACGTGGCATGGTGGAGACAAGAATACAAAGCTGATCCACGAGTCTGGTGATCGTGTGAAATGGCGAAACATGAACTCCCACTATAATCGGCATGCCATATGATGATGACGAGACATAGCCCTACTTCCTATGTTCCGCCATCAAATGGTGTTGGTGAAAACCTACTTGTTGTTTGTCACTGAATCCGTTAACATTTTGTTAAATTTTAGTACATAGGTGCCGGCACTCAATCTGTTATCTTTTTGTTAAATTTCAGTACACAGATGCCGGCACTGAATGTGTTAACTTTTTGTTAAATTTCAGTACAAGGTGGCGGCACTGAGTCTGTTAACTTTAAATGCTAGACGCCACTGTGGATTAGGGGATAGTTAAACAGTTATTCCCCGACAAAGCGTGTTGAGGGATCAGCTGCGGCATATTTAAAAGCGTACCGCCTGGCGTTGTTTCGATTGTATGAGCTGTCGGTCGTTCAAACAAAAAACAAAACAAAACAAACCCAATTAGCAAACTACTGAACTAAATTACTTAGTAAATCACAAATAGCAAATACATGCTGGGGTCGATTGCTGCGTACTTTAAAGGATATGCAGCTAACGAATCCTTTCACACAGTCTTCAGGCTTATGATGCCAGGCCTATATTTGTATAGAACAATAGGCTCTCGATGTATGGTATTGTTGGTATCAAGCTAGTTGCTTTTATTTCCCAAGACATTAGCTGGTACTCATGTTAGCTGGTCGACCTGAGAGCCTAGTCAATTGTGAAAATCGGATTCAAACCCATGACTACCAGGCTAGCAGGCGAGCGACCTGACACTACCGTGGCCTCCTCAACCTTCAGTGCCAGACAGTTACAACCAGTAATGACAGTCATGCAGATCTCCCGGTCCACTAACTGTAAAGATAAATAGTAAACCTCTGATGGTATGTCAGCATGGCGGAATGGATAAGAACGCGTGTTCTTAGACATTCGGTGTGCTGATATCGAGGTAAGCGGTTCAACCCCTACATCGGACAGGTGGATTAAAGTATTGACCTGTCGTTCTTGACTTGGGGACATTAATTACATGTACCTCTGAAGTCAGAGTGGGTTCGACTGATGGTTAATAGGGAAAGCTAAAACACGTAAAATTCAGTTCAGCACTGCTAGAAATAGTGTGTATGGACTACGCTGGAGTTCAAAGCGAGCGAGCGCAAAACAAAACAAAACTCTTAAGAAGGCAACAAATGTCAACATCTAGGAAGTATGATCACAGAACATACACCAACAGCTAAATCAGATGATGAAAAGCATCAGCGCAAAAAACATGATACATAGAACATGTACTTTCGCATGGGTGTGAAGCGTGGATAATGATTATCTGATGGCTGTGGAAATGTGGTTTCTGTTGAAAATGTAAAGAATACCATGGACAGACAGAAAAACCAATGAACAAGTCCTACAAGAAACACATGAACATCGTAAACTGATAAAAGAAATTAGACGTAGACAGTCACAGTTTTTTGGACAATGTATGCACATAGTTACATATCATATAAAGTGAATACATGAATTAAACGTTTGCTGAAATACTGAAAGCACAAAGTCACAGATCCTGTTCGAAGGTGCAGCTTCATTTATCCTCACGGTAATCGCAAATTCAATATGAAATCTTTCTGTCTGCACAAAACTGGCTAATGCCTCAATGTATTTGAACAATCGTTTATTACAATATACGAAACATCTTTGGTTTGTTAACTTTATGATGCGGTTCCGTCGTCCAGCTACTCAGTTAAGTGCGTGGGGCGATACTATGAGCTGTGGGTTTCACCTGGTGCGCATTTACATCTGTCCGCGGTTGTTTGTGGCGTGAACTGCATGTTTGGAACGATGGCGTGTGACTGGTTGCTAAACAAACTGGGTTTTCCTTATGAAGTAGTGTGTGGCTGCTGGTTTTCTAGTGACTGTCGCTTCCATCGGCGATTAACTATTTTTTGTGGTAGACTTTTTGTGTTGGCATTCTGGCAGCGGCCTTATGCATAGTAGCTATGCGGTCTGTTGGTTTGTCGAGACTCCTGTCTGTTCCACTTTTCACATGGGGAAGTGAGGAGTATTGTGTGTGATATTCACTTTTACAAGAACAGAGCATTATGGGGACGACCCTTTGCCGTGAAGCTGGAACCGCGACTCACTCATTCACTCACTCACTCACTCACTCACCCACCCACCCACCCACCCACCCACCCACCCACCCACCCACTCACTCACTCACTCACTCACTCACTCACTTTATGATGACTAATAATCAGCTGTCCCAAGATGACCGAGCTCGGCTTTTTTTGTGTGTGATCTGCTAACTGCACAAGGGTTAGCATATTTATACCAACCCCGTGTGCCAGCTAATTGATTGGGGTTAGCATAGGTTGGTAAACACACTTCAACAAAATGCCACCTTTGAAGCTTCGGGCAAAAATAGTTAAGTAACAAAACACGTTTAACCATATGCGAATATAAACGTAAGTTATGTAGTAAATATGTACAGTTGTATAATAAATATGTGAAGTTATGTGATGAATATGTGGAGGAGAAGTGGCACAATTTTATTCTGCCTGCATGTAATTTGTTTCAGGACCTTATCAAACACTACTTCGTGTAAACCAAATGGTTTGGTACCTCATCAACTACAAGGTAACTTTGGTCGTTTAGACCAAATGGTTCAATACCTTAATAACAACTATATAGCAGGAGCTATGTAAACCAAAATCACATATGGTCGTATTTGTAACGAACTAAACCTGTTACAAACAACACTAGACGAGGGAAGAGTTATGCGTTCACAGATTCGACCCAGACGCCTAATGGCTTGTGTCAGCATGTGAGACTGCTGTCCTACGCCGACCAAAGCCACAAATGCGACACGTCGTAAATCATGCCAGGTGTTTTGATTATGTGGCAGCGCGCGGAAGTCAACTTACCTAGTGTGTAAACTCGGTGCGTTTGTCGTAAATCAAGCAGAACTAACTTTTTTGTTGCTTCCTTTTATTAGTTCCCTCTTAACAGTTGACCAATTAGTGTCGTGTCCTTTGCCGAACTTCATCTCCGTAACAAGCGTTAGACATTTCTCTTTCATACAGCAGATGTCCTGTCTCCGAGCCTGTCATGTATACATTTTCTGTCATAACGTAAATCTCATATACATGTGAGGTCTTCCCCTTGTCGTCCCCGATGCACTTCCCTCCATAATTATTTTTTTTTCCTTCTAGACTTTGTCTTTCTACATATTCAAAATATGTTAGTTTCCTAGTTGTCTATTTTTATTTCCTTTTTTCCCCTCTCTCTCTCTCTCTTAATCGGCGACTGTTTCTTGAGGTAGAGGACGCAGATGGACAATCCCAAATACCGGTGTCAGAGGTAAAGTTTAATACTGCGGCACTATGCGAATTCCAACCAACCCCTGACGCACACCGGAAGTCACGAACTTGTCAGCAAGATATGGCGGCTGTTTGTATTTTATTTTATGTCAGATTCAACGCCAAACAAAAAGCAGGTTTGCACCAAACAAAAATGGATGGAATGGAAAGTGAGGTGTGTCACAGTTAAGAGTTAACAGTTGTTAATATGGTAGTAGACTTGTATTATATATCACATTAAAGGGGGTTACATAAAGAAAACAACTGTACATAAGCCCGTGGAAGATGGGAAGTTTCTTAAGACGATTAATCATTCCATGGCATTCAGATAAAACTGATTTTTTTTTTCTTCAGAGGAATGTTTGAGAATATAACACTCGCACCAGAGAGGTAGTGACTGGTCTGTCCACGGATGTTTGAGAATATAACAAACACACCAAAGAGGTAGAGACTGGTCTGTCCACGGATGTTTGAGAATATAACAAACACACCAAAGAGGTAGAGACTGGTCTGTCCACGAATGTTTGAGAATATAACAAACACACCCAAAGAGGTAGAGACTGGTCTGTCCACGAATGTTTGAGAATATAACAAACACACCAAAGGGGTAGAAACTGGTCTGTCCACGAATGTTTGAGAATATAACAAACACACCCAAAGAGGTAGAGACTGGTCTGTCCACGAATGTTTGAGAATATAACAAACACACCAAAGAGGTAGAAACTGGTCTGTCCACGGATGTTTGAGAATATAACAAACACACCCAAAGAAATATAGACTGGTCTGTCCACGGATGTTTGAGAATATAACAAACACACCAAAGAGGTAGAGACTGGTCTATCCACGAATGTTTGAGAATAAAACAAACACACCAAAGAGGCAGAGACTGTTCTGTCCGCGGATAGGCCTGCAGTCAGGCCGATTCCTTTTAACGTTAATTCATCCACTATTGAGGATATAGCTTGGCAGTGAGGTTTAGACTTCATATGGGCTGGTGGCGGGGTTCTGGGTTTGTTCCAACACGCCGGGTTGTCCTACATGGACATAGACGTCTCATTCAGAAAGCAATGGCAAAACTTTTTTTAACAATAAGAAAGATACAGACATCTTTCTTTTGTTATATGATGAGAAGAGAGGCATTGGAGAACATCGTGACAACTGGAAAGATCAAAGGGAAGAGAGGCAGAGGCCGACCAAGAGATTTGATGCTGGATGAATTGAGACGGTGGCATGGAGGAATGTAATCAGCAGAGTTGATCTAGGACACCAAAGACCTCCATCTGTGGAGAGACATGAACGTCTACGCCAGCTGGCAGGACACTTGATGATGATGATGATGATCCAATTATAAATTTGATACGGAATACCAGCCACTCCAGTGGCGTGTGGTGTATGGAAACCTAATATTTTTTTTGTGTGGCGTCACAGCCCATGAGCTGAAAACCTTTGTCGTAAATCATATTTCGCGGCGGAGATATAAATAATACTCTCCCGCACAGGCCATGTCCCTGGAGGGGATCGTTTATGAGCCCAAGTGTTGAGGAATTACCGTAATAGCTGAAGAGGCAGGCGGTTTTTGATGTTTATGAGAGTTGCATCCCCTGCTGGGCTGCGAAAGAGAAATCTCTTGCGTTGAAACGGGAAGAACGGTAAACGAGCATTCGCTAAAGAGGTATCGGTTTCCCTTGTTTCCAGGCCTGGCGAATGAGAAGTGACGGCGGGTAATGCAGGTTTTTATAGTTTGTATTTAAATTGATTACAGCGTGTCGAGTTGGTCTTCTTTTAGTGCAGAAACGAGCAGCAGGTAACCATTTGGGTGCGTTATGGTGGTTGGCATATTAGCTTACTGGTGTCTGCTGTTCTTCTTGTTGGTAAACCTGGTCTGTTTGAGGTGGTCACTGTCATAGTTCATGTAAGGTAATATCAGTGTTATAGTGTTCTCGGTGTATTTGTGTTGTGGGTGTTATTGGTTTGTCGGTGTTATTGGTTTGTCGGTGTTATTGGTTTGTCAGTGTTATTATGTTGCCAGTGTTACTGGATCAGTTTTATTGTGTTATCAATGTTAATGGGTTGTCAGTGTTATTGTGTTATCAGTGTTAATGGGTTGTCAGTGTTATTGTGTTATCGATGTTATTGGGTTGTCAGTGTTATTGTGATGTCGGTGTTATTGTGTTGTCAGTGTTATTTTGTTATCAGTGTTAATGTGTTGTCGATGTTATTGTGTTGTCAGTGTTAATGTGTTGTCAGTTTTATTGTGTTGTTGGTGTTATTGGGTTGTCAGTGTTATTGTGTTGTCAGTTTAATTGTGTTATCGGTGTTGTTGGGTTGTCGGTGTTATTGTGTTGTCGGTTTTATTGTGTTGTCGGTGTTATTGTGTTGTCAGTGTTATCGGGTTGTCAGAGTTATTGGGTTGTCGGTGTTATCGGGTTGTCAATGTTATTGGGTTGTCAGTGTTATTGAGTTGTCAGTGTTATTGTGTTTTGTGACCTTTTAATGTCGGTGTTATTTATGTTTTTGTCAGTGTTATTGGTTTGTCATTGTTACTGTCTTGTCAGAATTATTGTGTCTTCCATGTTATTGGTTTGTTGGTGTTACTGTTTTGTCATTGTTATTGTGTTGTCAGTTTTATTGGATTTTCAGTGTTATTCTGGTGTCAGTGTTATTGAGTTGTCAGTGTTATTGGGTTGTCAGTGTTACCGTATTGTCAGTGTTATTGTGCTGTCAGTATTATTGTATTTTCAGCGGTTACGCCAACAAGGCATTGGAACGATTAGTGAGTGAACAAGCAGTTATCACATGGTATGTAACCTACGACCACTTTATGAGACCCACGTTGGGTCTCGTCGATTAGCATCCACGAGATCTGCCCCAAAAAGCTTCGGATCTTTGGCCGGCACGAATACAATTACTAATCTGGAGATATGAAACACTAATCCCCCTCAAAATACTCTCCTTGGTACCGTACATAATTGTCCCATTGGTCACGCCATTTTGGAAACATGTCACGAACACTTTTTTGGGGGGAATGGTGTATAACGTGGTCGTCACGTCCCTCATAATGTCTTTTCGTGACTCGATTCGGGTCTCGTTCAGTGGCGTTTTCTGCTTGGGAATCAGTCAGGCATGGCAAGGAGCAATGCTACAAGAGTAGGGTATCCGAGGAACCAGGAGAATATTTTGTTTGCCAAACAAATGTCAATCATCATCTTCATAATGCCGTCCGATGCAAATGAAGGCAGCTGTGGGTAACAGGAACTTAAAGCTTCCATCACGATATTGTACAGGTCCGTTCTTCTAATCAATCAGACCTCCAAGCACGTAATTTATATTTTCCTGTCAAAGGTCGCAAATGGTAGACGATGATGAAGGCGATCCCCACATTGACTCATGGCCGTACGAGAAGGGATCAGTTTCCTCTTTGTTCCAGCGAATCCGTTGGAGCGCATGAAGCCGATTTTGTATCAATGCTGTATGATTATTTTTATGATGGTGAAGTAGGATGCTACATGAAAAAGCACCACCAATGACGTATTCCGATTGTCCACAAGAAGCGGATAAAGACATATCTGAAAGACGGAGCATATGTACCCTTAAGTATAGGTCAGCATGGCCGAATGGATAAAAACGCATGTTCTTAAACATCCGGTGTGCTGATGCCGAGGTAAGAGGTTCAACCCCTACACTGGACAGCTGGACTGATATGCTGACCTATCGTCTTTGACTTGGGGACGTAAATTACAAGTACCTGTGAAGTTGGAGTGGTTTCGCCTTATGGCGAGAGACTCTGCTAATAGGGAAAGCTAATCCAGACGCACAATTCAGTTCAGCACAACTAGAAGTGTATGGACCACGCTTGAGTTCAAAGCGAGCGAGCGAAAAAAAAAAAGTGATACAACTCCGCCGCGGAGCAGACACGGCAGGGGGTTTTTGATCGTCAGAAGTGTCCCCCTTTCCCGAATGTTTCGGCCCATATATCCTCTTAACAGTCTCTAGGGACGGGCCCGTCGGATAATGACACCTGGCGTCTTTCTCCTGCCGTGCGAGACGTTCGGTCGATTTCGTTGTCCTTGTTGTTGTGCTTGTTTGGGACAAAGTCTCATCTAATCGTGCCCACTCTGCCTTCTCGGTGGCATTGGGGAACTTGATCTTCACCCTGAGAATCTCGGAAGGTTGCTCTGGTGTGTCACAGGTGACATCGACTTGAGTCTTCTCCAGATTGTGGGGTTCTCCGTGGCTGAGATCCTCTGGCGTCTTATGTATATCTGTTTCACGGGAGCGCTGTAGGGTCTCCTGTGACCTGCTCTCACACTTCTTTCGTCCAGCGTGAATTCTCATTCCCCAGTATCTGACGAAGCTTTTACCACAGACGCATGCCCAGCCCGGTCGTTCGGCTGAAATCATGGTCGATTGGACGCATAGGGTCGATAACGTGCGGTCACCGATGGATCCATCATTCTCTCCCCCTTCCCCCCCCCCCCCCCCTTCGGAGGATCCAAGGGGCATCGACTTGTACTTTGAACAAATATATACCCTTAAATAAATCGAGCATAACTTTCACTACACACACGTTAGAGGGTTAGAGGATGTATTGGTGTTTGCGTGTGGCTGGTGAATGTGTGAGTAAATATGAATTGTTATCTGTGTATGCATGTGTAGACAAGTAAAGCAAAGGAACTTTTGCACGTCTTGAGGCGTAGTATAAGGTGCCAGTGCGGTATTTTTATATGACCAATGAGCACTTCATGGGCACTGCGGTCAGTAACATGCGTCTACCTTTACTTCCCAGACCATCGCCTGACCATGTTAGACTGGTATAATCTGGGAGACAAAGCTAAGTAAATACCCCTCTCCCTGGCTGTGGAGTTGAACACGTGGTCACAGGCCCGGCAGTCTTCTTGTTACTGCGCCAACGCAGCTTCTTCTTATGTATGAATGGGTGGGTGGATATATATATATATATATAAATATTCAGAAAAATGGCGAACGGCCGTTTGCTGAACTAGCTAGTTTTTGTCTTATACCGTAATGGGTGCGCAACTGCTGGTTTTCTATTGACCGCCAATGCCATTGACGATGAACTGTATTTTTAGTGGCGGACTATTGTGTCGGCATTCTGCTAGCGGCCTGATGAATGTATACCTGTGCGTGTTGTTGTGGTTTGTCGGGACTGCTGTCTGTTCCACTTTTCACACGGGACAGTGAGGAGCATTTAATGTGATACTCACTTGCACAAGAACAGAGTATTCTGGGGTGACCCTTTGCCGTGAAGTTGGAACAGTAGCTAACGAGTAACTAACTAATATTAGTAAGTGACGTGTTTTGTTATGTAAGGACTGGATGCATGTATGTATAACAATTTCTGGAGCAAAGACATAAGGGAAACTGTTTCATGATACCGATAAACCATGTAAATACTGAAAAGGCATGAGAAATATATTCTTTTGTAATGGAAAAAAAGCCCACCCTAGGTACTGGTCTGAATAACAAGGACAAAAACTATAGATTGGAGTCTGGCCATGGTTGTAAAATTGCCTACCACGATAATTTTTAACTGCCTAGCATTTCTTTTTTATTTAGATAAAGTTGGTTTGGCCATATGAATAGAATCTGCCTCAGCTAATCTTAAGATTCCTTTAGTCTGTGTGTTAAATAACACACAAAACAAGTTGTTTCTATCAATAACGGGACCGGTTAACATACGATGGTGTCTTATTAATTAAGTAGGCAATTTCCTGCGTGTATTTCTCACGGGGTTATCAGTGTCTTCTTTGTTTGTGTGCTTGTATGTAATTACAGAGCATTTCTCATGCAATTTATGTTGCGAATTCCGTGGACTGCCAAAGTAACTAACAGCTATTGCCTGAAAGAGGATAATGAATCTATAACATTAAATACAACCACAAGAAAGAGATAATCAGCTTTCTTTGGTCATGTGATGAGAAGAGCAAATTTGGAGAGCATCGTGACAAATGGAAAGATTGTAGGGGAAGAGAGGAAGGGGCAGACCAAGAGAAATTATGCTGGGTGGACTGAGACGGTGGCATGAAAGAATATCATCAGCAGAGTTGATCTAGGAAACCAAAGACCGAGATCTGTGCAGAGACATGAACACCGACGTCAGTTGGCAGGGCACTTGATGATGATGAATTCGTCACGCATCAAGCCACTGTGGCATACAGGTTAGTGCGCTGGTCTACCAAGTCTGTGGTCATTATTCGGACCCCAACAATGGCAGGATCCTGTTGTCTCCGGCCAGTGTGGCTGCAGTGTCGACCCACCCTCATAATAGGGGCCACCACTGGGACATCAGTTCTCGACCAAACCAGACCCAGCCGTCCTATCTCTGCTCCGCCCCCCTCCCCCACATGTCCTCCCAATATTATTCATCTCCGTCTCGTTAATCACTTCTCCGTATGTTTATAGATCTCCCGCTTTCTCGTTTGCCTTGTGGGTTCCAGACAAGAGAGCATCCAGTTATACTGTCTTCAGGTTTTCTCAATGTGTCTCCCATGCAACGCTGGCGTCTTTCCTTCACTTCTTGGTTCACACGAATTTTGTGTAATTCTCTCCATGACCTCCACATTTGTGATTCTGTCATACCATTTTATTCCCACTATTCTACCCTGGCACCCGTCAGGGAATGTGTGTATTATATTTGTAATTGTTCTAGTTGTTCTCCATATTTCTCACACATGGAACCATTTTAACATTGGAATTAAAAGTTGAGTTTGGTGTTAAGTTTAACTTCCTTTGACTTCCACACGTTTCCTAGTACTGTGAAAGTTCTTTTTGCCTTTTGTATTCTTATTTTTATACTGACCAATAACAAGATGTCATTTGAAACGAGAAAAAGAGTGTTGAGGTGCTACATAGAAGCTGTGCTTTTGCATGGATGTGAAGCGTGGACAATGAGCAGACAAGCTGAAAAACATCCGATGGCTGTGGAAATGTCGTTTCTGAGGAGAATGCAAAGAAAACCATAGACAGGCAGAAGAACCAATGACCACGTCCTACAAGAAACAAATGAAAACCGTAAACTTATTGGAGAAATTAGACGTAGACAGTCACCATTTTTTGGGTCACGTTATGAGGAGGAATAAATTAGAGAACTTTGTGACAACTGGCAAGATCGAGGGGAAGAGAACAAGGGGAGGACAGACAAGTAAATTCCCGGATGGCTTGGCCCCGTTGTATGGTCGAGACAATAACACTGAGCTGATCCACGACTCTGGTGATCGATTGAGATGGCAGAACATGATCGACCACACTTACCGGCATGGTAAATGATGATGATGATGAAGATGATGATGGTGATGATGATGATGATGATGATTCTTCTGCGTTCATCCGGAGTTTTTTTCGGACGTGATTGCGTTGTGCCTGTTTACAGCAGAGCTGCGTTCTTGCGCCGTTAGGCCGACACATCCGACTTGAGCGGGCATTTGTTGACCGGGTTAACCTTCCCGGGGTGATGATTCTTATTTTAGTATTTATGTCTGTTCCCCCCCAATTTTGTCCACATTTGTCTCCCAAATATGCAACCTCTTTCTTATAGTCGTATTTAATCCTCTTTCTTCAACCTCTTCCAGGCAGTGGTTGTTATATTCTCTGGCAGTCCCAGGTATTCGTGTCAGGAACCACATCTCCATAGCTTCCAAGCTCTTTCTTCTTTATCCATTCACTTTTCATGGTTCACTGCCATACAGCAAAACGGCTGGCAACACAAAGCGTTGAAACAACGTCAGAGCATGTACAAATAAGTAGAACATAGTTTTAAATAGAATAAAAACCAGCTTGCGTTTGTATAGAAAGAAGAGACGGTCTGGTTTACCTGTGACATTCAGCGAACTGTCACTGACAATGAAAGAACGCATTTTGTCCACAACTGACACCTCGCTCCGTCGACTTTTGCCATGCAGACAATATTCGCCAGTTCGCTGGCGATTGGTTGAAATTTTCGACATCCGCAGACTTTATTTTATTTCTTTCATTAATTAAGTTTTTTTTTAAATGTAGAGAATGGGACACACCATGTAACAGTTGTATCGCCCCGCACGTACAACAATTGCGGGATAGACGGTGATGTAGTAAATTAGAACAAAACATTATGCGTACGAATGACGGATGAAATATGGGTAGCAAAAATACATTTGCATAAAGAAAAAAAAAACGACGATTAAAATTGTTTTATGATATAATGATTCGCTATTCTAGGAATTCTAGTACATAAATAAGATAAAAATAGGACAAAGGAAAAACAGGCGGCAGAATCAAAACTGTATGCCAGGCTGTGCAGAGAGGAGTGTTCACTTATAAGAATAGGACAAGACAAGAAAAATGTTTAGAATTTATATATTCGATGTTTAAGGCAGGTGTGGTTGGGGCTCTTCGTGCCCGTGTGTGTAGTGTAGAAGAACAAATAAATCATCAACTGCCTGGAGAGAGTGGAGCTACAGAGGATCTGGCCCACACTTAGAACTCCGAGATATGACCAGGAGGAGACATTAATCAGATTGCAACTGGTACCATTAGTATCATTAGATCCTGCATCTCAAATTGACTTTATTCTACTTATGAAATTAGACAGAAGACTACTATTGGGTTCAAGAGCACTCTCAAATACTGACGTTGGTACTGATCACAAACCACTCATAATAAAACAAAAAAGATTTCAACATACAGGAAAATAAGAAATAAAAAGATAACAACAGATGTCATCATTTATAGAAGGCTTCAGGAAAATTCGGTTTAAGACGAATTCAAACAATAAAAAAAAAATCTACATAAGAACATCTCTGATGATTACTAAAGCGTATATAAGGAATGGACAATTTTCAAGGCTGCCATGCTCGACACACTGGGAAATAAATGTGGAACAAACAAAGTAGGGCAGGACAAAAGATTAAGAACAGCTTGGTGGAACAACGAAGTTAAAGATAGCATATTTAGAAAGAAGGTAGCATTGAAACCAAATGGATCACAACTAAATCTGAAGAAGATTATGTTGCTTAGAGAATAGCACGACGTAATGCCAAACGATCAATTAGCGCATCTAAAGATGAATCCTGGAGAATATACGGTGAACAGATGGCGACCCTTAGCAAAGACTGCCCAAGAGAATTTTATAAACGTGTCAATAATATGAGAAACAGAGATGCATGCTACAACACAACCACCATCATAAACAGCAAAAGAGGTATACCGATATTTAATCCCCAACAAAGACTAGCAAGGTGGGCAGAATACTTTCAAGAACTACTTAACCCCACACATAACATAGAAAACCTCACTTTTGTGCCTAAAAGCTATGGACAACAACAACAAAATTTCATACCGGCAGGAGTCAAATCAGTTATACAGAAGAGTCCTAAAATCAAATCACCGGGTCCAGATGGAATAACCACAGAAGCTATTCAAGTCTGTGGGAAAACCGGAGTTAAATGGCTGACAAGACTTTTTAATATAGCATGGTAAGAAAGAAGTCATAGATAATTGGGAGCAGGCAATAATAGTAACAATATGGGAAAGGGAAGGCAATATGAGAGAGTGTGAAACATACAGAGGTATATCCTCCTGAGCACTCCTGAGCCATATAGGGAAAATGTACGCAAAACTATTGGATCAAAGATGTACACCCATAGTTGAACAACAGTTAAGCAATGTACAATTCGGTTTCCGGAAAGGTAAAATTTGCACCAATGCACTATTCACACTTAGACCATCCATCCATCATGTGCCATGCCGATAAGCTTTGGCGGTCATGTTTTGCCACCTCACTCGATCACCAGTGTCGTTGATCAGCTCCGTGTTCCTGTCTCGACCATGCCACGTGGCCAAGCCAACCAGGTATTTACTTCTCGGTCATCACCTTGGTCTCTTCCCTTCGATCTTGCCAGTCGTCACCAAGTTCTCTAAGTCGTTTCTTCTCATACCATGCCCAAAACATGTTGACTGTCTACGTCTAAGGACTCTAATCAGTTTACGATCTTCGTTTCTTTAAGGACATGTTCATTGGTTTTTCTGTCTCTCCATGGTATTCTTTGCATTTTCCTCAGGAACCACATTTCTACAGCCATCAGATGTTTTTTTCAGCTTGACTGCTCATTGTCCACGCTTCACATCCATACAAAAGTACAAGATCTATGTAGTACTTCAACACTCTTTTTCTCGTTTCAGTTGATATCATTTTATTGGTCAGTATGTTTTTCATCTTGCAAAAGGCTACCTTCGCAATGGCAATTCTTGTTCTAATTTCTTCAAGGCATCTCCCATCAGATGTTATGACTGTTCCGAGATAACTGTACCGATTCACTTGCTTAAGAATATGCCCATTTACTAGTATATCACATTGTGGTATTTCCTTCTTCCCAGTGACGACCTTAATCTGTGTCTTCTTACTACACAATTCTAACCCTAGGTGTTCACTGAGTGCAACAATCACAACTACTAAATGTTGCAGGTCCTGTTCATTGTCTGCAATCAAGATTGTAAAGTCTGCATATCTAATGTTATTGATGTATAGTCCCCAATGTTGATTCCTTCCATATCTTCTATATTTCTGAAAATATTTTCGCTGTATGGGGGGTAAAAAAGATCTGGAGACATTACACACATCCCTGTCTCACACCTCTTTTAATAGGCTGGTATTGACCTACAACATCATTATCAATTCTGATGGCAGCTTGTTGTTTCCAATATATCTTTTTTTTTTTTTTTTTTACAAGTGTAAGGTCTTTTCCATCAATTTGTAGATCTTCAAGCATCCTGATCATGTCGACATGTCTCACTGTATCGAAAGCCTTTGTGTAGTCAATAACGCAAAGATATAGACCTTTGTTTACTTCTATAGAACGTTCAATTACTGTTCTAAGTATATACACAGCATTTACTGTACTCTTCTTGCCTTCTACAAACCCACATTGTTCTTCTCCTATTTTTGGTTGTATTTTCTTCCTAACTCTTTGCATGATAATTCTCAGCAAAATCTTCGGGGATTATTTAGTCTGCCTTCGGTTAATTCTCGAGAGAACCCGTGGGGTGTATGTGCGTGTATGTGTGTGTGTGTGTGTGTGTGTGTGTGTGGGGGGGGGGAAGAGGGGGGTGAGGGGGTGTAAAAAAGGTGGGGGTGGGGGGGGGGTAGGATATCTTTTACAGGACGTCAAAGCCAGCATGTTACCGCTGTTGATTTCTTGGCAAGATTACGCTCAGTGGTGGGGGGGGGGGGGTTAACTTCTTAAAATAAAGCTGTCGCCGTGAGAATGGACTTGCCCTCGGCCCGTCCTAGAAATTTGCAGTTTTTGGTGTCTGTTACTATATCACAGCTACCAATTTCAAACCTGGACATTATCCAGATCACACTTTCGCACAATCAACACCTGTGAGATGAGATGCCTCTGGAGAGCTTCCAACTTTACAATCCAAGACCAGTAAGAAATGTTGTTATCAGACAGACAGTGGGATCAACATCTTGTGCCACATTTATTGAAATACAGAAGATCAAATGGTTTGACTATCTCGTTAGAATGCACCACCATCATCTACCATCTCTGGCCCTACATCAAAGATCATCTGCGACGGGAGCAAGAGGCGCCCGAGAAGAAAATGGATTGACGACATGGAAGACATTGGTCAATCACACGGAATGACACTATCCAATGCCACCCATCGGGCGCTGGAGCGCCGATTATTCCTCCCCACGACGCTTGACGGAAAAGTGGAAGTTGATGACCTTTAGTATTGGGACTCTTCACTGATTGTTGAAGATAAATGCAGAGCACATTTAGGAATGTCCTGAGTGCTCAACCCAGCTCATATACGATGTTTAGAATACAATGCGTAGTCGAATGTGAAGTAATCAAACGATATTACATTATTGGCGTCTGTTCATACTGGTTTCTTCCGGAGGGTATTTTGGTTGTGCAGCGGCGCGCCGATATTTGCGTCTTACGGGCGACACATCCGACCTGTTCCTGGCATTTGTTGATCTTACTAGGGAGGGTGGGGGAGGGGGAGATGGAGTTATTTTGTTTCATGTCAAGCTAGATAGCTGGAGAAGTTCATTGTGAAAGAGAGAGTAACGGACAAATCAAATCAACTTCAAATCAACTTTATTAGGGTCACAAATTGGGCGCGCAGGCCCGTCTTACATTCGGCCCTTCCAATCACTCGTCTTTCGTTCATCAAGAGCATTATACATTTACATAGGAAGAAAAATAAACATTGTGAAATGAATGTTGTAAACATAAACAAGGCTAAACATGGAGAAAAATGTGTACATAAAAAGTATGTGACGTAAAAGTAGTGATGCCAGCGCGTCCCACACACACACACACACACACACACACACACCACACACACTCTCTCTCTCACTCTCACTCATTCACTCACACACACACACCACACACACACTCTCTCTCTCTCTCTCATTCACTCTCACTCTCACTCATTCACTGACACACACACACTCTCACTCATTCACTCTCCCGCTCACTCATTCACTCTCCCGTTCACTCATACACTCTCCCGCTCACTCATTCACTCTCCCGCTCACTCATTCACTCTCCCGCTCACTCATTCACTCTCACGCTCACTCATTCTGTCTCTCCCGCTCACTCATTCACTCTCCCGCTCACTCATTCACTCTCCCGCTCACTCATTCACTCTCCCGTTCAATCATTCACGCTCCCGCTCACTCATTCACTCTCACTCATTCACTCTCACACTCACTCATTCACTGTCCCGCTCACTCATTCACTCGGCCGCTCACTCATTCACTCTCACTCATTCACTCCCACGCTCAATCATTCACTCTCCCGCTCACTGATTCACTCTCACGCTCACTCATTCACTCTCACGCTCACTCATTCCTTCTCACGCTCACTCATTCACTCTCACTCATTCACTCTCACGCTCACTCAATCACTCTCACGCTCACTCATTAACTCTCACGCTCACTCATTCACTCTCACGCTCACTCATTCACTCTCCCGCTCAATCATTCACTCTCCCGCTCACTCATTCACTCTCACTAATTCACTCTCCCGCTCACTCATTCACTCTTCCGCTCACTCATTCACTCTCCCGCTCACTCATTCACTCTCACGCTCACTAATTCACTCTCACGCTCACTCATTCACTCTCCCGCTCACTGATTCACTCTCCCTCATTCACTCACACTCATTCACTCCCACACACAGACACTCTCACTCATTCGCTCTCACGCTCACTCATTCACTCTCCCGCTCACTCATTCACCCTCACGCTCACTCATTCACTCTCACGCTCACTCATTCACTCTCCCGCTCACTCATTCACTCTCACTCATTCACTCTCCCGCTCACTCATTCACTCCCACGCTCAATCATTCACTCTCCCGCTCACTCATTCACTCTCACGCTCACTCATTCACTTTCACGCTCACTCATTCACTTTCACGCTCACTCATTCACTCTCACGCTCACTCATTCACTCTCACTCATTCTGTCTCTCATTTACACCCACTCACTCTCTCACTCAAACTACAGTAATGAACATAAGTTTAGATTATACATGATAAAATAAAATGGTATTTAACTGATAATATGACAGATGAGAATACACAAACATATGGATTCGCGTGTTACATAACATGCGTGTTACATGACATGCATCTGCTGAGTTCTCTCTCTCTCTCTCTCTCTCTCTCTCTCTCTCTCTCTCTCTCTCACTCTCTCTGTATTCTTTCATATACACACACTCACACGCATGCGTACGCTCACACACACACACACACTCTCTCTCTTTCTCTCTCATTCACTCTCACTCTCACTAATTCACTCTCCCGCTCACTCATTCACTCTCACGCTCACTCATTCGCTCTCACGCTCACTCATTCACTCTCCCACTCACTCATTCACTCTCCCGCTCACTCATTCACTCTCACGCTCACTCATTCACTCTCACGCTCACTAATTCACTCTCCCGCTCACTCTTTCATTCTCCCGCTCACTCATTTACTCTCCCGCTCACTCATTCACTCTCCCGCTCACTCATTCACTCTCACGCTCACTCATTCTGTCTCTCCCGCTCACTCATTCACTCTCCCGCTCACTCATTCACTCTCCCGCTCACTCATTCACTCAAACTCAGACAGGTAGAGGAACATGAAAAGTACGAGACAAAATCAGAGAGAGAGAGAGAGAGAGAGAGAGAGAGAGAGAGAGAGAGAGAGAGAGAGAGAGAGAGAGAGAGAGAGAGAGAGAGAGAGAGAGAGAGAGAGAGAGAGAGAGAGATTACGGCTCCATTAGCCGCTTCCCTACTACGATTCTTCTGATCACTACGCTACTTTGATACGCTAGCCAATACTACAGCTCCCCTTTTATTGTAACGTGATGATAGTGAAGAGTCCTTCAGTTAAAATGTGTAAGAATCCTACCTCTACAACACTCATTATTAAGTAACTTGCCGGCTGGCGTGGGCGATCGTTCTTCTCCACTTCTGGCAGTTTCCAAAGCATGTATCAAGTCGTGCGCTGACACCCTTCCGTGCCAAGAAAAGTCTTTTGTTGTCTTCCTCTGTCTCTCTTCCCACACATTTTCACTTCAGTCACATGTTCTAGTATTGGTTTCGCATCATGTGGCAAAACAATGATGGCTGCAGCTTTCTCGTTTTGATCAGGAGCTGCGTTGATAATGTCACAAGCGTGGTCGGACGCATGTATCGTCGTCTAATAAGTGATGGGAAGTTCGGCCACGTATTCCCTCGTTTATTTAGGCCTACAAAATGCCATATAACAATCTCAATCATGTTCCTGCTTCGCCAAATGCAGTGCTTCATCATCATCATGATGTGCCATATCGATAAGCTCGGGCGGTCATGTTTTGCCATCTCACACGATCACCAGAGTCGTGGATCAGCTCTGTGTTTTTTGTCTAGATATAGGTTCTACTACTTCTAGTGCACTGAATTGATCTTTACGTGTGGATTAGCTGTACATTTTACTAATATCCCTCGCCATCAGGTGAACCCACTCTGACATCTGAGATACTTGTAATTTACGTCTACAAGTCAAGGATGAGAAGCCAACATTTTAGTCCATCTGACCGGTGTAGTAATTGAACCCGCCACCACAGCGTGTGTCAGCACACAGGAAGTTTTAGAGCGAGCGCTCTTATCCGTATTTTCATGCTGCCCTCCTCTGTCCCCTATTATCCAAACCGAGGCACGGTGTTTTACGTTTTACAACCGCTTCGTCGTCAGTACCCTGGGGTTTAGTGAACGCAGTCTCACAGTTCCTTGACATACCGAGTCAAGTGTTCGAAACCAGCCCCAGGCCATTTTAGTGCAGATCACCTGCCTTGATTTCCATAGTATGAGCGTCAGATGTTCAGAAAGCAGTGGCAAGCTACTGAACGTAACATTGCTATGTAAATCACAAACAGCCAAGGAGGAGTTGAATGCAACTTTCTGTAAAAAAAAAAAAACAACAACACTACATGTAGAAAACTTAACAACCATTGCATCCAGTAGCGGACCTGGTCTAAAAATATATTGGTTGCCATGAGGCAAAGCTTCTACAAGGACAGTAAAAATAGTGTAATGCTTAAGGAGGCGGACAAATTGACTCCCTGGCCAGCCGCTACTGACTGTATGTCTATAGATGCAGTTTTCCAATAATGCATAGTCAACATTTTGAAAACCCCTCTGTAAGACATACATCGTTAGTGAACAACCATTTGTGCCCACATTAGAATCTTTCCGTTCATAATTTCCAGACTCAGCAAAACCCCATTGTTTATTTTCCTCGTGGTTCCACAAATACAAAGTTCTGCCTTCTCCCCCAAGTTCCCCCTTCGGCCACTTTACTGCCTCCTATGCATACCTAAGGGTTCTTATTTATTCTAATAACTAAATTAGTTTCCTTTCTCTCTTTCCGCTGCCAGTTTTCTACATTTCCTCCCGCCAGATCCCCATGTAGTGAGTGGTTCAATGTGCATGGGTATTTAAAGTTGGGATTCGTATGTGCGAAAGCGAAACAATAGTTTATGGAATTGACCCGCGCGAGTCGCGGCTGTGTTGATCTAAGATTGCATGTATTGTTTCTGCAACTTGAGAACGCAAAGGCCGGAGATGGATAAGGTTTCCTGACTGCGTTGTGTTCTCACAATGTCTCGGTAATTCGGCGTAACTAATGGTGCTTCGACAGAGGGGAGACGAGGAGTTGTGTAAGACACATGTTCATTCAGCTGCGTGCAGTTTACGCAAGTACTGTGTGTAATGTCTACTGTGGTTTCATTCATGTTTATGTTGTTCTGTTAAGCTGTCTGCTTTTGTGGTTCTTTCTTTCTTTCTTTCTTTTCTTTCTTTCTTTCTTTCTTTCTTTCTTTCTTTCTTTCTTTCTTTCTTTCTTTCTTTCTTTTCTTTCTTTCCTTCTTTCTTTCTTTCTTTCTTTCCTTCTTTCCTTCTCCTTATTTCCTCCCCCCTCCTCCTCCTCCTTCTTCTTGTTCTTCTTCTTCTTCTTGTTCTTGTTCTTGTTCTTCTTGTTCTTCTTCTTCTTCTTCTTCTTCTTCTTCTTCTTCTTCTTCTTCTTCTTCTTCTTCTTCTTCTTCTTCTTCTTTCTTCTTCTTCTACTTTCCGTTCTCGTTCTTCTTCTTCTTCTTCTTCTTCTTCTTCTTCTTCTTCTTCTTCTTCTTCTTCTTCTTCTTCTTCTTCTTCTTCCTTCTTCTTCCCTTCCTTCTCCCTCTCTTCTTCTTCTTCTTCTTCTTCTTCTTCTTCTTCTTCTTCTTCTTCTTCTTCTTCTTCTTCTTCTTCTTCTTCTTCTTCTTCTTCTTCCTCTCTTCTTTCTTTTGCTCTTCCTTCTTCCCCCTTTTTCCTCTTCTTCTTTCTTCTACTCTTCCTTCTTCTCCTTCTTCTTTCTCCTTCTTTCTTATTCTTTCTTTCTTATTCTTCCTTCCTCCTCATCTTCCTTTTTCCTCATCTTCCTTTTTCCTCATCTTCCTTCATCTTCCATTCCATCTTCGTTTTTCTTCTCTTCCTTCTTCTTTTCCTTCTTTCTTCTTCTCTTCTTCCTTCTGCTGCTGCCTCTGCTCCTCCACCCCTCCCCCTTCATCCACTCCTCTTCTTCATCCTTCTTCTTCCCCTCTTCCTGCTTCCTCCTCCTTTTTCCTTCTGCTTACTCCTTCTGCTTACTCTTTCTTCCTTCCTCCCACTCCTCCTCCTTCTACTACTTCTCTTTCTCCTCCATCACTGTCTATGCCTGTCTCTTTTGGACATCTCTCTATTCCTCACCCCTCACATAATTTATTTTTCATCCCTTCCCCAAACACCATAATGTCTCTGTCTCCTTATTTATGATTTTCTGCACACATCTCATGTTCATCTTTCATATTTGGATTACGTTTCATTTTCTCTCTCCCTTCCACTCGCTCCCTCGCTTCCACTCTCACCTTCTCTTCCTGTCTCCTTGTTTCTCGTCATGTCTACTTCTACCTCTCTCCATATCCCCTTCTCAATCTTTTCCTCTCTCTTCCTATCCCCCTCTCCCTCCTCTCTTTCTCTCTTCCCCACCTAAACACTTCCTCCCCACCTCTCTCTGTCTCTTTGTCTCTTTATGTACTCTCTTGACTCACTCTTTCAACACTCGTCTCTCGCTCTCGACTTTCTGTACCCTCCCTCTCAGTTTCCATCTCTCTGCCTGTGTCTTTCTCATTGTGGGTCGGGTATGCTCGGCCACGTTGTCAGTCGGTCTTTCCGTCTGTCAGTCTTGCCTACTTTACTCCTACCTACCTACCTACCTACCTACCTACCTACCTACCTACCTAATACCTACCTACCTACCTATCTAAGTAATACCTACCTACCTACCTACCTACATAGCTACATACCTACCTACCTGCCTACCTACATAGCTACCTACCTACCTACATAGCTATCTACCTACCCACCTACCTGCCTACCTACATAACTACCTACCTACCTACATAGCTACCTACCTACCTACATAGCTACCTACCTACCTACCTACATACATAGCTACCTACCTACCTGTCTACCTAAATAGCTATCTACCTACATAGCTCCTACCTACCTACCTACATAGCTATCTACCTAACTACCTACATAGCTACCTACCTACCTACATATCTACATACCTACCTACATAGCTACCTACCTACCTACATAGCTACCTACCTACCTACATAGCTACCTACCTACCTACATAGCTACCTACCTAACTACATAGCTACCTACATAGCTACCTATCTACCTATATAGCTACCTACCTACCTACCTACCTACCTACATAGCTATCTACCTACCTACATAGCTACCTACCTACCTACCTAACTACATAGCTACCTACCTAACTACATAGCTACCTACCTACCTACATAGCTACCTACCTACCTAAGTACATAGATACCTACCTAACTACATAGCTACCTACCTACATAGCTACCTATCTACCTATATAGCTATCTACCTACATAGCTACCTACCTACCTAAGTACATAGCTACCTACCTAACTACATAGCTACCTATCTACCTATATAGCTACCTACCTACCTACCTACATAGCTACCTACCTACCTAACTACATAGCTACCTACCTACCTATATAGCTACCTACCTACCTACATAGCTACCTACCTACCTATATAGCTACCTACCTACCTACCTAACTACATAGCTACCTACCTACCTATATAGCTACCTACCTACCTACATAGCTACCTACCTACCTATATACCTACCTACCTACCTACCTAACTACATAGCTACCTACCTACCTACATAGCTACCTACCACACCTATATAGCTACCTACCTACCTACCTACATAGCTGCCTACCTACCTAGCTACCTGCCTAACTTCTACCTACCTGCCTACCTACTTACCTACCTACCTACTTACCTACCTACCTACCTAACTTCTACCTACCTACCTACCTACCTACCTACCTACATATCTATCTACCTACCCACATACCTACCTACCTACCTACTTTCTACCTACCTACCTGCCTACCTACAAACCTATCTACCTAACTCCTACCTACCTAGCTACATAGCTACCTACCTACCTACCTAGCTACCTACCTACCTACCTACCTACCTACCTACCTGTCTACCCATCTACCTACCTACTTTCTACCTGCCTGCCTGCCTGCTTACCTACCTACCTACCTAGCTACCTACCTACCTACCTACGTACCTGCATACATATCTACCTATAAACCTACCTACCTACCTATCTAACTCCTACCTACCTACCTACCTACCTACCTAACTCCTACCTACCTACCTAGCTACCTACCTACAAACTTACGTACTTACCTCCCTACCTATATGTCATCCTATCTGCCTGTCCACCTATATGCCATACTATATACCTACCTATCTACCTGTCTAACTACCTTTCCACCAAACTACCTAACTACCAACCTACCTACCTACATATATACCTACCTACCTATATACCTACTTACCTGTCTAGCTACATCATTCTTTAACTCTACGTTCTGTCTGTACATCCCCCGCCCTCCCTTTATGGTTCGTCCATAACATTTCTCTCGGCCTACATCTCCCTCTCACGTCAAACCCTCTCTCATCACTCTACATTTCTTATATCCCTTCTTCTTCTCCCCCCTTCCCCCCCCCCCATTCATTATTTTCTTTAATATTTATCCTCACTTTTCTCCTGTCCTATGCATCTTGTCTTGTTCTTTTTCTATTCCGTCTCTCATTTGGTCTCTTCTTCTTCTTCTTTCGTTCGCTTGAAATATGTCTATATCTGCAATGTCGTCTCTTGCATGAATTGAACTGTTTTTTTCAGTTCACACAGTGGTCCATAGAGTCCATCTTCCACCGTCGTCTCTCTAGGCCAGAAGGTTTGCCTAGATATGTTATATTTTGGGCAGTCTTGGAGTATGTGCTCTGCTGTCTGCGACGCCAATCCACATGTGCACATGGCTGTTTCACCAATCTTGAATTTTGTATACATGTGGTTGCGTAATCTATTGTGTCCTGTTCTGAGGCGCAGAACAATGACCTGTTCTGGTCTGTCCATAATGTGGTAGTCATCTTGAGCAGGTTTTGGTGGCTTTCTGACTGATTTGATCATTCTTTTCTTTTGGTGGTATGTAACGGGCACATCAGGCTGTTCCTCTTTGGCTCCTTCCTTAGCCAATTGATCAGCTCTGTCGTTTCCGGGTACTCCACAGTGGGATGGTATCCACTGTATGGTGACTTTATGCTGACTGCTAAGTTCAGAAAGTAGTGTCCTTAGTACTGGCAATTTCCCAGAGAGGAGCGCCTCGAGTACTGATTTTGCATCTGTTAGTAGCACCACAGGTTGTGTACCATTGCTGTTATTTAGTAATTTCTCTGTTGCTATCTTGATTGCCTCAATTTCGGCATCATAGCTATGGCAGTACTTTCCTGTCGGTACTCTGGCTGTGTCCCTAGTATTATTTGGGTATTCTATGTACACTCCCGCTCCTCCATTTCGAACAGCATTTTGTGCTGACCCATCTGTGTAGACTCGGATCCAGAGGTCCTGTGGGTATTCTTCATCAAGGAAGCTGAGAGTGGCTGTTCTGCGCTGCACACTGTTCTGTTCTTCCTTGTCAAATATTCCTCTCACTTTTGTCTGGATTTGTAATGATAGTCTATGCTCATCTTTCCATGGAGTTCGCTCTGGAATAGTTGTTAGGGGGATACAAACTGTGGGCAGATCAGTGGTTTCTCTGCAGAGTCGTTTGGCCTGGTGGATAAAACTACTTCTTTTCAACCGCCCCATAGCTAGGTTTTCAAATCTGTTCTTTATCCTCACTTTTCTCCTGTCCTATGCATCTTGTCTTGTTCTTTTTCTATTCCGTCTCTCATTTGGTCTCTAATTATACTCGTCTCTCCTGTGTATACCTCCTGTATGAACTGTTACCCCACTCTTACTTTCTTCCATTCATCTAACCCTCTCTCGCAACTTTTCTCTTTCTCCATATAACTCTCTCTCTCTCTCTCTCTCTCTCTCTCTCTCTCTCTCTCTCTCTCTCTCTCTCTCTCTTTGATTGTTTACAACCCTTTCTCTCCATCCTTGTGCAAACACTTATCCCCTGAAACTCTCTATTTCTCCTTGTTGCCCTTCTTACCTACCGTAAACATTCTTCCTCTTCTTTTCTCTAATTCCCTGTGACCACTTCAGACTCACCCTCTCTCCTTTACTCATTCTCTTTCATTGTCTCACACAAGCAACCTCAGCGTTCAGTTGGACTAAAATGTTGACCTATCATCCTTGACATGCGGACACCAAATTCAAGTGCGTCTGATGGCGACGGACACTGATAATAAGGAAAGCTAATCCACACGTACAATTTAGTCCAGTGCCACTAGAAGTAGATTGTATGGACTATGTTTGAGTTCAGAGCAAGCCAGCGAGCGAAAGTAAAATCATACCGACTCTTGATCCTGCTATTATTCTCTTTTATTGCTTTACACCTCTCTTCTTCTGTCATTCTCTAATTGCCTCTAAGCCCCTTACCCTTACCTTTCATTCTCTCACATCGCTTCAAACAACCAACCTTCCTTTCTTTCTCGTTCTCCCTTTCTTTCATTCTTTTAAACAGTCTGTCTCGCTCCAGCTCTCTCTCTCTCTCTCTCTCTCTCTCTCTCTCTCTCTCTCTCTCTCTCTCTCTCGCTCATTCTCGGATTGCCTCTGTCTGTCTGTCTGTCTGTCTGTCTGTCTGTCTGTCTGTCTGACCTTTTCTCATTCTCTCTGATTGACTGAACACCGATCCCCCCACCCCTTCCCTCCCCACATTCTCAACGATCTCATGTATCCCACTCTTCCCGCTCCTCCCTCGGTCTTAAAGTCTCCCTCATTTTGTGTGTGCCATTCTTTCCTTCTCTCGGATTTCCTCAAACACTCTCTCTCTCTCTCTCTCTCTATATATATATATATATATAGAGATATATATATATATATATATATATATATATATATATATATATATATATATATATATATGTGTGTGTGTGTGTGTGTGTGTGTGTGTGTGTGTGTGATTCTCTTTCTCACTCCGTCCTCTCAATCTCTCTGAATGTAGGACCTCTCTCTCATTCTTCATAATCTCCTCTAACCCACTCTTTCAGTCCCTCCCTCGACATGAGTCTCTCTCTCTCTCTCTCTCTCTCTCTCTCTCTCTCTCTCTCTCTCTCTCTCTCTCTCTGTCTCTCTCTCTCTCTCTCTTTCTCTGTCTATGTATGCCATTATCTCTTTCTCTTATTACCTCAATCCCCCACTGTCTATCTCTCTCTTATTCTCCATAATCTCGTCTAACTCACGCTTCACATTTCTCCCTCCCTCTTAAACTCTCCCTTCTCAGCTCTCCTTCTCTCTGATTTCCTCAAACTCTCTCTCTGTCTGTCTACCTCTCACATTCTCTCGAATCCCCTCTAACCTTCCCTTTCGGCATCACTCCCTCTCCGCTCTCTACCTACCAGTGCATTTCCCACACTTAGACACAATTAAAATCTGTGTGCCACTAATAGTCCGTGACAGCCATGCTGTCATTGTTAGCTCCCCTGGTCTTCGCCATGCCTCTGAAATCTCCCGAACTAACAACAACCCAGAAGTCCGAAATAACTGAAAATTTGCTGACAATCAGTTCTCTATTTGGCGCCCTGACAACTCAGCCACGGCCGGGTCCTTGCGGGCTGTTAACATATCAAACAATTATGTAATCAGTCATCCGGAAAACTACTACATCCGCACTGCCTGGTTGCGTTAGGAGCACGAGGGGACGACAAATTGTTCGTGTTTATTCCCGCATGCTGTTAGAAAAAGTAGTTCCCACTGTCTGGTGTTTCTTTTTCTGTATATTTCTCTATCTCTTTTGTTTCATTTAAAAGCAATCAAATACACGGGTTCTAGAGAGGCTTGGCAAGAAAATAGAGTTGATGAAAGAAATAAGACAAGTGTAACATTTCTGCCACAACAAACTTGTTTTTATCTTTCTGTTGTCCTTTCATACCAGGCAGATGGAATAAAATGTTGACTCTTCGTACTTGACGTTGGGACGTAAATTACAAGTACCTCTAAAGCCAGAGTGGGATCGCCCGATGGCGAGGGACACTGGCAATAGGAAAAGTTAACCACACGTAAAAATCAGTCCAGTGCACTGGAAGCAGTAGCACGTGTGTGGACTACGGTTGAGTTCAAAGTGAGCACAAAAGTAACATTCGTCTTTAACAATTCCCAGTTGACCTTGAGGCAGCAGGTTCACGTATCCGTGGCAAAGTTGGTTAACCCGCATACCTGCCGACCCGAAGGTGGTGGGTTCGTTTTGGGGTCCAATATTCGGATCCCCAGATCATTGTTTTCGTAGAACTCTTTGGGTTCGTCGCTAGAGCTACGGAGCTCGTGCTCTGTGGGACACTTTCGGTAAATCTCTATGCGGAAAAAAGATCGGGCCATATGCTATTAAGTGGGGTGAAAGTGTTCAAGGGCAGACACTCACTGCATTACACTGGGTTCTATCCAAGATATCTCAGTCTTCTTTCCACAAAGCGGCCTGCCGTTAGCGTAACAAGAGCTAATCCTCTATAGCCCCAACGACGACATCCGGGGACTGTCAACAGCGTCACACAGAGCTCCTCCTCCATAGTCCCAACGACGACATCCGAGGACTGCCGGCAGCGTCACACAGAGCTCCTCCTCCATAGTCCCAACGACGACATCCGAGGACTGTCGACAGCGTCACACAGAGCTCTTGCTCCATAGTCCCAACGACGACATTCGGGGACTGCCGACAGCGTCACACAGAGCTCCTCCTCCATAGTCCCAACGACGACATTCGGGGACTGCCGACAGCGTCACACAGAGCTCCTCCTCCATAGCCCCAACGACGACATTCGGGGACTGCCGACAGCGTCACACAGAGCTCCCCCTCCATAGTCCCAACGACGACATTCGGGGACTGCCGACAGCGTCACACAGAGCTCCCCCTCCATAGCCCCAACGACGACATTCGGGGACTGCCGACAGCGTCACACAGAGCTCCCCCTCCATAGTCCCAACGACGACATTCGGGGACCGCCGACAGCGTCACACAGAGCTCTTGCTCCATAGTCCCAACGATGACATTCGGGGACTGCCGACAGCGTCACACAGAGCTTGTGGCATGATGTCTTCAGACGTTCGCATCCCCAGTCCATTTACATTTCTCAATACTCAGTAGTTAACCACGTAAGCCGTCGTGATACCCTAACTAAAAATAGAATCGTAGATTCTAGATCGAGAGAGGGTAGATGAATGGTGGGGTCTCAATTTGATTGGGTAACCCTTGGGCTGGTAACGCTCCTTAATACATAATTAGCCCGCCAGTCGAAGCCTTGATTCCATCCCGTAAGGACATGTTCAAGATGCAGTGGTAAAATTTGCCCAAAAGCATTCTTTGGGAGGTGGTCATCTGCACTCCAGAGAATGAGGAAGATGGAGGAGGCCCTTTCAATCACCAGGACAACTCCAGGGAAGTCCTGAGCTCTAGTCTTCAACTCCAGCTGAAAAGGCAGACTCCAAAAAGACCAAAATGAATAACAGGTTGCAAAGATTCAGCCTGAATCCACTAATTCTGGCCTATACAGATGGCACTGAAGAAAAAGTCTTTATCCAAAGCCTAAAACAGGGATACTCTCCAATTTTGTAAAAGCTCCAGGCTATATCTTCAAGATAAATTCAAGAAGAAACCTTAAGAGGAGAGATCACCTGGTTTTCAGCATGTCACTACTGGCTAAGAGTGGACATTAAAGGTGCACTTGGAGCAGACTATATCACAGTTATTATTAATAATGGCTGAAAGCTGAAGGAGCAGAAGTTAATAAATAGAGCAAATTCCCAAAAATGGATTAGTGTTAAGTCGGTGTGGTGATTCAGTTCCATCAGAAATCTTAGGAGTGATAGACTGTGAAGAAAGACAGCTGGGACATATTGTTTCTTTTTAGATCTTCCTCCACTGGAAAAGCAAAAGAACAGTCTTGGGTGTCAACTTCATGAACAGTCAAATTTAGGTGAGATAGACAGAAAGAAGAATGCTAGGACATATTGTTTCTTTTTAGATCTTCCTCTACTGGAAAAATAACAGAACAGTCCTAAGTGTCAACTTCATGAACTCACCAGTGAAAAGATAGAGCTTTAAAATTTCTTTCAAGATTGTGACAGCAGGGAATAGCCTGAATTGGAAAACCATCATGGGGAGAACTGTAACCTGAGCTGTCCAACACCATCATAGGTGCTAAAAGGATAAAACAGACCAGTGGAGCAGAACGTCCCTATGCTTGCCCCAATTTATGGCTTATCTTGTGTTTCCCTCAGTAACAGTCGAAGAAAGGATTTGAGTCTGGGGTGTGGTGTGGGATAACCTATGGTGTAGAGATGTGAAGGAGGAGGGTTTATTTAGGTTGATGTTTCAGTGGGGATATTGAGTGATGTGTTTGGGTTTTCATAGATAATGTCACTATAATTTGCATATAAACATATTTGAGATGTAAATTGTTGGCAGAATATGAAGCCTGAGTCTTCACTTGACCTCATCAGACATTAATAAAGTATTAGTAGTAAGAGAACAGTTTTTGAGATACATGTCTCTGTGATTGTCTTGTACATTGTTGAGAAAGAAATGTCCAACTGGTGTCAAGCATCTTCATGGTGACTGTTACTCTACTGTTGCTGTTGGTTACAGAGATTGTGAAAGTCTGTGTGGTTGTTGTCATGTATCTTCCATGATGTATGACTTGTCTAACCTGTTGGTGTGATCATTCTTTGTGAATGTTTGTCCAACTGTTGTCAAGATCTTCTCATGTTGTCTTGTTCAACCAGTGTAAAATACAGTTGTTGTTGTTTATGCTCACTACAATGGTACAATTGTCAAGGTGATCATTTGTCCAAGTATCTTGTGTCACTTGAAATAAGTAATGAGATCAAAAATGAGGTTGGCGACCAGAGCACAGTCAGCTGGAAGATGAGAGAACTGCTTTTATTGGTTACTGTGGCTAACTGCCAAGATCTCTATATCTATATATGGCCTAGAAGAGAAATCATCTATAAATAATTCTGTGTAGAACTTAACTTGTGTCTAATTTCTCACAGTGGGGGTACTCGGTGAGCCAAAATTCTGAATGGTTTCTCTACAAGGGTTATGCGAGAATGACTATCAATACCTCTAGACAACACTTGCTGTTACTAACCTGTATCTTTTATAGAGAGATATACTTTATAGAACTTCACTCATTAGAACTTCTGTAATTCTCTATAAACCCACAAAAAAACCTCACAGAGCTCTTGCTCCATAGTCCCAACGATGACATTCGGGGACTGCCGACAGCGTCACACAGAGCTCCCCCTCCATAGCCCCAACGACGACATTCGGGGACTGCCGACAGCGTCACACAGAGCTCTTGCTCCATAGTCCCAACGATGACATTCGGGGACTGCCGACAGCGTCACACAGAGCTCCCCCTCCATAGTCCCAACGACGACATCCGAGGACTGCCGACAGCGTCACACAGAGCTCCCCCTCCATAGTCCCAACGACGACATCCGAGGACTGCCGACAGCGTCACACAGAGCTCCCCCTCCATAGTCCCAACGACGATATCCGAGGACTGCCGACAGCGTCACACAGAGCTCTTGCTCCATAGTCCCAACGACGACATCCGAGGACTGCCGACAGCGTCACACAGAGCTCTTGCTCCATAGTCCCAACGACGAAATTCGGGGACTGCCGACAGCGTCACACAGAGCTCTTGCTCCATAGTCCCAACGACGACATCCGAGGACTGCCGACAGCGTCACACAGAGCTCCCCCTCCATAGTCTCAACGACGACATCCGAGGACTGCCGACAGCGTCACACAGAGCTCTTGCTCCATAGTCCCAACGACGACATTCGGGGACTGCCGACAGCGTCACACAGAGCTCTTGCTCCATAGTCCCAACGACGAAATTCGGGAACTGCCGACAGCGTCACACAGAGCTCCTCCTCCATAGTCCCAACGACGAAATTCGTGGACTGCCGACAGCCACAGAGCTCCTGCTCCCTAGCTCCAACGACGACATCCGAGTACTGCTAAAAGCGTCACACAGAGCTCCTGCTCCATAGCCCCAACGGCGACATTTGGGGACTGCCTACAGCATCACGCAGAGCTCCTCTTCCATAGCTTCAAAAACGACATCCAGACAACTCTCAACTCCAAACAACATTAAACTCGTTAATCAAATGACGGAGTCAGAAAACGAACCCACAGCCTCTTTGTCGCGAGGCACCGGTATAAAACCCGGTTCAATGAAGTAGAACCACATGAATTTAAGCCGTTACAGCCGTATGTCTCATCGATTGGCTTTTATTTCCTTGATCTATCCGGCGTGGGGCCGGTTCCTGATCTAGGGTTACACGGCTTTCTCCGTAATCCCGTATACTCTTGTGAGTAACGTGACGTGCGTGAGAATTGGTATCGGTTCTCTCCGCGTCGTAACTTACGGGTTATGTGAGCTGGTCGCTCAGAAAGCAAAGGCAAACTACTGAGCGTAATCTTGCCAAGAAATCAACAATAAGCTGAAAGATGCTGATGTTGACAGCGATGTCCTGTAAAGGATAAGCGAAAAAAAAAAAAAAAACTCGGCGTGGGAGAGATTTCCATTAGCTGCGCAAACGCCAGCATACTTTTAGAGTCTGTATAAATGCATGCTTCGCTTTTCTTCTATGCCAAAGGGTTTACAGACGCAATTCTGAATCCCGCATATCGCGTTCGTAACACAGCTGCGGGCAATTTGGCAGCAGACCACCTAGCGTTAGTTTTTATGCAATGGTATGAGTGCCGGTCGTTTAGAAAGCAATGGCAACCTACTGAAAGTATTCTTGCCAAGAAATCACAAACAGCCATTACATGCTGTGGTTGAATGCCACGTCATGTAAAGGATACGAAACTAACTTGTCTAGCACTTCAAAGATGAAATAGATACCAATGCCTATCCTTACTTCCTAATATCATAGTAGATCATTAGGTCAGTATTATGTATAACACGTTTTCGCACGTGGCTACCTCATGTCACAATTTCGTGGCAGTGGATTCAACTTACCGGTCAGCTGAGACTTCAGTGTTGACTTCTCACTCAGACATCAATGGCAAACTGCTGAACGTAAAATTGATTAGAAAATTCACATAGGGTTGAGTTGAGGTTGAACGCAACATTAGTAGTAGGCTTTGGACGTTTTGGGTATTATTTGCAGGATTGATGAGGATTGACCTTGACCTCGGCTGATTTGCACTCCTCTTCGGTCACGTAGTTGGGTGGTGTAAGGGGTGATATCTAGGTCATATCTAAAGGCGATAATTATAAGATTTTATGTTTCTTAGGGCAGATAACTATTAAGTGGGTGTATACAATTTTTAATTAATTATTAAAAAATAAAATAAAATAAATAAAAATAAATAACGACGGGGTGTGGGGTGGTGGCGAGGGGGTGGGCGCGTGGGGTGAGGCTAGGCGGTTCGGGTCTAAACACTATCATCACAGAGTTACAAATGAAAACCTTAAAATGTAAAGATGGCCGGTATTATCGGCCGTAGTTGATATGGGCTAGTGAAATTTATTGTTAAGGGGTGCGTAGCGGTTATTAGTGATCCGTAGGGGGTCGTAGTGGTTTAAACACTATCATCATACGACTTACAAATGAAAACCTTAAAAAGTAAAGATTGCCGGTATTATTGGTTGGTGTGTGTACGGCTTACTGAAATTCGTTGGTGTGGGGTGGGTAGCTGTTATTAGTGATCAGTATAGGGATTTAATGGCCTATACACTATCATCATACGGTTACAAATGAAAACCTTAAAATCGGTATTATCGGTTGCTGTTTGTATGGGTTAGTGAAACTCGGTGTTAAGGGGTGAAAACCAGTTATTAGTGATTTATAGAGGGATGTAATGGCTTATACACTATCATCATATGGTTACAAAGGAAAACCTGAAATGTAAAGATTGTCGGTAATATAGGTTGCTGTGGGTATGGCTTGATATCATTCGTTGATAAAGGGTAGGTAGTGGTTATTAGTGCTCTGTAGAGAGTCGTAGTGGTATATACAGTATTATCATATGAGTTACAAATTAAAATCTTAAAATGTAAAGATGGTCGGTATTATTGGTTGTAGTGGGTACGGCCTAGTGGTATTCGTTGTCAGGGGGTGGATTGTGGTTATTAGTGATATGTAGAGGGTTGAGTGGTATTTGCAATATTAGCATAGGGTACAAATGAAAACCTTTAAAAGTACAGATGACCTGTGTTATTGGTTGTAGTGGGAATGGCTTAGATGTTAAGGGGTGGGTGACTGGATGAGTAGCTATATAAGTGCTCGAACACTAACATCATGGGATTTCAGATCGGTAAATGAAAACCTCAAATCTCTCTCTCTCTCTCTCTCTCTCTCTCTCTCTCTCTCTCTCTCTCTCTCCCCCTTTGTGTCTATACGGGTTTTTGTTTCGGTTACCAGAAACCCATTTCCAAGACCAATACCTGTTCTCAAACTTGTCTGCTCAGTGCCACACTTCACATCCAGACAAAACTACAGCTTCTATGTACCACTTCAACATTCAAATAAGAAAATATGTTAATCAAAATTGAATAAAATAGCGGTCAAACTTATAAATATCTTGGCCAAACTTATGAAAAGTATGAAACATTGTTAACCAAATGTGAAAAATATCGTCCACAGAGAGAAATATTTCAACTAAACTTAAAATAGATCAGCCAAACTTATGAAAAGTGGGAAAATTGTCAGCCAAATTGACAAAATTTAGGTCAAATATAGAAATATCTCATCCAAACTTATGAAAAGTAGGAAATTTAGTTAGCCAAAGGGGAAAAACCTACGTCAAGTAGGAAAATTCTGTTAGCCAAATGTGAAAATTGTCGGCCAAATACAGAAATAGCTCAAACAAACGTATAAAAAGTAGGAAAACTTAACCAAACGGGAAAGATATTGACCAAGTAGGAAAATGTGGTAGTCAAAGAGGAAACATATTCAACAAGTAACAAAGTATATCGTTCAAACTTATGAAAAGTAGGAAGCTTTGTTAACCAAATGTGAAAAATATCACCCAAAGAGAGAAATATCTCATCCAAATTTATAAAAAAAAATAGGAAAATTGTCGCCCAAATGGGAAAAAAGTTAGGCCAAATACAGAAATATCTCACCCAAACTTACGAAAAGTAGGAAACTGTGTTAGCCAAAGTGGAAAAACCTAGGTCAAGTATGAACATTCTGTTAGCCAAATGTGAAAATTGTCGGCCAAATACAAAAATAGCTCAACCAAACGTAGAAAAAAAGTAGGAAAATTGCTAACGAAACGGGAAATATATTGACCAAGTAGGAAAATGTGTTAGTCAAAGACGAAGCTTTGTTATCCAAATGTGAAAACAATATCACCCAAAGAGAGAAATAGCTCGTCCAAACTTATAAAAAGTAGGAAAGTTGTCTACCAAATTGGAAAAAGTTAGACCAAATACAGAAATATCTCACCCAAACATATGAAAAGTGGGAAACTTTGTTAGCCAAAGGGGGAAAACCAAGGTCAAGTAGGAAAATATGTTACCCATTTGTGAAAAAGGTCGGCCAAATGCAGAAATATCTCCTCCTCACTTATGAAAACTGGAAAAATGTGTTAGCCAAGCAGAAAAAAAACATATTGACCAAGTAGGAAAATATGTTAGCTAAAGGGGAAAAAATATCACCCAAAGAAAGAAATATATCGTCCAGACTTATAAAAAGTAGGAAAATTTGTCAACCAAATGGTAAAATTATCAGCCAAAAAGAGAGAAAATAGCTAGTCTAGACTTATAAAAAGTAGAAAAATGCGTCAACCAAATGGTAAAAATGTGAGATGTGATCACCGATGCCAGCCGAGGAAGACGTATCTGTACGTAACAACTATCGGGTAACATAGCTATACAGCGACGAGTGGCTATCGCGTGTTATCAGATTAGAATTATACAAACGAACACAACGAACTGCCCCGACTCAGCCTTAGGCAATGAATGTAGCATGTCATGTCAGTGTCTACTGTCATAACAAGCGACATCACGTAGCAAATTACACATGTGCTCGTTCACTACCTCTCTGTGTGTCTGTACGGAACTACGGAACTCTACAACGTTCCCCAGAAACACATTACAAACGCCAATATATGTTTTACATCTTGTCTGCTCAGTCCCACTCTTCACAGCTGGACAAAACTACAACTGCTATGTACCACTACAACTTTCAAATAAGAAAATATGCTAACCAAAATAGAAAAAAAAATAGCATTCATATAAAAAGTAGGAAATATTGTTAACCAAATATGAAGAAAATATCGTCCAAAGAGAGAAATAATTCAACTTAACTTATAAAAAGATCACCAAACTTATGAAAGGTAGGAAAATTTGTCAGCCAATTGGGTAAACGTTAGGCCAAATACAGAAATATCTCAGCCAAACTTATGAAAAGTGGGAAACTTTGTTAGCCAAAGGGGAAAAACCTAGGTCAACTAGGAAAATCTGTTACCCATTTGTGAAAAAGGTCGACCAAATACATAAATATCTCCTCCTCACTTATGAAAACTAGAAAAATGTGTTACCCAAATAGGAAAACTATTGGCCAAGTAGGAAAATTTGTTAGCCTAATGTGAAAAGATATCAGCCAAAGAGAGAAATATCTCGTCCAGACATATACAAAGTAGGAAAATGTGTCTACCAAAGAGAAAAATGTCGACCAAATACAGAAATATCTCAACCAAACGTATAAAAAGTAGTAAACTTGTTAACCAAACGGGAAAGATATTGACCAAGTAAGAAAATGTGTTAGTCAAAGAGGAAAAATATTGAACAAGTAACGAAATACATCGTTCAAATTTTTGAAAAGTAGGAAACTTTGTTAACCAAATGTAAAACAATATCAGCCAAAGAGAGAAATACCTCGTCCAAAGTAGGAAAATTGTCAGCCAAATGGTAAGAAGTTAGGTCAAATACAGAAATATCTCACCCAAACTTATGAACAGTAGGAAACTTTGCTAGTCAAAGGGGAAACACCTAGGTTAAGTAGGAAAATCTGTTAACCAAATGTGAAAAATGTCGGCCAAATACAGAAATATTACGTTCACACTTATGAAAACTAGGAAAATTTGTAGCCAAAATAGGAAAAAAATATTGGCCAAATGTGAAAAAAAAAATATCAGTCAAAGAGAGAAATATCTCGTCCAGTCTTATAAAAAGTGGGAAAATATTTCATCCAAATGGGGAAAATGTCGGCCAAATACAGAAATATCTAAACTAAACTTATGAAAAGTAGGAAACTTTGTTAACCAAAATGTGAAAGATATTGACCAGGTAGGGGAAATGTGTTAGTCAAAGAGGAAAATATTGAACAAGTAACGAAATACATCGTTCAATCTTATGAAAAGTAGGAAACTTTGTTAGCCAAAGGAATAAAGAACCTAGGTCAAGTAGGAAAATCTGTTAACCAAATGTGAAAAAGGTCGGCCAAATACAGAAATAGCTCTTCCACACTTATGAAAACTAGGAAAATTTGTTAGTCAAAAAGAGGAAAAATATTGGTCAAGTAGGAAAATATGATAACCAAATGTGAAAAAATAAAATCAGCCAATGAGAGAAATATATAAACCAAACGTATAAAAAATAGGAAAAATTGTCAACCGAACCGGAAAATGACGGCCAAACACAGAGATATCTCTGCCAAATTTAAGAAAAGTAGGAAAATTTGTTAACCAAAGGGGAAAATGTCGCTCAAATATAGAAATAGTTCGTTCAAACTTATAAAAAGTATGAAAATTTGTTAACGAAAGGGGAACAAATTTTGACCAAGTAAGAAAATGTGTTAGCCAAATGGGAAAAACATTGACCAAGTAACGAAATACATCGGCCAAATAAATGAAAAATCAGAAACTTTGTTAACCAAATGTGAAAAAATATCGACCAAAGAGAGAAATATTTCAACTAAACTAATTTTTTTTTTTTAAAGGAAAATTTGTCAGCCAAATGGGAAAAAGGACGACCAAACACAGAAATAGCTCATCCAAATTTATAAAAAGAAGGAAAAAGATTGACCAAGTAACGAAATATCTCGTCAAAACTTATGAAAAGTAGGAAAATATGTTAGCCAAATAGAAAAAAGCTTGGCCAAGTAAGAAAGTTTGTTAATCAAATGTGAAAAATATGGTACACGTAACGAAATAGCTCGTCCACACTTATGAAAACTAGGAAACTTTGTTAACCAAAAGTGAAAAAAAATGTTGACCAAAATAGGAAATAGCGCATTCAACAGACAGTTTTCAAAATAATTGATCGTGAATGACGGCGTTCATTTCTGGACATACTATAGTTACTTGTCCGCTTGGCTTGGGCTCAAATAGTCACCGAGCCGGAGTTTTTAATTGCTCCGCTGGCAATTAATCTAAAATGGGTATCAGGGAATATCTTGAAGTCAGAGCGGCCTACTAGATATGGACCACCTCTGGAGTGCCGGTTAGTCTATACACATGTGGATCTGGCACCATCTATCCAGTACACCAAAGGCATAGAACATGGTTCTTTACTGTAATTTCTCATGTTGACTGCGGTGTCTGATGCCATTCCTCAAGCCTGTACCTGACAATGTAGAGCGGGTACTGTGTGTGCATTGTCGTCATGATGCGCCCTGTCAGCTGACGTTAGCCTTGATGTCTCTCCAACAGAGTTCTGTCCTTGACCTTCTATATCAGATGATCTTCCTCCATATCATTGTCTGTCCATCCAGCATCAA
Source organism: Cepaea hortensis (assembly GCA_963921405.1). Taxonomy (NCBI): domain Eukaryota; kingdom Metazoa; phylum Mollusca; class Gastropoda; order Stylommatophora; family Helicidae; genus Cepaea; species Cepaea hortensis. The sequence goes on from OY992879.1 coordinate 48,972,279, forward strand.
TTCTGTCTCTTCTTCCACCGACCTTTCCAGTTGTAACAATGTCTCTCTTCCACCGATCTTTCCAGTTGTAACAATGTCTATCTTCCACTGATCTTTCCAGTTGTAACAATGTCTCTCTTCCACCGAAGGCCGACTCTTTCTTATAGTTGTATATGATATTACTCTTTCATGAGTCTCTTCCAGAGAATCGTTGTTAGTTGCTCTGACACTTGGTGGATTTTGGATTGATAAGACGTGTGCTCGGGGTCCTTTGGAATCGTGTGTATAGTGCAGAAGAACACTTAGATCATCACGGCTGGGAGAGAATGTCTCTACAGGGAGTGACCAGAGAATTTGATCGACACTCAGAACTCCGAAAAAAACTCTAGACGACACATAATCAGACTGCTACAGGTGCCATTAGTATTGGGACTCTTCGCTGGCTGTTGCAGATAACGAAGCACGTATGGGAATGTCCGGAGTGCCGTGATGTCGGTTCTTGACTCTCAACTCAGGTAGCCCAAGGTGTTCACTACATTCGTCTCAGGAACCACATCTCCGTTGCCTCCAAGCGCTCTCTAATTTGTTCGTCAATTTCCATGACTCACCGCATACGCTGGGCTTCCATTCAGGAGACCCGGGTTCGGATCCTTGGTTATGAATATTTTTCTGTGGGGGGAAAAACACCCTAACCTGCAGTTATGATGACTAGCTAGTCGGCCTTAATTCCTCAGTCTCAAACCACACCCTTCCCCCCCCCCCCCGCCCTACACCGCAAGGTACTATAAGCAGTAATAACAGATGCCATGTAAAAAAACACGTTCTATATAACATGTCAGTGCCCTCTTTTCTACATATAACGTCATGTAATTGTTGGCCACCGACAGATGATAAACATATTCACACCAACCCGATGCTACCAATGTCAACCTTGGACATTACCCAAATCAAACTTATGCAAAATCAACACCTGTGAGATGAGATGCTTGAGGAGAGCTGCCAACTTAACACTGACCCTACAACAAAGATGATCTGCTACGAGACCAAGAGGTCATCCGAGAAGAACATGGATTGACGACATCACAGACATTGTATAATCACACGGAATGACACTATCCAGTGCCAACCCTCGGGATCTGGAGGGCAAATTATTCCTCCCCACGAGGCTTGCGGCAAAAGTCGAAGATGATGATGATGACTTTTTGTATATGCAAACGATACTGTTTTCAGGTAGCACGTGTTCACAATAAAATTCCCACAGCAGTTGTAAATCGTGAAGAGTTGATTGAATAGTCTGGGGAGTGCGCAAAATTAGATCGTCTACTCACAATAGAATATTTATGGTATGTCTAGCTTCTGGTATACACGCACTGGGACCCTCAACGGTGTCACGGATTTGGAGGCTCCTAGTGTTGTCTAGAGGAGGAGATGGGGGGAACTAATGGGTAGTTCCATATTGATATGAACATGGCAGTTGGACGCAATCAATCAGTCAATCCATCAATCATTGGAAGAAGGAGCACGCGAAGCTATCCAATCAAACATTCATTCATTCGTACCGACTAATTACTTCTAGTCCCGTACCCCGGTATGTAGCCATTACTTATGGTGTTTCTTCCCGTATAAATTGATCTGTCTGTCTGTCTGTCTATCTGTCTGTCTGTCTGTCTGTCTGTCTGTCTGTCTGTCTGTCTGTCTGTCTGTCTGTCTGTCTGTCTGTCTGTCTGTCTGTCTGTCTGTCTGTCTGTCTCTCCCCCTTCGGTTGTCTGCCTGTTTGTGACAATCTTTCTCCATACACCCTTCCCTCCATTGCTCCCTCCTGGAATTCGTTTAGATCTTCTTTTCATATCTATGTCCGTCCGTCCCATGTTGTCTTCCTCTTCCCCTCCTCCTGCTTACTCACACTCTCATCGTCTCTACCTAACTCTCCCCTTCATCCTCTCTCTATTACTCCCTCAGTCTCTTTCTATCTCTGTATCGAATCCAGGACGTCCATTCTGGTAGACGTCTTTTTTCCTTGTCTGTCTGTTTTTTCTTTGCCTGTGCGTCCGTTTCTCTTTTTCTGTATTACTCAAGAATTGCTTTCGCCTTCCTCTTAATTCTTCGTTCTTTCTGCCGTGCGCTCTCTTTCTCTCTCCGCCTCTTTTAATCTCTCTCTCTCTCTCTCTCTCTCTCTCTCTCTCTCTCTCTCTCTCTCTCTCATCTTACTCATATCTCTCTCCTCTCTCCCTATCTCTCGCTGTGCGTAAACATCATCATCGAGATGCTTTACAGGAACTCGAACCCCCAGACTTCATTCGTAAAGCCACATTTCTCGCCAACCAGCCACCCAGACACCAATATACATACCGCTAGAGAACCACTGGGTGCAACACTAAACCTGCAACTTCCCCTCCCTCAGCCACCCAAAATCCCCGGCCTCCCCTCGTTTTACTCATGCAGTTGTTCTCGTGTCATGCATTGAGTTTCCCGTCTACGAGTAGATAGGAATGCGAAAGGTCAGAGGCGAAGCTTGGCAGGGAAGTTTCCGAGCCAGTCGACGAGGGAAATTGCCTCATGCCTCGGCCTGGCAGTTCAGATAGGACTTGTCAGGGCGGGCGTTAGCGAACTGCGTCTTTGGTAAATTATTGTTGTAGTCTGGGCAAATCGTTGTGGCAACCCGCGCCCGTCTGTGTGAGTGAGTGAGTGTGTGTGTGTGTGTGTGTGAATGTGTGCGTGCGTGTGTGTGTGCGCGCGCAAAGAGAGAGAGAGAGAGAGAGAGAGAGAGAGAGAGAGGGGGGGGAGGGGTTGTGATGTGTGTAGGAGTTTTCTATAGGTGAATATCATCAGCAATGTCTGAAAAACAAGAGTATATAAATCCATATAACGTGACAAATATATTGAGCAATGTAATATATTTTTGAAGCTATAGCATGCCCTTTACAGGACGTTGCAATCAAGCCAAACATTTATTAGTGGTGATTGATTTACTAGTTGCATATCCTTTGTAGGACGTCGCAGTCAACACCAGCATAAGCTGTTGTGATCTCTTGGTAAGTTTACGTTCAGTAGTTTGCCATTGCTTTCTGAACGACCGGCACCCATACCATTTCGTAAAGAAACACAAGGCGGTCTGCCGCGAAATCACCCACAGTTGTGTTTCGAGCGCTTGTTGAGGGATTTCGAACTACGTCCGTAACGCCTTCGCCACGGATCAGATCTACTAGAATAGTGGTTCTCAACCTTTTTTGGTCCGTGCCCCCCTTCACCATATTTTCAGAACGTCATCCCCCCCCCCCTTCGTATTTTCTACCTACCCCCCCCCCCCTTGCACAGTATACATAATAATGGAAGCTAAATTTAACAGCACATACTAAAACAAATCTAGACTTCCACTTAAAACGTGATTTGTGGGTCTACTTACTTTATGAAATGAATTTCAGAAGGATGAGACGTACAGAACCGTAAAGTATGAAGGGAAAAACAATATCAAGTAATCGGTTCTTGTATTAACGCGATCTTGAAATAATCTTAATTCCCCCCTCTCCCCCTGGAAACTCTAAAATTGCCCCCCTGGGGGAGGGGGAGATTCCCCACCGGTTGAGAACCACTGTACTAGGCAATGTTACTTCAGTAATTTGCTATTGCTTTCTGAATTAATGCCAACGGCCTGCTTCCAAATCGATCGCAGTTTAGAACCATAAACTTGGTGTGTCGGGTAATTGTGAATTTTGCATCTCACTATCCCCTAAGCCACAGCATAGGTTTAATATAACAAGCAAAATTTAAGAAAAGGAATGTATAAATACATATGCCATGACAAACATAATGAGCATGGTAACATATTTTTTTTTGTGTGCATATCCTTTACAGGACATCGCTGTCAACACCAGCATCTTTCAGCTGTATGTTGATCTCTTGGCAAGATTACGCTCAGTAGTTTGCCATTGCTTTCTGAGCGGCCGGCTCACATACCCCGTAAGTTACCGATGCGATTCGAACCACTGCTGATTCTCACAGTCATCACGTTACCGACGAGAGTATACGAGATTACAGAGAAAAGTCATAACCTCTAAGCCACGAAGCCGGCATGGTAACATTTAGACATGGCCAAATCAAAAGGCATAGAAAATGATATTAGCAACGACCATTCAAGTCTAGAACAAATCAAGTCATATAATATGATATTAGCATTTACCGATGAAGACTTGATCACATTAAAAGTCAAAGAACCTGATATCAGCAACAACCGATGAAGACGTGATCAAATCAAAAGTCATAGAACATATTAACAACAATCTATGCAAGCTTGATCAATCAAATAAAAAAAAAGTTGCTTAAAAGTCGACAGGGTCGACTTCATTGCACCGGGTTTATCCCATATGGCTCGGTCTCTTTCCGCAGCACGGAAAGCGTCGCACAAAGCGCGAACTCCGTAGCTTTTAGCGACGGCCCACAGGAGTCTCCGAAACATTTAACTCGTAAACCGAAGGACGCGGCCCGGAATCGAACCCACAACCTTCGGAGCACGAGTCAAACGGCTTGACCACTCCGCCACAGAGGCTCCCAATCAAATCAAAAGTCATAGAACATATTAACAACGACCGGTGAAGACTTGATCAAATCAAAAGACATACATAGAACATGATATTAACAACGACCGATGAAGACTTGACTCTCGAGGTGGAACTACAAGAAAGCAGACTGTGCAATGTACAAGCATCGCACCAGCATACTGGTTAAAAACCTGAACACTGAGAAGGACATAAATAAAGTAGTTGAAGAGTTTGGGAAATGCATACTACAGGCAGCACGAGAAACAATACCAAGAGGAGCCCGTAAACATTATAAACCCTACTGGAATAGTGAACTGGAACAGTTGCATAATGATGTGGATGTATGTAGAAAACAAGCAGAGGCCAATCCCAGCCAAGAGCACCACAATAAATAGCACGCAAAAGCCAAATTTCAAAGGGCCCAACTGCAGGCTAGACGGAAAAGCTGGCAGGAGAAAACAGAGTCACTGAACTTTGAAAGAGACACAAGGAAGTTATGGAGGCTAATAAAACAGCTTAACGATGAGGGCACAGGGAGAAACTCAAAAATTGCGCTACATAAAGACGGAAAAATTTTAACAGGAAAGCAAGCAGCTGACCATTTTGCGGACTCATTCGCACAAGATAACAATATTGAAATTAGTCCAGAGAAACAACAGGAGATTCGAGAGAAATGGCAAAATACAGGACAGAAGGAAATTTTACATGAGGTTATGGAGACACCTATCACATTCAGTGAACTGGAGCTAGCCATATCAAAACTGAAAATGAGAAAATCACCAGGAGCTTATGGTATCTCCAATGAAATGATCAGGAACCTAGGAACAGAGGCCAAAGCAAAGTTGCTACAGATCTTTAATAATACATGGACCTTAGGCAGTGTTCCATAAGTCTGGAGAGAAGCAATCATGATACCCCTCATAAAATCTGGGAAAGACAGTTCCATTGCCTCCAGCTACAGACCCATTAGCCTCACCAGTTGTCTCTGCAAAACAATGGAACGCGTCATCAATCACAGACTACAGTGGTACATTGAAAGTGAAAACATCCTTGTGCCACAACAGGCTGCCTTTAGGCAGTGCTACTCTACGGAAGATCAGACAACCTACCTCTCTCAAGAAGTTGAGGATGCATTCCAAGAGAAGAAGCTGGTACTTGCGGCTTGGATAGATCTGAAGAAAGCCTTTGACAAAGTCTGGAAAGAGGGTCTGATGAAGAAACTGAGAAACTGTATAGTCAATGGAAGAATGTACAAATGGGTAAAAGCATACTTGCACAACAGAAGAGCCCGAGTACAGATAGATGGTCTCAAGAGCAAGAAAGTACTATTACGTCACGGTGTTCCCCAGGGCGGAGTCCTGTCCCCAACACTTTTTCTAATCTTCATCAATGATCTTGTTGCTAATCTACCCGGCGGAATTAAAGCGGCAATGTACGCTGATGACCTGGTTTTGTGGAGCGCAAATGAACATGCATCAGTGGCCACCATATTGCTACAGAGAGCTGTAGATACACTTGTTGCATGGGCGGATAGATGGTGTATCAGCATAAACACTGACAAGTGCAGCACCACTCTATTTACCCTTTCTCCGAAACAAAAGACAGGGAGCATTCAGATAAATGGAACACCCCTAAGAGAAGATAAGGAACCAACATACCTTGGTGTAACATTTGACGACAGGCTGACATGGAGAAAACACATCAAAAAAGCAGTAGCAAAAGCCAGAAGGAAAATTGCCATCCTGAGAAAGCTAACTGGAACCACGTGGGGAGCCAGTTGGAAAATACTTAGCAAAGTTTACCAACAGAGCATACGACCACACTTGGAATACGGGTCAACTGCGTGGTGTTCAGCATCAAAAACTACATTGCAGGAGCTGGACAAGGTGCAAAATCAAGCTCTTAGAGTCATCACAGGAGGGATGAGTGTCGTGTCCTCCTTTAAAGTGTCGTCCCTGGAGTGAAGAGAGTCAACACCCACATTATAATATTTTTTCCCTTATCAATATCCTGGAGAATCCACCAGCTTCCGTCCAACACACTCCATCAGCCCGTGGACACCTTTTCCTATCACTCTCTCACTGTCGTACTATGCCCCCTCTCATTCTTCCCCAACGCAACATACTCAACAACTCTTGCTTCTAAAAATTAATAAAAATTAATTTATTAAAAGAAAAGTGTAACGTATATGAGACGTGTATGCGAAGAAAATGTGTGACGTGTTCTATAAAGTGTGTAGAATCGGACTCTCAGACAACAACCCAGTCAGCTCATCCTAGCAAGGCTAGACCACAGCACGTTACGTCAGAACAGGTACATCTCACCCAGTGCCGAAACCATCTTGCCGGATACTGACTTGCCTCTGTAGACCTCTGGTAATCCCATTTAATGATCATCGAAATAGACACCGGTGGTAATAACAGTTAATCATGGACCGGTTGCACCCTACACAATGTCCGTTCCTATCGTTCCTAAAGAATGCACAAGTCCTTTGTAGTGTGTACACAGTTATTAATGTTAATTGTTAATTTACTTGATCCTAACTCGTGTCTATCTAGCCTCAAGTATCATGTCTTGTGTTCTATTACACGAGATTATATCACACTATGTAACTATTATAATTAATGTTCTCGGTTAGTTACTACTGTCTGATGCTGTGTGGTGCATCAACAATCATCACCCGTCTTTGGTGAATCATCTTCCTTCTAGCTTTAGTTACGTTCTGTACGAAACTTTATTGACTGTTCAACTGGTGTTCTTCCGAATGGGATTTGAACCTTTCCTAAAACCTTGTTGAGTTTCCTCGGATCTGGTAGGGAACCTAGGATAGAAACAACACATCTGGTGATAGTACTAGTCACTGATCCTACCGGCTGAGTGTAAGCCCATTGCCTTGCTCAGTGATCTTTAGCTAACTAAACACTGTCATAGAGCAGATTAGCTACCCACCTAGGGCCGAATCAGGCTATGACAAGGAAAGACCCATACAGAGTGCAAAACCCCAGCGGGCAATTTCCCCGTCTCCCAATTATCCATCATTACTCTATTCTCAACTAGTAAAGCTTATCAACACTTCACTAATCTATTTTCAACTAACAGAGCCAAGTATCACTTCCCTACTCTAGTTAGTTTTCCACTAACAGTGCTAATCATCACACTTTAGTTTTAACAAGGTTACAGTCTATATTAATTAGAACTAATAGACTATATTGACTACCTTATGCAAAACCGCCTCATTCCCGGGATGGCTACTACACTTTGCCATAACGACACATGCTAGTTAATCTTAAATTAATCTAACACTGTAGAGCTCTCCCACAAACACGTCCATCATAATCCACGGTTTTGGTCAACTCTGTTTCTCCCAATCATGGTTTATGGCAAAACCTAAAATTGGTCACGTGACATGGTTGATGTCCTGCAGGTGTTATTTTGGCATATCATCCATTGTCAAGAATCGATTTTCCCTTGCCTAGTCACTGTCAAAGTTGTCATCACTAGTTTTGACTCCCCCAACAAACTAACGAGTTACTGTATGATCCCAACAACAGTTTTCCCCAACAAGCTGCCAATCTTCTTGATGTTCCGGAAACTATAAATTGACAGATATACTGTTACCTGTTCCTAGCTGACAATTGCGGTTGTCTCTGACTGTTGATAAACTGTCAAAGCGATGTATGCATTCATCTCACTTCCGAATGTTCCTATTTTTGCTGACCAGATGTACGAGTACCGCTGGTATTTATGCCCGACCTGTTTGGGAACACGTGCAGCCACAACTATGAATGTTTTCTCTGTATAAGTTGAAACAATTGTCGCTTAGCAGATCGTCCGTTTAATCAGAAATCCTCTATAATAATCAACGGGTTAAACTCACGGTTTTATTTTGTGACAAGGAGATCAACCCCGATAGTAGCAATGGAGAAAATGGGGAGGACACAAGCTTTAAGAGAACGCAGAGATACAAAAACACTAATACAAGCAGAAAAGTTTCTCAGCTTGCCAGGCCACCCTATGAAGAACCGATTTGAAAACTTAGCTATGGGGCGGTTGAAAAGAAGTAGTTTCATCCACCAGGCCAAACAACTCTGCAGTGAATCCATCGATCTTCCCACAGTTGGTATCCCCCTGACAACTATTCCAGAGCGAACCCCGTGGAAAGATGAGCATAGAATATCGCTACAAATCCAGTCAAAAGTGAGAGGAATATTGGACAAGGAAGAACAGAACAGTGTACAGCGCAGAACAGCCACTCTCAGCTTCCTTGATGATGAATACCCACAGGACCTCTGGATCCGAGTCTACACAGATGGGTCAGCACAAAATGCTGTTCGAAATGGAGGAGCGGGAGTGTACATAGAATACCCAAATAATACTAGAGACACGGCCAGAATTCCAACAGGAAAGTACTGCCATAACTATGATGCTGAAATTGAGGCAATCAAGATAGCCACAGAGAAATTACAAAATACCAGCCATGGTACACAACCTGTGGTGATATTGACAGATGCAAAATCCGTAATAGAGGCGCTCCTGTCTGGGAAATTGCCAGTTCTGAGGACACTACTTTCTGAACTTAGCAGTCAGCGTAAGATCACCATACAGTGGATACCATCCCACTGTGGAGTCCCCGGAAACGACAGAGCTGATCGATTGGCTAAGGAAGGAGCAAAAGAAGAACAACCTGATGTGCCCATTACATACCACCAAAAGAAAAGAATGATCAAATCAATCAGAAAGCCACCAAACCTTACTCAAGACGATTACCACGTTATGGACAGATCAGAACAGGTCATTCTTCTGCGCCTCAGAACAGGACACAATAGATTACGCAACCACTTGTATACAAAATTCAAGATTGGTGACTCAGCCATGTGCACATGTGGTTTGGCGTCGCAGACAGCAGAGCACATACTCCAGGATTGCCCAAACTACAACATATCCAGGCGAACCTTCTGGCCTAGAGAGACAACAGTGGAAGATAAACTTTATGGACCGCTGAATGAACTAAAAAAGACTGTTAGATTCGTACAAGAGACGACATTGCAGTTGTAGACATGTTTCAAGCGAACGAAAGAAGAAGAAGAAGAAGACTTGATCAAATCAAACGACCGATGAAGACTTGATCAAATCAAGCGACAGATGAAGACTTGATCAAATCAAACGACCGATGAAGACTTGATCATATCAAAAGACATTGCACATATGCATCTGTACCCTTATATAACACTCACGGGTCGGAAAGAAAAAAAAAACAGCAGCGTTGGCACATATAACGTACTGTGCTGTGATAGTGTAGGAGAATGGCATACTGTACTGTGGATTTATTTATGTTAGACTTATGTTAAGCAACATACAAGTCTGTCTGCATGCTTGCAGTTCTGTCTGTCTACATGTTTGTCTGTCTACTGGACTGTCTGTCTGTCTACTGGACTGTCTGTATGCTTACTGGTCTGTCTGTCTACTGGTCTGTCTGCCTACTGGTTTGTCTGTCTGCCCTCAGGTCTGTCTGTCTGCCTACTGGTCAGTCTGCCTACTGGTCAGTCTGCCTACTGGTCTGTCTGTCTGTCTGTCTACAGATCTATCTGCCTACAGGTCTGTCTGTATATCTACAGGGCCTCTCTGTCTGCCTACAGGTCTGCCTACATGTCTGTCTGTCTACATGTCTGTCTATCTCTCTGTCTGCCTACAGATTTGTCTGTTTGCCTACAGGTATGTCTGCCTACTGGTCTGTCTGCCTACAGATTTGTCTGTCTGCCTACAGATTTGTCTGTCTGCCTTCAGATTTGTCTGTTTGCCTACAGGTCTGTCTGCCTACTGGTCTGTCTGCCTACAGGTCTGTCTGTCTACAGATTTGTCTGTCTGCCTACTGGTCTGTCTGCCTACTGGTCTGTCTGTATATCTACAGGCCTCTCTGTCTGCCTACAGGTCTGCCTACATGACTGTCTGTCTACATGTCTGTCTATCTCTCTGTCTGTCTACAGATTTGACTATTTGCCTACAGGTCTGTCTGTCTGACTACAGGTCTGTCTATGTATCTCAAGGTTATGCCGGTCTAGATTAAAGCTTTGTGTTAGTCTATCCAGCGGTCTGTCTGGCTGTCTTTCTTGCCACCTATATGTTTATCCATTCTGTCTGCATTACCACCTGATGTCTTACTGTGCGCATGCATGTGTGCCTATACCTATCACTCATCCGCCTGTCTCTCTCTTCCTCTCTCTCTCGCTCTCTCTCTCTCCGTCTCTCCCTCTCTCCGTCTCTCCCTCTTTCTCCTCTTTCTCTCACTTTTTCTCTCCCTCTCCCCCTTATTCTCTCTCTCCCTCTCTCTCTCTCCCCTCTCTCTCTCTCTCTCTCTCTCTCTCTCTCTCTCTCTCTCTCTCTCTCTCTCTCTCTCTCTCTCTCTCTCTCTCCCTCTCACTGTTCGACCCTGGAAACATTTGCACTGAATGTCAAATTAGTATGAAATTCAGAGAATCTTTTTATAGTAATTCGCAATGGCGATTGACTATGCAGATGTAATCCCATAATTGGCTACCCGTGACCGGGAAATCCCGTGACACTTGCCTCACGCGTGTAAAGTGGTACTCCATTTCATATACAACGCCATGCCGCGATGGGTTGCGGTGATCATTTCCCTGTCTGCCTCACTACCGTACCTACACAAAAAGCTTCCAGTGACTCCGGAATATTACCCAACACTTTTAACTACTAGGGAAATACGTCTGAGATCCCAATTCCACCTAGTACAGTATAAAACTGGTAGCAGGAAACGTTCTGAGAAGTAAAAGCGACCGGTGAGGCTGTGGAGCTAACATGTTAGTGTTCCATGGGACGATTTTCTATCGACCGCTCTTAGGAAAGAGACCGAACTATATGGGATGAAACTCGGTGCAATAAACATTCGAATTAGTCGGATGTTCTGCTGTAAAAATATTAAAAAGTTAGTTGCATCATTTATAGAACGCTACGGACATCACCAGCATTTGTTGCTGCTTGTGTTTTTTTAATTGTTTGTTTGGCAAGTTTAGGTTCAGTAGTTTGCCATTGTTTTCTGAACGACCGACACTCCTACGATTGTATAGAAACTTGCGCAAGGCGGTCTGCTTCTAAATTGCCGCGGCTGAGTTTCGAACGCAGTATACGGATTGCGAATTTCGTCAGTAGCCTCTTCACTACAGCGCTGGTAAACAAGCAAAGCGCAATTACGTATCTCGGAGATCGAAGAAGAAGAAGAAGAAAGGAGGAAGGGGGAGGAGCAGAAAGGAAAGAAGGAGGAGAAAGGAAGGAAAGAGGAAAAAGGAAGGAAGGAGGAGAAATGAATGAAGGAGGATAAAGGACGAAAGGGGAGGGAGGAAGAAGGAAGGCAGGAAGGAAGGAGGAGGGAGGGATGGAGTTAGGAGGAAGGAGGGAGGGGGGGGGGAGGAAAGTGTTAATGGAGAGAGCAAGGATGTAGGGGGGGGGGGGTGATGAGTGGGGGAAGGAGAGAAGATGAAGAAACCCGGCCCAGTAAAGGTGAACATATTGCCTGTAAACTCCTTATCTATTATTTCTTGCCCACATGGTTGAACATCCCATATAGATCTCCCTCTCTCCGTCTTTTCCGTTGTCTATCTTGCTGATTATGTCCGCACATACGGCTTGTCGGGGGCGGAATGGCTTCATCGTTACGACGCCTGCCGTATAGTGCTGCGTCATCATCATTATGCGGCATACCGATATGGTGGACGGTCGTGATTGAACATCTCATATGATCATCAGTTTTTGATCAGGTCTGCGTCCTAGTCTAGATTACGCCTCATGACCCAGCCACACGGGGTTGTTATATTCGTATCTGTCCCTGGCTCCCCCCCCCCCCTCAAAGTTTGTGGTTGTCAAGTGTTTAGGTGTATTTCTCCCCATAACATGACACAACAACATTTTGACTCTCTACGTCTAATTTAGAGCAGTTTACCGTCTATGTATTTGTCTTGCCCTCACGGTGTCAGATACCATTTGCTTGCTTTCCATTGTCGCGTTTATATTAATTCTGATATTGACAATCATGTCCATAAATTTATCTTATTTATATGATGACATCTGAATTTACATAACATTGTAGCTTTTATTCAGCTCTTAAATTGGAATTCACTCCGATTAATTTATCTTGCTTCTATGACATCTGAAGTTATCTAGAATTGTCGCGTTTATTCAACTCTGATATTGGCAATCATGCCCTTGAACTTACCGTACTTCTATGGCATGTTAATTTCCCTAACATTGGTCTTTACGTTACAAAATTGTCGCGTTTATTCAACTCTGATATTGACCAGAGAGACGAATGGAGACGGATTGTATTTGCAGCAAAGAACCTCAATGGCTCGGAAAGCTGAAGAAGAAGAAGATATTGACAATATGTCCATGAAATTATCTTACTTCTATGACATGTGAATTTACCTAAAGTTGTCGCGTTTATTCAATTATGATATTGGAATTCATGCCGGTAATTTTATCTTGCTTCTGTGTCTGAGTGTACATGACGTGTTTACGTTCTAAAATTCACCGAAATAAGCGTACATTAAATGAGCATCTGTTAATATACTGAAACAGTTAAACCAGACACAGATGAGTATGTCAAGACACACAGAATCTCTTTTCGAAGAAAAATAAAATTAATTACGTATAAACGTAATTAACAAGATTACATCTACAAGAAAGTAACAAGGAAAACCGGTTGCCTATCGTAACAGCAAACATTAATTAGACAACCTAGATTTCATTGGATCAGAAAAACAATTAAACAGTTTGCTAACTTGTCTTTGTCATTGCATTTTTATGGGTTGTGACGGTTCGACAATTTATGTGTTTACGTTATGCAACTGCAGCTTGCCGATATCCCTTCGGCAATTTTATTTTATTACTTCGAGTGTATTCATGAAAGTTAGTGTGGCTGTGTGTTTAATGCGCTTGCTCTCTCACTTCCGTTGTTATGACGCCACACTGGTGTTTTTATTCCCTATACCAGTCTGTAGGACTTTCAACGTTGACTTCTCGTTCAGTAAGCAATGGCAAATTCATCATCATCATCATTAAGTGTCATGCCAGCTGGCGTAGGCGCTCATGACTTTCCACAGATCTGGGTCTTTAGTTTTCTGGATCAATTCTGCTGATGATATTCCTCCATGCCGCCGACTGAATCTATCCAGCATAATTTCTTTTGGTCTGCCTCTCCTTGGTTGTCATAATGTTCTCCAATGCCTATCTTCTCATCACATGACCAAAGAAAGCTGTGTATCTCTTTCTTATTGTTGTATATAATGTTCTAATTTCATTAGCCTATTTCAGGCAGACGTTGTTCATTTACATTCCAAAATTGACTGCCATATAGCAATACAGATTCTATATAGCACTTTAGCACTCTCTTTCTTACATTCAGTGATAATGACTTATTGTATAGGATACTCTTCACTTTCCGAAATGCAGCCTTTGCTTGCCCTGATCTGCTCGTAATCTCTGTTCTGCTTCTTTCATCTGATGTTATAAATGTCTCTAGGTATTTAAAACTACCAACGTGGTTAAGAATTTTCCCTTCTATTTATATTTCATAGTTTAGTGTCATCTTTTTCTTTGATATCACCATTGTTATTGTTTTCTTGATATTAAATATCCAATAATTGTTGTACATCAGTTGCATTATCCGCAACCAATACAGTGTCATCTGCATAGTTTAAAATGTTTGTATTATAACTTCCGATTAGTATTCATTGCTTTTCTTTTATCTCTCTCATTATTACTTCGCTATAGAAGAAGAAGAAATCCGCCGACAAGACACATTTGGTCGACTAGAAATCTCATGCGTGAAAGAAGACAGAAGAAAAATAACTTAATGAATGTTACATAGATTTCAATGGGGGGGGGGGGGGGGGGGGGGGGCGGGGCGCATGGTCGCCCGGTGCTTGTGTGCCGACCAGGTGACCAGGAAACCGTAGATAACGTTAGGGCCACTCTTTCTCTGTGGAGGGCATGCTCTTCTGTGTGGCTCGAGAACAGCACTGTTTCATCTGTGGTTAGAAGCTTTTTGTTTGCTTATTTCCATATTTTTTTCACACAATCCCAACATACTTATCTTATAAAAGCTCATTTCTTCTACCATCTGTGCAAGGAGCGCGGTCAAGCAATGGCTTGACATATGCCTGCAAATCCGGTGTTATACTTCTACTAGAAGTCTCCTTTTGTCTTGGCTGGCTCAGTTATTCTTCTCTTGTCCTTATCTTGACACGTGTTCCTCGTTGGATGGAGTTTGTTCCTAGCTGGATGGAGTTTGTTCCTAGCTGGATGGAGTTTGTTCCTAGCTGGATGGAGTTTGTTCCTAGCTGGATGGAGTTTGTTCCTAGCTGGATGGAGTTTGTTCCTAGCTGGATGGAGTTTGTTCCTAGCTGGATGGAGTTTGTTCCTAGCTGGATGGAGTTTGTTCTTAGCTGGATGGAATTTGTTCCTAGTTGGTTGTAGTTTGTTCATCGCTGGTTGTAGTTTGTTCCTAACTAATTATAGTTTGTTCCTAATTAGTTGTAGACAGCATATTCACACCAACCCTTTGCTACCAATCTCAGACCTGGACTTTATCCAAATTACACCGTCGCAAAATCAACACCTGCGAAATTAGATGCCCGAGGAGAGCTTCCAACTTAACAATCCGAGACCGAGTAAGAAATGCTATTATCAAACAGATTGTGGGATCAACACCTTGTGCCACATTTATTGAAAGACAGAAGATCAAGTGGTTTGACCATGAGGTTAGAATGCAACACCAGCAACTACCATCACTGGCCTTACATCAAAGATAATCTGCGACGAGACCAAGAGAACGTCCAAGAAGAAAATGGATTGACGACATCAAAGTCATTGTACAGCCACACGGAATGACACTACCCAGTGCCACCCACCGGGCGCTGGAACGCAAATTATTCCTCCCCACGACGCTTGACGGCAGAAGTGGAAGAAGATGATGATGATGATGACTGGTAGGTTGTTCCTAATTGGTTGTAGTTTGTTTCTAATTAGTTGTAGTTTGTTTCTAGTTGGTTGTAGTTTATTCCTAGTTGGTTGTAATTTATTCCTATTTGGTTATAGTTTGTTCCTAATTGGTTGTAGTTTTTGTTCCTAATTGGTTGTAGTTTGTTCCTAACTAATTATGGTTTGTTCCTAATTGGTTGTAGTCTATTTCTAATTGGTTATAGTTTGTTTCTAGTTGGTTGTAGCTTATTCCTATTTGGTTATAGTTTGTTCCTAATTGGTTGTAGTTTGTGTCCCTAATTGGTTGTAGTCTGTTCCTAACTAATTAAGGTTTGTTCCTAGTTGGTTGTAGTTTGTTCCTAGCTGGTTGTTCCTAGCTGGTTGTTCCTAGCTGGTTGTTCCTAGCTGGTTGTTCCTAGCTGGTTGTTCCTAGCTGGATGGAGTTTGTTCCTAGTTGGTTGTAGGTTGTTCCTAGCTGGATGGAGTTTGTTCCTATTTGGTTGTAGTTTGTTTCTAGTTGCTTGGACTTTGGATAGAGTCTCCAGTAACAAGCCTACCCACCATAATCGCCTCTAACGACACCCGAAGACGATCAGTGTTAATAATATGTGTTTCACTCAAGGCCATGGTAACACAGGGTCGTACACACGTAAACATATTTCCTCTGCGTGTTGAGCTCTGTGAAAATGAGATATCTGAAATTAATTCCTCTGTGTATTGAGCTCTGTGAAAATGCAATATCTAGAAGGAGTCATTGTCTGTGGTGTGTAGATGTAGATGATTGTGTATAGAAGACGGCAGACATTGGGCTAGCTAATATCTTGATTTACCCGAACACTTTATATTGGTGTACATTATTGTGTGTGTTGTTTATTTATTGTTGTGTGTTCAACCTTTTCAGACATACTACCTGTGCTAAACAGCAGACAGAAGGGCATTGGGTAAGTAGGCTATGTGTATGTTACTGTGTCTGCTATCCTGCTATGTCTGGTGCTGTCATTTACTGTTCTTATCTGACAGGCTACTTTAGTTTCTGTCACTGAGTCATACATGTCCCGCCTCGTATATCTGTATCGCTGAATTGTATGTCGTATTTTACTTCTCTCTTGCTCTGTGACGATGGGGTTACGGACGCGATTCGTAATCTCGCATACCGCTTTCGAAACACAGCGGCGGGCGATTCGGAAGCAACCTTATATATATATATATATATATATATATATATATATATATATATATATATATATATATATATATATATATATATATTCTTCGGTTAACGAGTGAAATTTTTTGGAGACTCCTATGGGTCGAGAGCTCCCGTAGAGCTACGGAGTTCGTGCTTTGTGCGGCGCTTTCCGCGCTGCGGACAGAGACCGAGCCATATGGGATAAATACGCGGTGCAATGAAGTCAACCCTGTTGATATTTAAGCGACTTTATATATATATATATATATATATATATATATATATATATATATATATATATATATATATATATATATATATATATATATAACAAAGAAAAAATAAATATTTGTTGACAACTGGCACGATTGAGGGAAAAGAACAATGGGAAAGCAGAGACTTAAATACAAAGGCGCCACGTAGTATGTTCGAGAAGAAGAACACATAGCTGATTCAGGATTCTGGTGATCGAGTTAGATGATGAAACATGACCGCCCGCGCTTATCGGCATAGCGCATGATGATGGTGAGTCCCTATTTGTATACAAATATAAGGGGCGTTCATTTGAAATCCGTCCGTGCCACACCGCGCGTAATTGCGTACGTTGAACATGATCATGTCATAGTCATGTGATAAGTACTGACCAATGAAAAAAGGAGCATATGCTTATCTCCCTTGACGCATAGGTTCTGTTTCTGACCGTTGAGTTAATGGCCGGGTTGATCCAAAATCCGTCTTTAAAAAAAGCTCAAAGAGCGGTGATTCGGTTTCTTTCATTTGAAGGATGTCCCAGTGGACATTCATCAAAGAATGCAGGCAGCATACGGTAACAAATGTGTGTCGAATACAACAGTGACAGACTGGGCACGAATGTTTTGGAAAGGACGTCAGTTCACGATAGATCTTCAACGGCCGGGTCAAGCGCATATTGTTGCAACAGAAAAAAAAAAACCATCGCCGAAATGTATGCAACAGTACAGATGAACCGTTGTCAAAGCATACGTTCGCTAGCGAAATAATTTGATGTGTTAATTGGGACAATTCGAAAGGTCGTTCGTAAGAAACTGCAATATCGGAAGGTGTGTTCACAGTGGGTACCACGAATATTGACAGACCACTAAAAAGAGGAACGCATGGGGTGGTGTTTCAACCACTTGCTGCGTTACAGATTGGAGGGTGATGCATTTCTCTTCCGCATAGTGGCAGTGCGGGTTTTAGACAAAACAGATCAACAATAGATCAGATATTTATCTTACGACAAATAGCCGAGAAACATTGGGAATATAAAAGAGATCTCCATAACATTTTTGTGGATTTTAAAAAGGCTTATGATAGTGTCCATAGGAATAGTCTATGGAATGCTATGCAGGAATTTGGAATACCAAGGAAGTTAATCAACATGACCAGACTATGCATGGAAGATACTTATAATATAGTAACATATAAAGGCAGGAAATCAGACCCCTTCCAAATAACATCTGGCTTGAAACAGGGTGATGCACTATCGCCGCTACTCTTCAATCTGGCTCTAGAGAAAGTTGTAAGGAAGGTAAAGGAGGAATGTGATATTGGAGGAACATCCAAGCTGCTTGGTTATGCAGATGATATAGATATTATAGGGCAAAGTGAACAAAAGACATTGGAAATATTGACTCACTTAAAGGGAAAAGCCCAACAGATGGGGCTGGTTATCAACCAAGATAAGACAGAATATATGGTAATTTCAAGAGACGGAATGGCTAGAAACTCTGGCCACATACAAATAGATAATATGACCATTAAAAGAACGGAAACATACAAATACCTGGGTACAATCTTCAACTGCTCCAACATTATAAGGGAAGAAATACAAACTAGAATCAACTCTGGAAATAAGATATACTATGCACTACAACATCTACTAAAATCAAAGGCGCTAGCTCGTAACACCAAAATCACAATATACAAAACACTGATCAGACCAGTTGTGCTGTATGGCTCTGAAACCTGGAGTACAACGAAAGGAGACGAAGCCTTGTTACAAACCTTTGAGAACAAAATTTTAAGACGCATCTTTGGACCCATTAGGGATACACAAAGTGGAGAGTGTAAAAGAAGAAGTAACAAAGACATTTATGATCTGTTTAAGTCCCCGCTAATCACTGGTATCATGAAGGCTAATAGACTACAATGGCTGGGGCATATAGAAAGAATGGAAGATAATAGGGAAACAAAACTCGCTTACACTCAGGAAATAAATGACCGTAGACCCCGAGGTAGACCAAGAAGGCGGTGGAGAGATAATACATGTACAGACCTACAAGCACTTGGAATCAACGACTGGCAAGAGAAGGTCCACCAGAGAGACGAATGGAGACGGATTGTATTTGCAGCAAAGAACCTCAATGGCTCGGAACGCTGAAGAAGATAGTGGCAGGCGATGAATCATGGTGTCACCACTTTGAGCCGAGCAGCAAAAGAGAGAGCATGAAATGGAAGAATGCTGGATTACCAAAAGCCAACAAATTCAAGTTACAGGTTTCCGCTGGTAAGGTTATGCTGAGCGCATTTTTTGACCACGAAGGGCTATTTTTGGCCGACTTTAAAGCACCTGGTGTCAACATCAACTCTACCCACTACTTGCAAACACTAGACAGGCTGCAAAAAGCCATTAAGAATAAAAGACCCGGCATGCTTTCTCGCGGAGTGATTTTGTTGCACGATAATGCTCGTCCGCATGTCGCAAAGATTGTGCAGGAAGCATTAGCAAGGAAGAAGTGGGAAATTCTGCAATATCCAGCACATAGTCCTGATTTGTCGCCATGTGATTTTCATTTGTTCGGACCTCTAAACAAAGCTCTCAAGGGGCAACGATTTCAGACATATGCGTAATGAACGCCGTAAACACTTGGTTCATTGAGCAACTACAATCGTTTTTTGCGGACGGCATTCGGTGCCTACCTAAGAACTGGAATGCTTGCCCGAATGCCTAAGGCGACTTCTTCTGACCAACCCATGGTGCATAATTCATTCAAAATGAATGCTTTGTTTAATTCTACCACACCTGTTATTGTTTCTTTCATGCGTTTGCAATAAACACATTGGAACGGGTTTCAAATGAACGCCCCTAATATATGGGTCTACTACCACATGCCTATACTGACTTTTCTTATCTGGTTTCCTCATAATGAATTATCTTGCCTGGTTTACAAATGTCAGTCTGGTCATCAGAATGTTTTCTTTCTTTCTGGTTGTCTGATGTTCCTTTGTGGGAGCGGCATATTGCCTGCAGTCAGACTGACAACAATCCCTAGCTAAATGTGTTTACTTTCCGTCCTGTATGACATCTTCAGGTGTTGCTCCGTCGCAATTCTTCCCTGCCAGCAACAATTCTACAAGTGTATTTATATACTGCTTTGTCTTTTCCTGAAACATTTTCCTTCTTTTACTGTGTATCTTGTTGTTTTAATCTGAATAACTTCACTTTTAGGCACACTGATAAACTGACTATCTCAAAGACTTGAGTGCCCACGTTCATAATCTATAGAACGTTTCTAAACGTCAGCCATAGAAATAGGATTTATATTGTTCTTTGAAACAACCCCTCGGTTAGTTTGGTATGAAATTTTATCTTTCCCGACTTCAAATCTGTGCATCATTACGCGTGTCTGGTTTGTTTTTGGATTAAACATTTCTTGTTTTTTGTGTAGCTGTAATCTAATGTATTTTCCTTAATGTCATTTACTATGGGTGTCGCTGATATGAGTTGCATGCAGCCATTGTTCCGCGCTTTCATAGTTGTGTTCGAAATAGTTCTCGGTACAGCGGGTCAAAACAGCGTCTGTCGAGGTGCCGGTTGGGTTAGATATGCTGTGTTTTCTTAGTACGTCTGAAGACAAATATGAAGCGGGCTGTATGTGACAGTGGTCTCTTCTAGAAACTAACTATGGGGATTTGAAACGTTATAGTACAATATATGGTTGATGGTCTGCAGAATCTGCGCCACGCACAGGCACACACACACACACACACACACACACACACACACGGACACACTTACGCACAACGCACACACACAGGAAGGGAGGGCGACATACATATGGATGGGCGTGGAGAGAGACAACGAGACGGATTGGGGGAAAGAGAAAACAGGACAGCAAGATGGGGGATAGAGAGGAGAAAGACAAGGATACGAGAGAGAGAGAGAGAGAGAGAGAGAGAGAGAGAGAGAGAGAGAGCTAGATGGGGAGGGAGAAAAAGAGACAGGAGACGAAGGGAGAGACAGAGAAAGCGAAAGAGAGAGAGAGAGAGAGAGAGAGAGAGAGAGAGAGAGAGAGAGAGATTGATGGGGGAAAGAGAGAAACATGAGTAGAAATAAAGAGGGCGAAAAACGGATGATTTGCTGATTGAGAGAGAGAGAGAGAGAGAGAGAGAGAGAGAGAGAGAGAGAGAGAGAGAGAGAGAGAGAGAGGAAAAACAACGAAGAACTGAGCTTTATTTTCAAAGGGTAACGCTCTTCATGTCAGAGTCTTTTAAGAAAGCAAGAGGAAATCAGAATTATGGAGAAAAGAGAGGAAAGAGGAAGACAATGAAAAAAGGAAGTTAGAGAAAGAGAAACATGAAGACAGACGTATGGAAGAGAGAGAATGTGTGTGTGTGTGTGTGTGTGTGTGTGTGTGTGTGTGTGTGTGTGTGTGTGCGAGAGAGACAGAGAGAAAGACGGAAAAGAGAAAAAGAAAGGTTGAGAGACGATGGAGAGAAAGAGAAAGAGTATGTGTGAAGAGAAAACGAGAGATAGAGAGATAGAAAGAGAGAAACGGAAAAGAGAGAGGGAGACGGAGAGAGAGAGTGTGTGTGGAAGAGAAAAATGAGAAATAGTGGGAGAAAGACGGAAAAGAGAAAAAGAAAGGTTGAGGGACTATGGAAAACAAGAGAGAGAGAAAGTGTGTGTGTGGAAGAGAAAACGAGAGAGAGAGAGAGAGAGAGAGAGAGAGAGAGAGAGAGAGAGAGAGAGAGAGAGAGAGAGAGACTACAAGAAGACAGAACAGAAATATACATTTTGTAGTCAGGTTCAACATTTGTTGAAAGGTGGTAGGTAGGTATGTGAATAGAGAGATATTACTAGTGCAACAAGACAGTAATAAACAAGGACAGACTACCCATCTGTATAGGACAACCGTTTGTGATCACGTGATGAGACGAGAGATGCCGATCTTACACGATAACCAGAGCCTCGGTTATGGGCTGTTTTCTTTCTTGTCTCGACAATGGCTGTGACCAAGCCATACAGGCATGTATCTCATTGTCTTACTTTTGCTCTTATCCTGTTAATGCATATGGTGCTAACATAAATTGTTTCTCTTTCTATTATGTTCTGTGGTTAGTTCAAAGCTGTTTCTTCTGAGATGGGTCTTATTGTTTAATTTTTTATTTTTTTGGGGGGTTTCACTGTGTGTGTTTTAGGCGGAGTTGATATATGTCTGTATTGTCGTGTGATTTGTTATCTGTCTGCATTGTCGTGTGTTTTGTTGATATATGTCTGTACTGTTGTGTGTGTTATTGATATATGTCTATAGTGTTCTGTCCATTTTTGATATGTGACTATACTGTCCTGTGAGTTTTTAATATTTGAATGTACTGTTCTTTGCGGTGTTAAAATATATATGTATTGTTCGGTGATGAGTTAAAATTTGTATGTACTGTTCTATGCGGTGTTAAAATATATACGTACTGTTCTGTGTGGAGTTAAAATATGTCTGTACTGTTCTGTGAAGAGTTGGTAAGCTCACACCCCAGATTACTACTTGTTCACGTTTGTGCAGTCGACAGTGTGTAAAACAGTCACTTGGCCAAATGCTTAATAGAAGAACAACATGGGCAATAAAGGAGAGAGAGAGAGAGAGAGAGAGAGAGAGAGAGAGAGAGAGAGAGAGGAGGGAGAGAGAGAGAGAGAGAGAGAGAGAGCGAGAGAGAGAGAGAGAGAACAAAATGCATAGGAGAGAGGAACATTGGACAAGAAAGGAGGAGGAACGGGCACATTTGCAAAAGTCATTTTTCTTCTTCCGTTACCTGCCCGCTCGGCGCGGAGTTCTCACGTCACAACATGTCAGTTCGGCTGCGGATCAACAGCAATGGCGGCCAGACAGGCTCTTTAACAAATGTCACACTACAGAGTTATAATACAATACTAAAACACTGCTATATGCCTGGTGGTATGTACTTTTAATGTGAGTTTTTTGTTTTTACTTTGGAAAGATGCGTTTAAAAAGAGGTGTCAGTATTCTTCTTTTCTTCAACCAGCATTGGATCAACTTCCCGCAAATTCTTTTGTCTCCTGCAGCGTCCTCCATATCCCGCAGCTTCCTCCATATACTGTGCATATTTATCCCTGTCTTTAATTATGTTGTCCACGTCGTTGTTTTATCTCAATCTAATTCATTTGTCATTGGTTTCCAAACAAAGAACTCTCTAGTTATACTATTATTAGATATTCTCTGTATGTGCCCTATCCGGCACCAGGACTTTCCCTAGCTTCTTAATTGGGCAAAATATGTATAGAACTCTCCTTTATCTCAGGATTAGTGAATCTATCCCACCGTTTGTCTATCTACGATGCGCAGGAACCAGTTCATGATGGTTTTCAACTTGTTGGTGTGTTACGTTAGTTGTTCTCCGTCTGAATACTGAAGAAGGCTGGCTACTAAAGACGACAAAACAAAGAAAATGGAAATATTTTGGTCACTTGAAACGTCATGTTCAGAGAGAACAATCATGAAGTGTATATGAGAGGAAGAGGAAGGCCAAAGAGAAGATGGGTACAGTGTGTGGCGGATGATCTCCACATGGGTGTATCGGACACGGGACATCTTGTAAATGGCCGAGAAGTTTTCCGGAAGGTTGTTATAGAAGTGAGGTTCTGCACAGGACATGCTGATGAATGAATGAATGAATGAATGAATGAATGAATGAATGAATGGATGGATGGATGGATTGGTGGATGGATGGGTGAATGAATGAATGAATAAATGAATTAATTAATTAATTAATTAATTAGTGTTCTGATCTATACAGCAGTACTGATTTAACGTTTGAATTTTGTTAGCAGTTTAAATATTTATTTTGTTGTTTGCTTGTGCGTTCATTTGCTTTGAACTAAAGCGTAGTACATATACGCGCTATTTCTTCTAGTGCACTGGACCGATAGTTGCGTGTGTATTAGCTTTCTTTATTACCAGTGTCCCTCGCCATCAGTCAAACGCACTCCGACATCCAAGGAGTAAAAGTTTAGTCCAAATGACCGATGTAGGGGTGGAACCTACTATCTCGGCATCAGCACACAGGAAGTTAAAGAACGAGCGCTGTTATCCATTCGACCACGCTGACCTCGTAATGTCTTTTGACTTTATGAAATTGTTAGTGCTATGAACGCACCTCTTACCATTATTTTGACTTTGTGAAATTATTAGTGCTTTGAACGCATCTCTTACCATTCTTTTGACTTTGTGAAATTATTAGTGCTTTTAACGCATCTCTTACCATTCTTTTGACTTTGTGAAATTGTTAGTGAACGCATCTCTTACCATTCTTTTGACTTTGTGAAATTATTAGTGCTTTGAACGCATCTCTTACCATTATTTTGACTTGGTGAAATTGTTAGTGAATGCACATCTTATCATTCGTTTTCTTATTTTAGGGTCTTTAACTGTTCCTTCATCGTTGTCTACTTTGCTATACAAATATGTGTATGATTTCACCGCTTGATGTACAGTTGTACTGAGGATCGTTTGCCTGATTTATGATCATTATCTGTGACTTTTCCCTATGCATTTGTAAACTTAATTTATGTGCGCGTTCCCAAATCACTCCCAACCAAATATATGTGTAGTGTTCCGTGTGGAGTTAAAGTATGTCTGTACTGTTCTTTGCCGAATTAAATCTGATGTCGTGTATGGGAGCGGTGTAGGGGTTTTGCTCTCTCTATGTCTCTCTCTCTCTCTCCCTTCACTCTCTATCTCTGTCTGTCTGTCTGTTTCTTCTTTCTCTCTGTGTCTCTTCTTCTCTCTCTGTCACTCCCTCTCTCTCTCCTTTCTCTGTCTCAATTCTCTCTCTGGCTCGCTTTATCTCCTTCTCTCCTTTCTTGACTCTCCCTCTCTCTCTTCTCTCTCTCTCTCTCTCGTCTCTCTGTCTTTCTCTCATTCTCCACTCTCTCTGTCTCTCCCTCTCTCTGTCTCTCCCTCTTTCTTCTGTCTTATGTCTCTTCTCTCCCTATCTATTCCCCTCTTTGTCAAATCTCTCTCTGTCTCGTCTCTCTCTCTCTCGCTCTCTCTCTGTCTATCCTCTCTCCTCTATCCACCCCCCTCTCTCCCTCTCTCTCTCTCTCTCTCTCTCTCTCTCTCTCTCTCTCTCGCGGAGGTAAATCTTATTTCGTGTGTGGGACATCAGACAGTGTCGTGAGCCAAGTTCCGATCACCTCGCTGCTTGTACAGTCTATCGAATTCCATGTGTGTCGGTAGTCATTGTTCCCTTAATACTTCAGTTTATTTACCGGTAGTTAGGTGCATTTCCTTTACGGGTCGTCGCAATCAACCTAGTAATTTTTATCTTTATTTTGATGAGGCTTGTGTGTTCCTGAGAATTTTTTTTCGTCCGGTAGTTTCCCTTTGCTTTCTGAAATTCCGACACCTCATGCTATTGAAATCAACGCTGAACAGTCTGATTTCAAATCATTGGCAGCTGATTTTGGACCCTCGACTCGATATAACGGTGAATCGTGAAATTCGCTCACTGGGCCAGAGCCACAGCGTCGGCTATTCAGTCTGTAATCAGCACAAATTGACTTACTCATGGTTGGTTGGGTCCTGCAGCTAAGGTTGCCCACGGGATCATGCAGCCAGCCCCACAGACATTCTCTTTACGACATGCATGTCGGCTACAGTGTTCCTATCCCTTCCGTCCCCGGTAACGCTCGGGCGATTAGCAGAGTTCCGAGGCTGGCCCAACTTACGTGGGGTACCAAGAAATATGCCTGGAAGTAAAGACGGCCGGCTTCATATTGTCTACATCAGCCATGGAGAGTGTCCATTGGTCTATACAAATATTGTGGTAACACCATATATGGCGTGGAACATTGTTCTCTATGTACTTTCACTTGATTGTTGTTTAAACATTGAAAGTCAGGAAAAGGATTATTGGCATGTTAAACAGTGCTTACAAGTTAGGGGACCCATCAGGGAAACGTACCATGCATGTCGTAAGATTCTACCAATGAGGAGTCTCGTGCTAGCTCCATATATTTAAAGACTAATCGAAACTTGATTAGTGATGTGCTCAACGTAGACGAAGACAGTCAAAAATGTTTGGGCATGTTATGAGAAGAAATGAATTGGAGAACTTAGTGACAACTGGCAAGATCGAGGGGAAGAGACCAAGAGGAAGACCGAGAAATAAATTCCTGGATGGCTTGGCCACGTGGCATGGTCGAGACAGGAACACGGAGCTGATCCACGACTCTGATGATCGAGTGAAACGGCAAAACATGACCGCTCACGCTTACCGGCATGGCACATGATGGATGGATATGCTCTACATGATGCAGCCGCATTGACTTCTGGTTATATTTACTGGTGCCCAGTTTAAGCTAACAAAATAAATGGGTTTAACTGCAGTACAGATACAATGAGAAAAATTAAAAACAAAGGAAAGGATTTAATTACAGAAGCCACAAACAACATATTGCTAATCTGGCCAAGTGCATACCGCAGAATTTTTTTTTTTTTTTTTTTTTTTTTGCGTATCCTTTTACAGGACTTAGCTGTCAACAGCAGCATCTTTCAGCTGTCTGTTGATCTCTTGGCAAGATTACGCTCAGTAGTTTGCCATTGCTTTCTGAGCGGCCGGCTCAGTATCCGCAAGTCACGAGCGGGGGTCGAACCACCTCAGTTCTCGCTCCGCTGCGAGACTCTGCGTGATAAACGGGATTACAGAGAGAAAGTGTTGTAACCCCACAGCCAGAGAGACCGGCTACCGCAGAATACTAAGTCATATAAAGTTCATCAATATGTACTACTTGTGGATGAAATACTTATGCCAGATAATCATACGGGACTTTGAAAGTTGAGTTTTTATTATTCCCTCAGTAGTCTTATATTTCAAACGAAATCTTTGTGTTTGCTCAAACCTGGATGACCTGTTAGATCATGTCAGTTTGTTGGAAGGTCCCCGCCTCTATGAGGATTCAAACGCGTAACATTGGGCCGGCGGGTAAGCATACTAGCCACTGCTCTGCCGATACCAGAGTATTCACCAGATGAAGTGGTCAGCGGTGCACCTGAC
This sequence comes from Cepaea hortensis, assembly GCA_963921405.1. NCBI lineage: Eukaryota > Metazoa > Mollusca > Gastropoda > Stylommatophora > Helicidae > Cepaea > Cepaea hortensis. The sequence continues at coordinate 48,999,282 of OY992879.1, forward strand.
AGGGAGATGCACTCTCTTATCATGAGTGCCATAATTTAATGCCAAATGCGGAGGTAACAAGCCACCATACATTTATGTGGAAGGTAAAGAGAAACCTTCACATTCACTATCTGTTTTAATAACAACAGGTGAAAGATGTTTTAAGGAAATACAATTTAGAATAGCCCACAAGACAGCATTTCTCAAGATAAAGATTATTCTCTTAACTTTATTCGTGTTAGTTGAGTTGAGAAAAAAGTTTTAAAGAAATATACTGAGCCAATATACAGAAGCATCTTTGGACCCATTAGGGATACACAAAGTGGAGAGTGGAAAAGAAGAAGTAACAAAGACATTTATGATCTGTTTAAGTCCCCGCTAATCACTGGTATCATGAAGGCTAATAGACTACAATGGCTGGGGCATATAGAAAGAATGGAAGATAATAGGGAAACAAAACTCGCTTACACTCAGGAAATAAATGGCCGTAGACCCCGAGGTAGACCAAGAAGACGGTGGAGAGATAATACATGTACAGACCTACAAGCACTTGGAATCAACGACTGGCAAGAGAAGGTCCACCAGAGAGACGAATGGAGACGGATTGTATTTGCAGCAAAGAACCTCAATGGCTCGGAACGCTGAAGAAGAAGAAGAATATACAGAAGCGAATCTTAGACAATTAGAATAGTGGCACATTATGTGGAAGCTCTGGATATTTGGTTTTGTAGAAATTTGTTAACACCGTGGAGGTTGGAAGGAGCAGAAACGATTTAAATGAAGTTTACTTCTGAAGAAGTTACTCGCATCAGAAAAAGACAGACCACATTCTGTAAACATGTAATGAGAAGAGGATAGCTAGTCAAGTTGGAGTGTATCGTCGCAACGGAGGATTGGAGGAGAAGAGAGGCAGGGGGAAAACCAACAGAAAAGATGTACGGTTTAACGTCCTGGTTTGGTATCAGAACGTAGGTATCAGAAAGGATTGTCAGCACACGAAACAGAAGACTGCACAGATGTGATAAAAATGCCCCAAGGCATGAACTGTAAGAAGATGTGTGTGTGTGTGTGTGTGTGTGTGTGTGTGTGTGTGTGTGTGTGTGTGTGAGAGAGAGAGAGAGAGAGAGAGAGAGAGAGAGAGAGAGAGAGAGAGAGAGAGAGAGAATTGTCATTAACAGAGGTTACCTATATTTAATGCCGTTCTCCCAAAATGTAACAGACAACAGCAGAAATATTTCCAACTTCTTTTTGCAAGATAAGCTGCTGGAAAATCCATGGAAGCAAGAGCACATAACTCTGGAAGCGAGAGAAAGTAAACAAGTGAGGAAAACATGGCGATTTTATTGCTACAGAATTAAAGATCTCCTCATTGAGTTGAACTCGCGAAACAACGGTTTTGTTGTTAAACGTTTGGCCTGGTATGAGCGCACAGGTCGGGGTCTTAAGTACCTGGCTGCGGCACATCTGTGGCAGGGTCAGGACATGTGGAACTTTTCCTGTAGGAGTATAGGAAGCTGGGAGTTGGTGTATCTGGGGTTTTGTGTTGGGTAATGGAGTAGATTAAGCTGTATAGAACATATGGCACAACATTAGCACATTAGCAAACAAGTTAGAGAACATTTGCGAGAACATGGAACTTTCCCGCGACAACTTACAGATGTGGGCCATGAAGTAAAGAAGTGAGAGAGAAATAGTGAAAACATTCAACTTTCCCGTGACAACGTGTGCGCCATTAACTAAAGAAGTGAGAGAACATGTGTGAAAACACGCAACTTTCCCGTGACAACTTATATATGTTAGTTAGTTAGTTAGTCAGTCGCGGTTCCAACTTCACGGCAACGGGTCGTCCCCATATTGCTCAGTTCATGTGCCAGTGAATATCACATAAAATGCTCCTCACTGCCCTATGTGAACAATGGAGTAGACAGGAGTGTCGGCAAGCCAACAGCCCGCACAGGTACACTGTGCATAATGCCGTAGCCAAAATGCCAACACACAAGCCCTCCACGAAAAATACAGTTCATCGTCGATGGAAACGGCAGTCACCAGAAAGACTTCATTGACCCGGGTTTTATTCCATATGACTCGGTCTCTTTCTGCAGGGAGACTCACCGAAAGCACAAAGCACGAACTCCGTAGCTACAGCGACAGCTCCCAGTAATCTCCTGAAAAATGCACTCGTGAACCAAAAAGGCAAACCAGTCAATCCAGCCACAGCCGGCCGTCATCGTTCCGAACATGCAGTTCACGCTAAAACGCTAAAATCAACCGCGGACAGATGCAAAAGCATTCCACGCGAAAGTCACAGCTTACAGTGTCGCGCCACGCACTCACTCAGTAGCAGGGCGACGGAACCATAGCCTCCTTAGTCGCCTCTTACGACATGCATGGTAGCCAACAGTGTTACTATTCTTTACTCCCCCGTATGGGCCCCGGCAACACACGGGCGAACAACTTATAGATAATTACTTATAGATTTACTATGATGAACTTATGATAGACAACTTATAGATATGCGCCATTAACTAAAGAAGCAAATTAGAGATTTTGACCTCAAATGTTACAGAAACTGTCTTAGAAAATCGTGGACCAAGAAGAAGAAAGCTTTTGAAATGTTACAAGACCTGGACATAGAAGAAAACTATTGAAATGTTACAAGAACAGGACATTGAAGAAAACTATTGAAATGTTACAAGACCTGGACATGGAAGAAAACTATTGAAATGTTACAAGACCTGGACATGGAAGTAAACTGTTGAAATGTTACCAGACCAGGACATGGAAGAAACCTATTGAAATGTTACAAGAACAGGACGTGGAAGAAAACTATTGAAATGTTACGTGACCTGTACATGGAACAAAACCATTGAAATGTTACAAGACCTGGACATGGAAGACAACTATTGAAATGTTACAAGACCTGGACATGGATGAAAACTATTGAAATGTTACAAGAACAAGACATGGAAGAAAACTATTGAAATGTTACAAGAACAGGACATGGAAGAAAACTATTGAAATGTTACAAGAACAGGACATGGAAGAAAACTGGCTCTTATACAGTAGCAGTCTCTAAAACTGAACTGCTTGTACTTTGACCATATTGACACCGGCTCCGTGGCAAAGGGTCGCAGTCGTAATCCCCCATACCGCTTTCTAAACACAGCTGCAGGCGATTTGGCAGTATACCACCTTGCGTTGTTTTTTTTAAAAAATGAAATGGTATGGGTGCCGGTCGTTCAGAAAGCAATGACAAACTACTGAAAGTAAACTTGCCTAGAGATCACGAACAGCCAAAACATGCTGGGGTTGACTGCTACGTCCTGTAAAGGATATGCAAGTAACTTTATTATTTACCGTTACTGAAGTTTGGAGAGGACGGTGGCGGAAGGCGTGGTTCATGGAAGGAGAGCCGGGGGTCGATCAGGAATAGATGGACCCTGGACATGGCTGACGCCTTGGGCATGAGTGTCATGAGGCGGGCGAACTGGCCAGAGATCGAGAGGCTTGTTGGCGCTCAGTGATGAGGGCCACGTTCTGCGACGGACGTGTTATATGATGATGAATGGAGAGAGAGAGAGAGAGAGAGAGAGAGAGAGAGAGAGAGAGAGAGAGAGAGAGAGATTATATTTACACCTAGACCTGTGGAGTAGGTGTTACGAATGCGATTCGTAATCCCGCATACCGCTTTCGAAACACAGCAGTGGTCGTCTTGGAAGCAGACCTCCTTGTGTGTGTGTGTGTGTGTGTGTGTGTGTGTGCGTGTGTATGTGTGTGTGTGTGTGTGTGTTGTTTTACAATGGTACGAATGCTAGTCGTACAAAAAGCAGTGGTGAATTATTGAAAGTAAACTTGCCAAGAAATCACAAACAGCCCCCCCCCCCCCAAATGATGGGTTTGACTGCGACGTCCTGTAAAGAATATGCAACTAACTGATTAGTTGAATTTAATGCTGTCCGCACTTATAGGTAACAAGTAGAGAGGCTTATGAAATAATGTTCGGTTCAGTGCCTGGTTAAGAATTGATGAATAAGTGAGTGAGTTGATGGATGAGCGGGTGAGTTGATGGATGAGTTATGGATTAGTGGGTGAGTTGATGGATTAGTGGGTCAGTTGATGGGTGAGATAATGGATGAATGGGTGAGTTGATTGGTGAGTGGGTGAGTTGATGGGTGTGTTGGTGGGTGAGATTTTTCGGGTGAGTAATGAGTTGATAGGTGAGTGGGTGGGTGAGTTGATGGATGATTAGGTAATTTGATGGGTGAGTGGGTAAGTTGATGGGTGAGTGAGTTGATGGGTGAATGGGTGAGTTGATGGATGAGTGGGTGAGTTGATGGATGAGTGGGTGAGTTGATGGATGATTGGGTGAGTTGATGGATGCATGGTCAGGTTGGGTGGATATTGCATAGGCTGGCGGATTAGGGGCAGAGTCACGTAAAATAACAACGTGGGCAAATAACGATATTATTAATTTTACCTTTACAAGTAACAACTAGGTCGGGAATGTTAAGTAATATTTGAAACAGAGAAATAAAGTAATATGTGAAACAGTTGTAATGTAACAGTTAAAACAGATATGTGATGTAACGGATGAAACAGAGACATGTAAAGTAACAATTGGAATGAGGACGTTATCTAATAACCCAGAAAATGAAGTCAACATTATCTAATAATCCACCACTTCGAGTCAGCATTATCTAATAATCCACAACCTGGAGTCAACATTATCTAATAATCCACGACTTGGGGTCAACATGAACTAATACTTGGATTCAGTGTCATGGGATAATCAACAACTAGAGTTCAGTACCATCCAGTAATCCACAACTTGGACTCAGCCTCGTCTAGAAATCCACAACGTTCAGTCAACGTTATCTATTAATCCATATCTTGAGTCAATGCCTTCCACTATTCCATAATTTGGAGTAAACGCCATCCACTAATCCATAATTTGTAGTAAACGCCATCTAATACTCCACATCTTGGAGTCACCGTCGTTTAATAAGTGTTGTCTACGTGGTCTAAGTTCTGGATAATTTGGGAGTCATTGTAATCTAATTATCCTCAATTTGGAGTCAGCGACATCTAAATATCTTAATTCTGGAATCAGCGCATCTGCTAATATACATACCAGAGTCACTGTAATGGACCTGATAGTGAAATGCGAACGTCCACATATTGGAATAATAGACAGTTTGTAAGCGTTGGAGTAATGGAAAAGGCAACATTTTGGAATAATAGACAGTGTGTTTCTAAGCGTTGGAGTAATGGGGAACTCAACATATTGAAATAATAGACAATGTGTTTGTAAGCTTTGTAGTAATTGGGAACGGAATATACTAGAATAATAGATAATGTGCCGGCTCCGTGGCGAAGGCGTTAGGGACACGGTTCGTGATCCCGCATACCCGCGTTTGAAACACAGCTGCACGCGATTTGGCAGCAGACCGCGTTGCATTGGTTTTTACGAAATTGTACGGGTGCCGGTCGTTCAGAAAGCAATGACAAACTCCTGAACGTAAACTTGCCAAGAGATCACAACAGCAAATAATGCTGGTGTTGACTGCAACGTCCTGTAAAGGACATGCAACTAACTTTGTAATAGGTAATGGGTCTGTAAGCGTTGTAGTAATAAGAAACGGAATATACTGGAGTAATAGACAATGAGCTTGTAAGCTTTTTAGTAATGGGAAACGCAACATATTGGAATACTAGTCAACGTGTTTGCAAGTGTTGGTGTAATGAGAAAACTCAACATTTTGGAATAATAGACAATGTGTGTGTTATACCAAAGGTAACATGTTGAAATAACTGACAGTGTATTTGTAAGCGATGGCGTAAAGGGAAATGTAATATACCACATGCAAAAACAAACTGCTGCCCAACATCTTATTCTAGCACAGCCCACTCCACCACACACTCTCGCACTCCTCCTCACTTGCCATTATCAAATCCACCTGTTCACATTAAGTACAATATGTCTAGATACCCGAAACATTCCCCTTTAGGCAGAGGGAATTCTGGGAAGCCGAGGAACGTTAGACGAACTTGAGTGTCGCGGTTTGTTGTCTACATCTTGAGACATTTCTCCTGGTTCCTGTGTGGGATCATCATCATCATGTGCCATGCCGATTAGCGTGGGCGGTCAGGGTTCGTCGTCTGACACTATCATCAGAGTCGTGGATCTGGTCTGTAGTCATGTCCCCATTATGCTATGTAACTAAGGTAACCATGAATGTATCTCTCTGTCTTCCTCTGCTAGTTTTCTACCAGTTTTGCCAGTTGTTACTAAGTTTGTGTTTGTTTTTGATTTGTCTGTTATTGTTTGTGATTTCGTTCGCTAGCTTTGAACACAAGCATAGTTCATAAACGTGCTACTTCTTTTAGTGCACGGAAGTGATGTTTGCGTGTTGATTAGTTTTCCCTATTACCAGTGTCCCTCGCCATCAGGTGAAGCCACTCCTACCTCAGAGGTACTTGTAATTTACGTCCCATGCCAAGGACGAGAAGTCAACATTTTAGTCCAACCTACAGGTGTAGGTACTGAACCCGCTACCTCGGCACACCGGATATTTTAAGAACGAGAGCTTATCCACTCGGCCATGATGACCTCTGTTACGAAGTGTTATAGTTTATTTCTTCTCATACTAAGCCAGCGCTGTAGCTTATGTGCAGTGAGCGCGTTTCACAATCCACCCTCTTATCGAGTGGGGGCTTTAACATCGGCTGTGGGGAGATTCGGAAGTAGTCCACTTTGCGTTGATTTGGACGGTATGAGGCGTCTGTCTTCTGGAAGCAATAGCAAACTCATTCAGTAGCATGTTCCGGAAAACCCCTCGATCATAAGCAAGATGTCCCGTGTCCGATACACCCATCTGGAGATATCTGGCACATCCTGCACCCATCTTCTCTTTGGCCTGCCTCTTCCTGTAGGTTAGTTTGTTGCGTATCCTTTACAGCACGTATCAGTCAACCGTAGCATGTTTGGCTGTTTGTGATTTCTTGTGAAGTTTATGTTCAGTACTTTGTCATTGCTTTCTAAAAAAAAAAAAAAAACCTGCACTCATGCCATTTTATGAAATCCAACGAAAGACGGTCAGATGCCAAATCGCTCGCAGCTGTGTTTTTTGAGCGCGGTATGCGGGATTATGAACTGCATCCGAAACCCCTTCACCTTTCTGAAGGTATAGGTTATCTAATCCTGAAATACTGCAATTCTACAAGACCTGACAATGAAAGAAAAGTGTCTCAGCAACAGTTTCACGTCTTGGAAGCTGAAATACTTTGGTGAATTGATACGTCACGGTGTCTTGGGGAGGACAGTGTCACAGAATGATGATAGTTTAGTGATTCCTTGATAACTTACATATAAAACTACAATGTAGGAGGAGGGTTAACAATCGTGTACTTCATTCTGAGAGGAGGATAAATTAAAGATAATTGACCGAGGGATATAAAAATAGGATACAGGTGTTCGCAGAGTTCATTGCCTGACGATCTGATCGGACGGACACGGGGAAACCGGGAGATCGCGTTGTGGAAAAACGAATGTAGACGGCGATCAACGGGTTCGGAAGCTTTGAAGTATTAGCGTAAGGGGAACTCAGGGAAACAGCGTAACAACGGAAAGAAACGAGCAACTAACCAATACGTGATTTCACCGCCGTTTGATGTGCAGGATACGTCAAGAGACGAGTGTTGAGGTATGAACATCAAACAATAACGGAGGATTGGACACTCAATATAAATAGTAGAAACGGGGTTTTCTGTTTAGTGTGTGTTCCAAACTGGGCTGAATTATCTATGCATCCTGAGTGGGGAAAGAAATACACGTCCCTAATGGTTGAAAGAATATGGGATATTAGTGTTTTATTCGCTAGTGTATTTCAATTCCAGGATGATAAGTGAATATATAAGGTATTATATCCTTGGCGTAATAGTTTAAGCATAGGGAAATAGATGTGTGTGCATAGCGTTTACCATTGCTTTCTATTAGTGAATAGTTTAGACTTTGGTGAATTCATATGTCTTATGTCGGTGTATCCTTCGAAAGCCTTTTCATTACGGCTGGAGAAGGACACTTACATAAGTAGTATTAAGTGGCAGACGCATATCACTTGATTTACTATACATCTCACAGGTTCCAATTCTCATCCTGACATATCAGAGAAGATAGACAAATACGTCTTGTGTACAGAGAAAGCAGTGTTGATAATAAAGGAAAGAACGTTCACTTTAATCAGGCACTTAAAGGGGGCAGAGAAAGTTTAGTAAATAAAAGTATATCAAGATAACCAAAGTAACCATGAAAAAGGAAGATAATCTTGCGGAAAGCAAAGCCAAATAAAACTACATACGTTTACACTGTAGACTCATAGAGAAGAAACAATAGACAAGTCAGAACATTGCTAGTCGATAGAGACAATATGCTGAACTGTGGTGATGTGTTTTTTTTCCGGTGTTGGATTATTAACTTTGTGAAGCAGACTCTGGCGAAGTCATAGACTTACTGGAATATTATTACTTTACGGTGATCCAGTGGAACAGTTTGTTTTTTCGTTCAATAACGGATTTACCTCCGGACTCAAGCATACGGAACATCCAGGGTGAGATCTGTCCTGTTGTATGTTTGCTGTCATGTGATTTGGCCGTGAAATTGGGCGAGAGGTGATACAGAGACTAGACTATCCGAGTTCATTCTTGCACCAACAATAGAATACACTACCTACTACACCTACACAGTCCATACATACACCAGACATAGTTTTTATTAATAAATATTATATTATTGTTAAAGGAAACTGTTGTCGGAGTATGTGATGGAGGAATAGTAGAGAGAGAGAGAAAGGAATAGATATATGGAAGGGAAGACAGAAGGGAGGAGTGTAGACAGAAGTCAGTCAATAATCCCAAAGAAGAAGAAGTAATAAGGTGTGCTTGTTCATTCCACGTTCCTCCCGGGAAAACAAGTTACAGACAGTGATGGACATGGCTACAGGAATGAGAGACAGCGGTCGATCAGCACGAAGATGGGCACGGGAGTTTACAGATGTCTTGGGCATGAGGGTCATAAGACGGGAGAAGCGGCCAAAGAGCGAGGGGGAGGGGGGGCATGTCAGTGCATAGTGATGGGGGAGCCGTGATGAGAGCGCCTTGATGATAGTGCCATGATGAGAGCGTCTTGATGAGAGCACCATGATGAGAGCAAAGTTATGCAAACGACCTGCTACATGACGTTGATTACGATCTTAGCTTGATTATTTACAGCTTTTCAATTATTGACTTCAATTTCAACTATTCTACGGTGAAGAATAAATCCGGATACATGGATTGTTCTTGTCATGAACGATGGGGCTGAACATGAACACCTGAAATGTGTGTGTGTGTGGGTGTGTGTGTGTGTGAGAGAGAGAGAGAGAGAGCGAGAGAGAGAGAGAGAGAGAGAGAGAGAGAGAGAGAGAGAGAGAGAGAGAGAAAGAAAGAATGTATGTTCTGAAAAAGTAAAGGACAATGCAAGTCTACCATCGCCGATAAAGTGCGTGGATTCCTGTAGTAAAAACAAACAAAAACATTCTCTTGGTCATTTGTGTAACAACTCAAGCACCACCTGCTGTTCCTCTTCAACGGACCGAAAGTGTTTTGAAACTGTCAACTCTACTCATACACTTGCTGGACTGACAGGCATGCATCACCATACTGGACCTTCATTCGCCGATAGATGTTTATAGGTTTAACCACTTCACTGAACAGAACGATTCTCCTCTTTGGTGCATGTCGAAAGTGGGACTGCTATCTTTACACTATCGTTATGACGTAACTTTGTTCGTCTCACTGTGATGCCACCGTCTTAACACTCTTGAATCCTTAACAACAATATTAACGGGTTAAAAGACAGTGGCATGCTTATTGTAATTTCTATCACACTTTTAAAGTTTTCACTTGAAGTCCCCTCGTATTTCTTAACCCTACATGGCGATTTCCTGGAGCCATCTATCTTTAATACGTTTTCCATTGTCTGAGGTTCATATTTTGTGTTCATAATTCCTTTATGATTTACTTTGTTGCTCATATTTCAAGCAGTCAAGTGAATTGTGTTCCGTATGATTGTTAAATATGATTACTTTGCTGATATTCAGCAAAGTTGGATTTTTCTGTAGCGAAATGTGCCATTCTTTGTTATATTCTAAGACAGTGGTTCTCAACCTTTTTTGGCCCGTGCCCCCCTTCACCGTATCTTCAGAACGTCATTCCCCCCCCCCCTTTTCACATTTCCTATCTAAAAATCCCCCCACCCCTACACAGTATACGTAAAAATGGAAGGTAAATTTAATAGCATATACTAAAACAAGTCTAGACATCCACATAAAACATGATTTGTGGGTCTACTTACTTTATAAAATGAATTTTAGAAGGATGAGATATACATAACTGTAAAGTATGAAGGGAAAAACAATATTAAGTAATCGTTTCTTGTATTAACGCGATCTTGAAATGGTCTTCATTCCCCCTCTGGAAACCTTAAAATTCCCCCCGTGGCAAAGGCGTTACGGACGCGGTTCGTAATTCTGCTTACCTGCGATTGAAACACAGCTGCGGCCGATTTGGCAGCAGATCGTGTCGCGCTGGGTTTTAACGTGATGATATGGGAGCTAGTTGTTCAGAGAGCGATGGCAAACTACTGAACGTAAAACTTGCCAAGACATCAACAATAGCAGTGATGGTGTTGACAGCGATGTCCTGTAAATAGGATATGCAAAAACAAAAAAAGAATTCCCTTGTAGTAACGGAGAGTGCAAGGAAATGACTCTCCTTGACAAAACAATAATAATAGTTTTCTCTCTCTCTCTCTCTCTCTCTCTCTCTCTCTCTCTCTCTCTCTCTCTCTCTGTCTGTCTGTCTGTCTGTCTGTCTCTCTCTCTCTTCCCCCCCTCTCTCTCTATCTTTCATTCACTCTCACATACACACACTCTCTCTCTCTGTCTCACCACTTTCATCGTCCTTCTACCATACCAATTTTTGTCTATCAGTATATCCTCTCTTTTTCTTTTCAATTTTAAGCCTTAATTTGCAACTTCTCAATCTGTCTCACACACTCCTCGTCCACTGTCCCATTTTCTATTTTTTTTGAGTGTCCTTCTTTATGTTGCATGAAAAAGAAACATCAATACTCCTTTCTACAACACATTCACATTAGCAAAGTGCCAGCCTCCGAGACCAAAATCCCAGGATTAATCCTTAAAAGTGCTTATCCTTAAGATATTATATGACTTTTTCCAAGTCCCTAGGAAAGCATAATCCTCAAATGTAACCTGTGCCAGAGTTACTGAACTTTTGAGCCTAAAACGTCATCTATTTAAAAACTATCTCCAGGAGCCCACACATTACTGGAGGAACTAACGAGAGAATCTGAGTGAATTTGTTAGAAAAACAAAACCTTCCTGCTCTTAAGAGGAAGAATTATGTTGTCTAGTGTTGCATATAGATTCCGTGGCCCGAGAGTAATGGCGGGACAGGGGGCGCAATTAACAGTGGATGTGGTTGTACTGGCGACATGACAATTCACTAGGGGTTGTGTACTCTTGGTTTGTGCTAGAGATTGTCTCTGTCTCTGGGTGTTTTCTGCTGTGTGGACACGGTCTTCTGTCTGTCTGTCTGTTGTTTATTTGTTTGTTTGTCTGTTGTTGTCTCTCAATGTAGGTCTATTGTTTGTCTGTATGTCTGAATATATTTGTGTTTGTCTGTGTATATCTATCTGTTTCTGTGTAGCTCTGTCTGTTGTCTGTCTGTCTGTTGTCTGTCTGTCTGTTGTCTGTCTGTCTGTCTGTCTGTCTGTCTGTGTATGCCTGTGGTTGTTTGTCTGTGTCTGTTTGTTTGACAGTCTGTCTGTCTGTCTGTCTGTCTGTCTGTCTGTCTGTCTGTCTGTTCTTTCTTTCTTTTCTATCTGCCTGTTTTGTCTATTTCTCCTTCAGCCTATGTCTATCTGCCTGCCTGTCGTTCGTTCTTTGTCTGTTCAAAATGTCTGTTTGTCAGACTGCCTGCCTATCTGTTTGTCTGTCTGTCTTTCAAGCATTATTTCTGTCTTCGTTTTGTGTTTGTCCATTTGTTGTTTGTCCATTTTGTTGTCATGGTTTTGTTCCTCTGGTTATTGCTTCTGTTGTTGTTGTTGTTGTTGTTGTTGTTGTTGGTGATGTTAGTGGTGTTATTTTGTTCATGAGAGAGAGAGAGAGAGAGAGAGAGAGAGAGAGACAGAGAGAGAGCAGATACTTGATCATACATGTAGAGTCAGAGAGCGCAGATACTAAACCACACATAGAGAGAGAGAGCAGATACTTGACCAACATAGAGAGAGAGAGAGAGAGAGAGAGAGAGAGAGAGAGAGAGAGAGCAGGAGAGCTGATTCTTGACAATGCATAGAGAGAATGAGAGAGGAAGCGAGCTAATTCTTGACCATAACTAGAGTGGGAGCTCACGCAGATTCTTGACCATACATAGAGGGATAGAGAGAGGGCCAGAGACAGACAGACACAGGGAGTACGTGACTAGGAATAAGACGATTATTACGATAAGTAGCGAGAAATGATACACACTGAGAGATATAAATCTTGACTAGGTAGAAATGGATTCTAGCCAATTGAGAGAGAGAGAGAGAGAGAGAGAGAGAGAGAGAAAGAGAGAGAGGGAGGAGAGAGAGAGAGAGAGAGAGAGAGAGAGAGAGAGAGAGAGAGAGAGAGAGAGAGAGAGAGAGAGAGAGAGCTTATGAAAATAGGAAAAGAGAAAAAAAGTAGTTTGGTAGAAGGTTAGATTGACAAAGTAGATGGACATATGAATAGGTAGACCTACAATCCTGGATAAAGTAGATAATATAGATGGAAAGAGAAAAAAACAGTAATTGCCAGCTAGATAGAAAAAGAATATATCATATGAGAACTGGAACTGCGGAGACGAAAGGTTTTCGTTGTAGCTGACATAATTAGAACACCGTGAAACACCCACTCCCCCGGAAGACATGAAAAATACTGTAAATCTATCGAAGTGGGAGGTACGGAAATAGTGCTCGCTAGTGTGAGTAAAGTTGTTAGTACTCGTGAAAGCTCGGGACATGTTTACTCCAGGACTCGGCAAAAGCTCGCATTGATGCGAGTGAGTTTGGCAGACTTGAGTTCATCCAACCGGGTCTCCCGGGTTTCTCCATTAGTGGAGAATGTAGAACAGTTATCAGAGTACACAACATGGTTGGGGCGTGAGGGGGGCGTAAGTGGGCTGTCTGTCAACTTGTGTGTTTCTTGTTGTGTGGTGTCATGTGTGATGGTGTTTGTGGGGGAGTGGTTGGGTTTTATAGGTAGAGTCACAGATAATGAGAAGGGAAACTTTACTGACGGGAATTTAAAGCGATAAGTTACGACTAACAGAAAGACAGAAGTCATGGTGATGTCAAAGAAACAAAGTGTGCCTAAATGTACAGTTAAAGTAAATGACGTTACTATGGGGCAATTGTAGAAATTCATATATCTAGGCACATGGATATCCAATCTACTTATGAAGATAACGGGCTACCCGTGCACCGTGTCCACCCTAATGGCCGATCGATACCCATTAAGTGAGATCCATTGCTGTACCTGATTTAGCACATAGACGCGAAACTCGGTCAATGACCAGGGATGGTCAACAGCTGGCGATCGCTGCCGTGAGATGTGATTTTTTGATTGAGTGGGTTCATGTGATCGGTTGATTGAGTGGGTTCACGGTCCATTTTCATCCCACTGGGAAGCATCCATTAGTGTCCCCATCTCCGTCTGTGTTGTTAGATCACACTAAGTGGGTCTCAGCTGGGTCCACTAACAGTGTTGTTTCAGTGAGGTTCTGCCTCCTTACTCCTTCATTGTCTCCCTCTTGCCCCTCCCTTCCGGATTACTACTACTACTACTACTACTACTACTACTACTACTACTACTACTACTACTACTACTACTACTACTACTACTACTACTACTACTACTACTACTACTACTACAACGTTTTCACAATGTCACTCACCTCTTTCACTTTTTATTCCTTGTCCATTTCCTCCACTACTTCAACTGACAATGCTCGTGCACTTCCTATCCTCTACTTCCCCTCCCCCTCCTCTTCTCTTTCTGATTTTGTTCAACTTGTTTTGACCCTCTGCCACCATCCCTTTCATTGATTTCTGACACCATGTGTTCACATCGCCGGTGTGTTAACAGGGGCTCATAAGGAAAGCATTAAATAATAACCTGCCAAGCATGTCGTAAAATGCCACGCAGGAAGGTTGGTGCTAGATTGTTGACTTAAGATCTAGACAACTTTAGCTGCATTATCATGTAGACAGGGGTGGTTAAGCGTCTATATTGACAGACAAAAGGGGGAGGAGGAAGAAGAAGAAGGAGATTGTTCTTCACCTCCAACTCTTTAACCTACTCCTCCGCCTACTTCATAGTATGTATTTTATTTCCCTCATCGTCTTTCTCGTTTACTCTATCTTCATATTTTTACACCTTCCCCACCAGCCCGCCTGACCACTCTTCTTCGACTACTCCCTGCTCGTCTGTTTCCTGGTGATAAAATGGAAGGAGCACTATCCATTAGTCCACTCTTATATTACAGCACATCATCATCATCATCTCAATTATTTGCGATCATTACAATTACCGATTGTAAAAGAAACGCACAATGAATCAGTATGTCCGTAGAACTGGCGAGTCCACATGAGTACCAGCAGCCATTGGCTACATAAAACATATGTATTTTGAGCTATGTCTCCCAGACATCGATTGCTTCACCCTAAGTGGATACTTTGAGTAATTTTCAAGATCTTCTCCAAAATGACCCATCTGGATTGCGTATCTCAAGCCTCATTCAGACTTGTCTCTCACCGGGACTCTGCTTCTGTACTTCCGGGCGGCTGAATGGAATTCGCCATTACTGGGAATGTACTTTTTACTATAAAAAGTGCTGAATGTTTGCCCTGGTCGTCCGTATGTGGACGCTAGTTTTCTGAAGAATGCAGCAGAAGTAACGTTTTCGTGGGGCGTGTTCTAAATTGTGGCAATTTTGAAATCCATGAGTTCTCTGTATGCTTATCGTGTATGTTTTATCTCCCATTATGTAGTCTCTTAGTAGCACTCTTTGTAGTGTGAGGACAGAAGGGGGATAATTGTGTGATCGGAGACACTTTTTTAGTAGTATTTTGCAGAACTAACATCTGGTAGCGGGTGTATTATAAATGTTCGCAGTTGTTGAAACCAGCGGTTAGGTTTGTGCTTATCTGTAGTTTTCTCCTTCTTTGTATAGTATCTGTTAGTAATATTTGTATTTTGAAATATAAGAGGGGTAACTGTGTGTTCTGTGATGCTATTATTTAGTCGTAGATATTACAGCGCTATCATATTATAGTGGGTGTAACGTTTGAAGTTTTGGAAACGAGCGATTATGTCTGTGCTTGTTTTGTAGTTTTATCCTTCTTTTCTACAGTGTCTGTTAGCAATATTTGCGTTTTGAAATGTAACAAAGGGGGATAACTGTGTGACCGGAACTACTCTTTTTTTTTCCATCGTATATATTGCTGAACTGATATATTATAATGGGTGCGTTACAAATGTTAGCAATTTTGGACACCAGATTTTATCTATATGCTTATCTTGTAATTTTATCCTTCTTTATACTGTATCTATTAGCCATATGTATATATTGAAATGCGGTCTCCCCGGCGAAGGAGTTAACGACTTTCTCCGTAATCTCGTATATCCATGTGAGGAACACAGCTGCGTGAGATTCGGCACCGGTTCGCGTCACGTTGATATGTGAGCCGGTCTCACGGAAAGCAGTGGCAAACGACTGAGCGTAATCTTGCTAAGAGCATCAACAGCAGCTGAAAATTGCTGGTGTTGACTGCAACTTTATATATATATATATATATATTGAAATGTGCAAATGGGGGATAATTGTGTGACCGGAGAAACTAGTTCCTTGTCCGATATCTGAGTAAATGCAAGTCGAATACAAGACAGTTTCAAATAAACCAATTGATACTTGTCGCTGAGTATTTGCGTTTCTGACTCCCCATGGGCGTGCACTGGACAGTACCTTGTGTTCTGGGCAGTTCATAGTGCGATGGAAAGCACATGTCGGGATCAAGGAAAGGCCCTTTTACACGCTGTGAGACGTATGGGAATATGGTGTTAGACATATTTGTATAGCCTACTCGGCGGTCAAGAGGTGCTGCGGTGAATATCACATCAGCCGCTGTCACCACCCATGACATTTCCCGGCACACATTTGAAGCTGGGTAGACATGGGAGCACGGAGCAATGATAAAACTGGGTGCGGCATTGGTGCTAGTCCCATAATTGTATTGAGCAAGCGGTACTCGCTGATAGACGTGGTCAATATCCGCCTGCTGTCTTTTCTTCCCAAAACATTTCCTTGTACCATAATAGGTGAATGTTGCGATTTCTTTGGACTGCTAGAGTTCTTACAGAGTCCGTGTACAGAGTCCGTGTACAGAGTTCGTGCACAGAGTTCGTGCACAGAGTTCGTGCACGGAGTTCATGCACAGAGTTCGTGCACGGAGTTCATGCACAGAGTCCGTGTACAGAGTCCGTTCACAGAGTCCGTGCACAGAGTCCGTTCACAGAGTGCGTTCACAGAGTCCGTGCACAGAGTTCGTGCACAGAGTTCGTGCACAGAGTCAATGAAACTTCTTTCCGCTTGAAGGCACGTTGGGCATATGGTTGTAGAGCCATATCTGCATAGACCAGTCGGCACTCGGTGGCTGATGTGGCCAGCCTCACGCCGGCAGCCAATACTTCCCTAGATCTTTCCACGTACCCAGTTTTCCAGGTACCCATTTTTCCAGGTACCAAGTTTTCCAGGTACCCAGTTTTCCAGGTACCAAATTCTCCAAGGACTCATTTTTCCATGTACTCAGTTTTCCAGTTACCCATGTTTCCACCAGTTTTCCAGGTACCAAATTTTCCACGGACTCATTTTTCCATGTACTCAGTTTTCCAGTTACCCATGTTTCCACCAGTTTTCCAGGTACCAAATTTTCCAAGGACTCATTTTTCCATGTACTCAGTTTTCCAGTTACCCATGTTTCCACCAGTTTTCCAGGTACCAAATTTTCAAGGACTCATTTTTCCATGTACTCAGTTTTCCAGTTACCCATGTTTCCACCAGTTTTCCAGGTACCAAATTTTCCAAGGACTCATTTTTTCATGTACTCAGTTTTCCAGCTACCCATGTTTCCACCAGTTTTCCAGGTACCCATTTGTTCGTTTACCCAGGGTTCCAGGTTACCATTTTCACCCAATTTTCCAGTTGCCCAGTTTTCCAGGTACCCATTTTTCCAGTTATCAATTTTCCAGATACCCAGTTTTCCAAGTACCCAGTTTTCCAGGTACCAGTTATTCCATTTACCCAGTTTTCCAGGTACTCAATTTAGGTCATTAGAGATTAGAACAAGAATCGTTATGGCAAAGGTATCCTTTTGAATATGAAAAACATACTGACCAATAAAAAGATGTCATTGACAATGAGCAGACAAGCTGGAAAAACATCTAATGCCAGTGGAAATGTGGTTTATGAGGAAAATGCAAAGAATACCATGGACAGACCGGCATGGCACATGATGATGATAACTGTAGGCTGCGTCGACCTGAACAGAAATCCGTTCGATTCGCATTCGTTCCGACGACCACAAGGCCGTTAGACGAGCGTCTAGCACATTATAGCGGTTGCTATTGCTGGTGTGACCTAACGGAAGGTCTCAGCATTTAATCTTCTTGCATTTGGTATTTTAAATGATTCCGTGGCAAACAGAAGGCAGGTTTGGACCAAAGATGGGACACAATAACATGAATAAGTATTATAAAGCACAGGGTGTATTGCTAATGACTGCGCAGTGTTTGAAAATATTGCCGGTCCAAGTTTTGTATTTACCTATTATGGTGCATGAACTTTACAGAAAGTGAATACAAAACTAGGATCGGCAGTATTTGCAAACACTGCACAGTCATTAAAAATACAGCCTATATATTGTCATTCACTGAGCATTGAAATTGTGGAAATAAACTCGAAACAAACCAGATAACAAGATTACCCTAGTATAGCGATATATCGTCCTTCTGTTCAAATGGGAGGTCACCTTTCGCTATATATCAGTGGTTCTCAACCTTTTTTGGCCCGTGCCACTCTTCACCATATTTTCAGAACGTCATGCCCCCCCTCTCCTTTTCGTATGTTCTACCTAATCCCCCCCCCCCCCCTCTGCTCCTGCCCCTACACAGTATATGTAATAATGGAAGCTAAATTTAATAGCACATACTAAAACAAGTCTAGACGTCCACATAAAACGTTGATTTGTGGGTCTACTTACTTTATGAAATGAATTTTAGAAGGGTGAGACGTACAGAACCACAAAGTATGAAGGGAAAAACAATATCAAGTAATCGGTTCTTGTATTAACGCGATCTTGAAATAATCTTAATTCCCCCCCCCCCCCTGGAAACCCTAAAATTCCCCCCTGGGAAGGGGGGGGGGAGGAATTCCCCACCGGTTGAGAACCACTGCTATATATTATCCTTAGATATTGACTGGATCAGTTAAACAGTAGTTGTTACGTTTGATTTATGTCCTTCCAACCTTCTTTCCATCCTCCCTTGCGTCTTTGTCTGTCTTTTTCTTGTCTGGCTTTTTCTTTGGTCTTGGGGGAGTGGGGGGGGGGGCATTCTGCTTACCTGCTCGCCTACCTGTCTGCCTACCTGCCTAACTGTCTGCCGGTCTTTGGTGCATTATTTCTTTCTTTATTGTGTGTGTTTTTAGGTTTCCTCTGGCCCGATTTGACAGTTCCATTAAATATTCCTTTCTGTTTTAACTACCCACTTTTTGTTCAAAATTTCGTGTGGTCTTTTTTGTTTGTTTGTTTCTTTCTTTTGATTTCTCTTTCCTGTCCGTCCGTCCGTCCGTCCGTCTGTCCGTCTGTCCGTCTGTCCGTCTGTCTGTCTGTCTGTCTGTCTGTCTGTCTGTCTGTCTGTCTGTCTGTCTCATCTTGTTCATGTTTCTCTTATGTTTTTATGGTTAAAGACCTTTCGCTTGTGTGTGTCTTTATTCTTTGATGTTTCGTTCCAGCTCTCGTGATGAAAACATAGACCATCCACTCCATTTCTTCAGCACACTCCCCCTGACCCCTCTCCCTCCCACTGTCGAGCATCTCCACCCGACCCCTCTCCCTCCCACTGTCGAGCATCTCCACCCGACCCCTCTCCCTCCCACTGTCGAGCATCTCCACCCGACCCCTCTCCCTCCCACTGTCGAGCATCTCCACCCGACCCCTCTCCCTCCCACTGTCGAGCATCTCCACCCGACCCCTCTCCCTCCCACTGTCGAGCATCTCCACCCGACCCCTCTCCTCCCACTGTCGAGCATCTCCACCCGACCCCTCTCCCTCCCACTGTCGAGCATCTCCACCCGACCCCTCTCCCTCCCACTGTCGAGCATCTCCACCCGACCCCTCTCCTTCCCACTGTCGAGCATCTCCACCCGACCCCTCTCCCTCCCACTGTCGAGCATCTCCACCCGACCCCTCTCCCTCCAACTGTCGAGCATCTCCACCCGACCCCTCTCCCTCCAACTGTCGAGCATCTCCACCCGACCCCTCTCCCTCCCACTGTCGAGCATCTCCACCCGACCCCTCTCCCTCCCACTGTCGAGCATCTCCACCCGACCCCTCTCCTCCCACTGTCGAGCATCTCCACC
This sequence comes from Cepaea hortensis, assembly GCA_963921405.1. Lineage (NCBI taxonomy): Eukaryota > Metazoa > Mollusca > Gastropoda > Stylommatophora > Helicidae > Cepaea > Cepaea hortensis. The sequence continues at coordinate 49,019,037 of OY992879.1, forward strand.
CGACCCCTCTCCCTCCCACTGTCGAGCATCTCCACCCGACCCCTCTCCCTCCCACTGTCGAGCATCTCCACCCGACCCCTCTCCTCCCACTGTCGAGCATCTCCACCCGACCCCTCTCCCTCCAACTGTCGAGCATCTCCACCCGACCCCTCTCCCTCCAACTGTCGAGCATCTCCACCCGACCCCTCTCCCTCCAACTGTCGAGCATCTCCACCCGACCCCTCTCCCTCCCACTGTCGAGCATCTCCACCCGACCCCTCTCCCTCCCACTGTCGAGCATCTCCACCCGACCCCTCTCCCTCCAACTGTCGAGCATCTCCACCCGACCCCCTCTCCCTCCAACTGTCGAGCATCTCCACCCGACCCCTCTCCCTCCAACTGTCGAGCAACTCCACCCGAACCCTTTCCCTCCCACTGTCGGGAAACTCCACCTGACCCCTCTCCCTCCCACTGTGGGTAAACAACTCCTGACCCCTCTCCGTCCCCACTGTCGAGCATCTCCACCTGACTCCTCTCCCTCCCACTGTCGAGCAACTCCACCTGACTCCTCTCCCTCCCACTGTCGGGAAACTTCACCTGACTCCTCTCCCTCCCACTGTCGAGCATCTCCACCTGACTCCTCTCCCTCCCACTGTCGAGCAACTCCACCTGACTCCTCTCCCTCCCACTGTCGGGAAACTTCACCTGACTCCTCTCCCTCCCACTGTCGAGCATCTCCACCTGACTCCTCTCCCTCCCACTGTCGAGCAACTCCACCTGACTCCTCTCCCTCCCACTGTCGGGAAACTTCACCTGACTCCTCTCCCTCCCACTGTCGAGCAACTCCACCTGACTCCTCTCCCTCCCACTGTCGGGAAACTCCACCTGACTCCTCTCCCTCCCACTATCGGGCAACTCCACCCGATCCCTCTCCGTCCCCTGTCGCGCCACAACCGATTCCTCCCTCTCCCACCGTAACGCCTCTCCACCCGACTTCTCTCCCTCCCACTGTCGCGCCACTCCACAATTTGACCGAGTACTAAGCAGTCATAATTATGCATGCACGGAGTCAACTTGACCAAACAAATTCGCGCTAATAAACACATTTCAACGCTTGAAGTCATAACGTGGCATCCACAGTGGCCAATAAAAATGTCAGCAGGCCGCTGGAAGTGGCTAAGCCGACATGGGGAACTATCATAAAGCCATAGAGCTATTTTCGAATTGATTTACTTCGGTTGTAAAAGACAAGTGCAAAAAATGACTGACTTGTTGGGCAGATACTGGGTTGTTAGTGGGGTATTTCTGTGGGGGTAGGCAGTGGTAGTGTGGGGGTAGGCAGTGGTAGTGTGGGGGTAGGCAGTGGTAGTGTGGTGGAGAGTATAGCCCACTTTCATGTGTCCCAATCCCCATGGTTACCCAATGGATACGAGAGCTCGCTCTTAAACTTCCGATGTGCTGATGTCGAGGTAGCGGGTTCACCCCCTATACCAGTCAGTTGGACTAAAATGCTGACTTCTCGACCTTGACTTAAATAAATAAATGTTTTGCATATCCTTTACAGGACATCGCTGTCAACATCAGCATCTTTCAGCTGTATGTTGATTTCCTGGCAAGATTACGCTCAGTAGTTTGCCATTGCTTTCTGAGCGGCCGGCTCAGTTATCCCGCAAGTCACCAGCGGGGGTCGAACCGCTCCCAGTTCTCGCCCGCTACGAGACTCTGCGTGATAAACGGGATTACGGAGAAAGTGTTGTAACCTCTCGGCCAGAGAGACCGGCGACCTTGACTTGGGGACGTAAATTACAAAAGTACCGCCTGAAGTCGGAGTGGATTCGTCTGGCGGCGAGGGACATTGGTAATAGGGCAAGCTAATCCACACGCAAAAGATCAGCTCATTGCACTAGAAATGACAGACAGACCGTCGGGCGGGCGGGCAGGCGTACATATTGACTGCCTGACCCCCGGGAAGGTTAAACCGGTCAACAAACGCCCGCAAAAGTGGGATGTATCGGCCTTAAGATGCAGTATCACAGCTCCACTGTAAACAGAAGACTGCCTGACCGATCGACTGAATGACTACATGCTTGGTAGGTGGACTTAATGACTGGGAGGACTATTTACCTGTTGATTTACTGGCCTACTGAATGACGCATTTACTTAAGAAGACTGGCATAACGATCGAATAGTTGTGACATGCGGACCGACTGACCAACCGAGGGACACATTCATTGAATGACGTGACTTTAAGTGAGGCAAGTCAAGAGCCCGTGTACCCGGCCTACTGTATATTAAGTATATGGAGGTAGAGCCATATTTTGTGGATAAACCGGGACTCTGGGAGTGATGTGGTCACGTGGTGCCAGCCGCCTACACTCCTAAAGACTCCTTGACCTATTTTAGGCTGAGTTGTTCTGTAGGCTCAGGTTAGTTTAAAATGTCGCCTCCATGTGGATTCGATCTCGTGACACCCGGACTGGCAGATAAGAACTGCATTCTATCAACAGAAAAACGTTTTGTGCAATAAGTCACTGTCCTTGAAAGTCAGGAAAAGGGTTCTTGCATGTTACATGGAACCAGTTTTAACATACGGCTGCGAGTCCTGGACAATTAGTACGCAGGCGAAAAAAAAAGTCCCAGGAAGCCTTGGAGATGTGGTTTTATAGAAGAATGCTGAAAATTCATTAGGTTGCCATGCTTTCTGAACGACCGACGCTCATACTATTGTTATCAAATGTACACAATGCGATCTGCTTCCAAATCACCTGGGGGTTATTTCGAACACGGTATGAGGGATTGCGAATCACGTTCGCTATACTTGCGTCACAGAAGTCGGCATGACTAAAAAAAAACTGACTGACATTCTCACAGTCGGACCGACACACAGAGAAACAGACATTCCCAGGATACGAACGCAACAACATGTCAATGACACGACACCGATGCCGGAAAGCGGCATTAAACAGCACATATACTGAACACACAACAAACACTACTACCTCATTGACAGCTACTCCAGCCCAGGTTCCGGTGAGCTGACACTCGGGAAGGCAACAGCTGCGCAAGGTGCAGCACGGCTGTATGGCAGGTTTACGGCTGTCACTTTATCGGTTCTGCATAATTCAACTCATCGGCCTTGTCGTGAAGGAATACTTATTGCAGTAATAACTGCATCATGAGCCCGTTGATACATCTTGGTGCAGCGCACAGACTGCTCATTGAAAGTTGAATACATTAACTATTGTACTTGTGAGGCCTGGCGGTTGTATTTCTTGTACACTGTGCAAACAAGAAGTACTATTATGCATGCAGCAAGCGTACAGGCATACAGAAAGGAACAAACACCTCATTATATATTATTATGATCATTTGCCATGCCAATAAGTGTGGGCGGTGGTGATTCGCCATCTTTCACGATCACAAAAGTCTGTGATCATGTCTGCACTCTTGTCCCGATTATACTGCTGGCACCTTGCCGTTTGACAGACGATTGTATGTTACATTCTGCTTCAGAAATGGCATAGTTCAGTTGTTGTTGAAATTAGCTAAGAACCGACATCACTGCACTCAGGACATTCCTATATGCGCTCCGTCCCCTCGTTCAACAACCAGGGAAGAGTCACACTACTAATCCTTCCCACCGCTATCTGATTGAATTTTCTCCTGGTCTTCCCTCTCAGTGTTGAGATTATACCAGAACCCCTGCCAATCTCCCGCAATCTTGTTCTTTCCACATACGGGTTCCCAGTTTGTTCCTCCACATTCTCTACCAAGTCCTACAGGCGCACCATCTCTTCCTTGCCCATAGGTAATCTACCACCAAAGGTTGCATTCCCTGCCAGCCTGCCAGCCTGTCAGCCTGTCAGCCTGTTCATTCTCGAGCATCCCGCATGGTCAGGGCAAAACAATCCATGCAGTTCTTACATACTGAGACCTCTGAAGCGAGGTGAGCCTCACACGAAACATTCCTTTCTCCACTTTACAAAGCATACTGCTTGAATCCGTGATCCCCGGGAAGGTTAACCCGGTCAACAAATGCCCGCAGAAGTCGGATGTGTCGGCCTAACGGCGCAAGAACGCAGCTCTGCTGTAAACAGGCACAACGCAATCACATCCGAAAAAAAACTCCGGATGAACGAAGAAGAAGAATCCGTGATGAAGACAATGTGTGTTGCAGTGGTCTCCTCTAACCAACGCAATGCCGCTGTGACTTCTCCCACCTCCATTCTCATGGTGGAAGTCGTAGCCTCTTATGCCATACTCTCCTTTTTCAAGAAACGTCCATTAGCCTTCGTAATGAAACCCCAATCACTCCTCCTGTTTCTCATCACTGACCCATCAGTATTGATCACTATGTCACCTTGCTGTGTATTACTCTGGATCAGTTGTTGCACCTCAAACTCTAGAAATGGCATAACTACAACCCATAGCTGTCTTCCTATATCGTAATGCCAGGCTGAATTGTAGAGACCGTGTGTTGCTCATTGCAGCATGATCCTCTCTCTCTCTCTCTCTCTCTCTCTCTCTCTCTCTCTCTCTCTCTCTCCCTCTCTCTCTCTCTGTCTGCCTCTCTCTCTGTCTCCCCCCTCTCTCTCTCTCTGTCTGCCTCTCTCTCTCCCTCTCTCTCTCCCTCTCTCTCTCACCCTCTCTCTCCCTCCCTCTCTCTCTCCCTCTCTCTCTCCCTCTCTCTCTCCCTCTCTCTCTCCCTCTCTCTCTCCCTCTCTCTCTCTCTCTCTCTCTCTCTCTCTCTTTCTCTGCCTAGTTTACTCCAGAGGGAAGTTGAAACCAATACATCAGGAACAAGACAATCTGCAGAAGACGCCAGATCAGCAAAGCAATGCTCTAACTCAGTGGTTCTCAACCGGTGGGGAATTCCCTCCAGGGGGGAATTTTAGGGTTTCCAGGGTGGGGGGGGGGGGGGGGGGGGAAATGAAGACCATTTCAAGATCGCGTTAATACAAGAACCGATTACTTGATATTGTTTTTCCCTTCATACTTTACAGTTAAGTACGTCTCATCCTTCTAAAATTCATTTTATAAAGTAAGTAGACCCACAAATCATGTTTTATGTGGATTTCTAGACTTGTTTTAGTATGTGCTATTAAATTTACCTTACATTTTTACGTATACCTGTGTAGGGGTGGGGGATTTTTAGATAGGAAATATGAAAGGGGAGCATGACGTTCTGAAAATACGGTGAAGGGGAGGGGCACGGCCAAATTTTTGATAGGAAGGGGGGGGGATGACGTTCTGAAAATATGGTGAAGGGGGGCACGGGCCAAAAAAGGTTGAGAACCACTGCTAACTGTTCGCCTGTCGGAGCTTCGATCCTAGGCCAGTTGCTAACCAAGGCTTAGGGCCTGGTCTGCCCTGCCACGACATTTAGTCTTTAGGTTGCATTTCCTCGCACCAGGATACGGCTTGTACCCTCCCACCTGCTCTCCTCCGCCCGAAGCCGATGGCACACTTTGTGGTGTCGCGTTTCGTAAGCATCGCCCAACATTTGGCGCTAACAGAAGCAGTTAGTACCGTCTACTGTCATTCTGTAGCTCAGTCATATCTAAGGCGTGACTCGTAACTGTCACTACTACAAGTACTATTGCTGCTGCTTGTACTACTGCTGCTGCCAGAACTATTACTGTTGCTACTACTGCTGCTACTACTACGGCTGCTGCTAGAACAACTACTCCTACTGCTACTGCTGCTACTATCATTGCTGCTACTATTACAGCTTCTATTCCTAGAACTACTACTACTGCTACGGATCGTTACACTAGGTAGGTACATTAACGCAACTATACAAACTGCACAACTGCGCCGCCTCGTTGCATTCAAACAAAAGTTCACGGGGACAATGATATTGGCCTCGGCTGCCTGACAATGTCAACAGATTGATTCGAATGTCACAGGTAGTTTAAACCCACACGGTGACACGCACTGACAGCGGAGACGTCGCAGGTCACCCAGTTAGGGTACGTTCAAGCAAGGTGAATGCTCAAACTGTTGCTTTCTAAGTCTAAGACCCCGTTAAGCAAATGTTCTTACTCTGTCATGGAGTGTCGAGAGTCGCGTTTGCGCAATGGCTAGCAGGTTTGTCTACCAACTCAGTAGTCATGTGTTCGAACCCCAGTTGAGGCGGAGGTTTATTTCCCCCCAATGATCTAGACTTACAGGTCGACGGGTACCAACAAAGTACTTCGAAGGTTAAAGCAGCTGGTGTGATATTCACCAATCACTGTAGCGTGAACTGAATGTTGGCAACGATGGAAGCCGGCTGTAGCTGAATTGACTGGTTTGCCTTTTCGGTTCACGAGTGCATTTTCCAGGAGACTCCTGGGAGTCGTTTCTGGAGCTACGGAGTTCGTGCTTTGTGTGGCGCTTTCGGCGGGTCACCCTGCGGAAAGAGACCTAGGCATATGGGATAAAACACGGGTCAATGAAGTCGTTCTAGTGACTGCCGATTCCATCGACGATGAACTGTATTTTTCTTGGAGGACTTTTGTGTTGGCATTCTGGCGGCGGTATTACGCACGGTGTACTTGTGCGGGCTGTTGGCTTGCCGAGATTCTAGTGCTTTCCACTTTTCACATTGGGCAATGAGGAGCATTTAGTGTGTTATTCACTGGCACAGGATCGGAGCATAATGGGGACGACCTGTTGCCTAGAAGTTGGAACCGCGTCTAACTGACTGACTGACTGACTGACTGACTGACTGACTGATTGATTAATCGAGTGCCAATCCGTATAAAAATACCGGGCTAGCATCATATCCCCAATAATTTTGTGGCGAGTAAAGGGCCTTTGACTCTTATTTTATTTACAAAGACCATAGTTAGCTAGTTTTTTCCGGTATAACTTTTCACATACGCGTTCGTATGCGTATCACTCTCTTCATCACTCATTCATTCTTGATTCTCTCTCTCTCTTTCTCTCTCTCTCTCTCTCTCTCTCTCTCTCTCTCTCTCTCTCTCTCTCATTCGTGTTGTACTCTCTAAATCTAAACAGCATCGGAGATGGGTGTGGGGGATGTATTTGAATTTACACATGCAATTTCAGAGCTACCAGTTTTTCTCTCTACCATGGTAATTTTAAACTGACTATCATGTCTTTCTGTTTGCACAAAATTGGCTTCTGTAAATTAATAGCAATTGCTTATTCTAACTTTAAGATGCGACCATTTTGTGTGTTAAACAACACACGAAACGCATTGTGGCTATCAGTCAGTGACCGGTTTCCAAAATGTGCCGTCCAGTTTATGACGCAGAAAGTTTCCGATGTGTCGACTTGGTCAGGTTCCCAGAGTCTGCCTATGCAGTCTATTGTTTGTGTCTTCGTTATTCAAATTCACTACGGGGCATTTCTTATGAAATAATGTGATTGTCAGTTTCTGGGGCAATAATTTAGTAGGATCGTTTTGGTTGATAAAGACGTCAAACAACCAAGGGATGAAGAAACAGATCCTGCACTTACCAAATAGGCATATTACTCATTACATTACTCATTACATTACTCATTACATTACTCATTACATTACTCATTACATTACTCATTACATTACTCATTACAGAGCAAACCACTGAACTGAACTCACTATTTTATACAGGATTTGTGGAGTGAGAATTCAGTTGAGTCAATAACCCACATCATAGCACTCGGGACATTAGTATAGTGCTCCATTCTCATCTTCAACAGCCAACAAAGAGTCCCAATTCTAATGATACCAGTCGCAGTCTGATTATGTGGCTGTCTGGCTTTTCCTCGGAGAACTGAGGGTTGGCCAAATCCCCTGGTCTCTCCCTGCAGCACCATCCTCTCCAGGCTGTGATGATCTGTCAAGTGTGCACTAAGAGCAGGCTTTGAAGAGCATTAATAATATATCTGTTTAGAAATTGAGTAGACATTATGGGATCCCACAGCAGATAATTACCTTTCTAAATACAACGTATCAACATCATAATCATCATCTTCCACATTTGCCTTCGTGGGGAGGAAAATATATAAGGTATATAAATTACCCAATGAGGGGTAGTGTCATTCCGTCTGATTGTACAATGTCTTTGATGTCGTCAATTCATGTTCTTCTCTGGCACCCCTTTGCTCACGTAGCAGATATTTTTGACGAAGTCCTGTTGTGGTAGTTGATGCTGTTGCATTCTAACGTGATGACCAAGCCAAGTGAGAACTTCTGTCTTTCAATATATATATATAGCACAATGTGTTGATCCCACTGTCTGTCTGATATATGGGGCGGATGCAGAGAGAGAGAGAGAGAGAGAGAGAGAGAGAGAGAGAGAGAGAGAGAGAGAGAGAGATGCAGGAAATGGCGAAAGATAATATAGCTTTTGCGTAAATTGTTTGAGGGTATAGTCTTCATTGAAGGGAGTTACGGCCAATAGAAGAAGCAGACCCCGAAAGACATGACATACAAAACGAAGTGACAAATGAACGAATACAAATGAGGTGACAGTGTTGAAATGAATGCAGTTGCCTCTGGTGTTGTATGCCATACTGTGGGATAAACACCTCGCTAGATACGGTTTCCCCGACCCGGAACACTGCCGAAAGAAAGTCTTCAGTTACTCAACACATTAGCAAATATCTGGTGTCATATTTTGTACCCCAGGTGTCGCCCCGGCGTCCTCTACCCACATGATTGTTTAAAGACGTTATTTAAAGACGTTTCTAATCATTGCCTGGTAGCTAGTTCTGTACACGTCTTTACTTTAGCTCTTTAGCAGCGCCCTAATGTCAACACGTTAAGCCACTGTATCCCAGTTCATCATTAAGCTCTTAAAGCCGGAGAGTTTTATGACAGCACTGGTCGGGAAGTTGACAGCCTCCTTTCTTGTCGTTGCGTTTTCTTGCGTTCCTTTGCTAGACACATGTCAGGTATCAGCGAAGTGCATGGTGAATGTCAACGGTGTTTTTTGTAAACTGGCATGAATACCTTGAATTTGAAAAGAGATTAGTGAAATGCTATATAGAGCCTGTCTTGGTGTATGGCAGTGAATCGCATAATGTATGGCAGGGAATCACATAAAGTGAATGAAAACATTACGGAAGAGCTGTGAAGATACATTATGTTGAACTACGTCGCTGAATATTGGGCATTCCCATGCATGCGTAGTCCTCTAATGCAGCAGTATTTCTGCTCACTTTTCAACTGAATAGTGAAAATCACAACTTATATCTTAACATAGCAAAAATAAAGATAATACATACAGATAAAACTACTATGGGGAAAGATACATGTGTTAATGAGGAACAATTTGAGGTGGTGGAAAATTTTGAATATCGTGGGTTATTGATTAGCAACAATGGTGACACAATGAAAGAAATAAAAAGACGTAATATTTATTGCTCTTCAAATGCTAAAACAACTGAATAAATTGTGGAGTGGGACAGATAGAGCTACAAAAATTATATTTTTAACGGCATGCATCTTTTCCATTGCAACATACGCCTGTGAGACCTGAACACTTACTAAATAAGCTGAACAGCGCATACATGCCTTTGAATATAAATGTTATAGACGAGTTTAGGAATATCTTGGATACAGAAAAGAACATATGCATCCATACTTCAAGAGCTGACTATTAAATAATGTCTCTATTAAAGACGATAAAACATTGAAATATTGTGGTCACTTGAAACGTCACGAAAGTTTGGAGAGAACAAAAATGGATGGGTATATGCCTGGGAAGAGAGGAAGAGGAAGGCCCAAGAGAGGATGGGTAAAGGATGTGGCGGATGATCTCCAGAAAGATGTATCGGACAAGGGGCATGCATATTGCTAATGATAGAGAGGTGTTCCGCAAGGTTGTTATGGGAGGGAGGTTCTGCACAGGACATGCTACTGAATGAATGAATGAATGTTCCCATAAAGCGGTGGCTATCAGTTAGTTAGTATGTCAGTTAGTCAATTAGTCAGTCAGTCAACAGATGATTCTCACCGCACATGGAACTATTAGTCCTAAGTACTCAGATATCCCCACCTCCCCCTCATCATCTCCTTCGGCGTTACTGACGACACCAGTTCTGCTTTGGTTTATTCATCTTTGGCTCCCCGCACACAATTTTTGTCTAGCCTCACCGCGATGACTTTAGACATCCAGCTACCCTTCCAAGCGTTCTGTTTTCAAATAGCATGCAGTTTAGTTACCGTTTTACGAAATATAAATTGCCATAAACGCATACATCTCTGACCTGGCGTATCATTCACAAACAAAGCAATTATTCTAAAGTATACGCCAAGTTTTAGTTCGTCCCTTATCAGTTCCGTTCGCACCTTTTTTCCTAAATATCACTGCGTTTCGGGTTTTCCCAGAGAGATACTGTTATTTGCACAAAGCGCAAACAGGCTACACTGACACGCCATTACAACACTGCATTGTGACAAGGGTCTGCCACCAGGTGGCATTTCCGTAGATTATTTTCATGATGGCCGCCATTGACTGTTGAACTAAGCGACAAAAGTACATGAAGGGCACTTGTCCATGCTTTGTGACATTTAGGGTATTTGACGCCAACCACATAGACTAATATACACTCGATGGGTAATAACATTAACATTCCAGCCGCTTTTATTTTCAAGAATATTACCTGCTACTTATTTTGTTCGGGGTCGAGCTAATAGCCTGGTCAGTTTTTGTTAACACAATTCACTCCTCGACGGGGGTTTCAAACACATACCAACCGAGCAGACGGGAAAGCGTGCTGGTCACTATGGTAGCGCGGCTCCCGAACTAAGTAAAGGTTGCGTATATTACACATAGCATTCTTTCTTTCCATTTGGTCCTGATAGGCGCTTTGATTGTACGTCTTCGTTTGCAGCTAAGCTGCGATAAGAAATAAACACATTTATGTACGTGTAAACGTCTGTCATAATAATATACAAATAAGTATATTACGACAAAACGAATGCTTGTTTTTACTTTATCTTTATTTATGTATTTATTTATTTATATATTTTTTTTATTTTTTGGTGGTGGGGGTGGGGGGGGGGTGTGTGTGTGTTGGGGGGGGGGGGGGGGGTGAGGGGGTATTTCCCCACCAGAAGTTATTTTGTCACACAAGAAGACAACAAGAGGAACATGTTCTGACAACTGGAAAGATTTGTAAGAAAAGAGAGATAGATGAAGGCAGCGGAAGAACATTCTGGACATGCTTGTGCCGTGACGTGGACGGGTAGCAGCTCACGAATTGATGCATGTTATTGGAGATCGCAAGATGAGTAGATCATGATCTCTCACGCCAGTCGGCAAGGCACTTGATGATGAACTCCGTGCTAGAGATCGGCGTGGATGAATGGTTTAACGCGCTTACACTTTCTCTTCTGGCGGCGGCGTAGTGGGTTGGTTCCAGACACCGACCAGTTGGACTAAAACGTTGATTCCTCCCCTTTGAGGTGGGTACGTAAAATACAAGTATCTAAAGTCCGAGAGGGTCCCGCCTGATGGCGAGGGACACTAGGGAAAGCTAACAGCCCAGTGCTGTCACTAGTAGTAGCAAGAAGTCGACGACTAGTAGTAGTAGTAGTAGTAGTAGTAGTAGTAGTAGTAGTAGTAGTAGTAGTAGTAGTAGTCGAAACCGTCGTCGTCGTCGACGTCAATGTCGTCGTCGTCGTCGACGTCAATGTCGTCGTCGACGTCAATGTCGTCGTCGTCGTCGTCGTCGTCGTAGTAGTAGTAGTAGTAGTAGTAGTAGTAGTAGTAGTAGTAGTAGTAGTAGTAGTAGTAGTAGTAGTAGTAGACGAAGAAGAAGAGGAAGAACACGAAGACGAAGAAGAAGAAAAATAACACAAGCATATGGCTGGACTACGTAAGAGTTCATAGCAAGATAGAGTTAACGATTCAACAGTGAGCAACGCAGCCCGTGACTTATATGTTGTACAAATTGTTATAGAGGACCCCATAGGGTGGGCCAAATGATCCACCGGGGATCTTATCGTGGCCTGACAGTCCGACTATCTTGTTGCACCGGACGGGGAGGTCTTAAGTCAACACCGTTGACTACACACACTCCAGACCTGACAGCTTGTTTTCTTTATGATAGCAATGTCAGGAAGTGGTGCTGAGTTTTCATGGCAGGAAGGCGCGGCTTGAGAGGGGTATGATTGGCATCTATTGAAGGGTGTTGTTAGTAGTGATACGTTAAAGCTGTTGAAGAGAGTCGGTGGTTGGGGAAGAGTGAAGTTACGTGCTGGTTAAACAATGAAAACATAGAACAATGTTTTCTCGTTGTGAATTTAGATCATGAAGACACATAAAATATGGTATACCATTTATTGCCTGCCATATTGCTGTGATATTGCGTGATATTGACCGCATCACCGACATAGGACCAATATACAACTATGGATAGAGCACCCTTTATCCAGTACGCCGTAAGGTGTATCAGAGGGTATTTTACTGTTTTTAGAGACATGAATGTCACATCTCATCTCGTCTCATCTCACCTCATGATCTTGTTTCTCATTTACCTTGCGGTGTCAAGGCGAAGCATAAACAGCGGGATAGTGCCCGTTTATGGGCTTCGTGTATCGAGGTTCATATGGACTCACGTTATTCTCTCCGTCCATCGTTGACGTGGTCCGTCTCTTCCTCTGCTTCCATGTAGTCATGCATGTCTGGGAAGGATAATTATGGAGAGAGGCGTCCCTGAAAAGCGGAGGAGAGACAGACCACGTCATAGGTTGATTCCAGACTTGATAGATAATTTACACATCGCAACAGCTTACACATGACAGCAGCTTACACAAGACAGCAACTTACATATGGCAGCAACTTACATATGACAGCAACGTACATATGACAGTAACTTACATATGACTTACATGACAACATCTTACACATGATAACAACTTACACAAGGCAGCAGCAATGGATTCAAAATGTGGTTTCTAACTTACACATAACAGCAACTTACACATGACAACAACTTACACATGATAGCAACTTACACAAGACAGCAATGGATTCAAGATCTGATTTATAACTTACATATAACAGCAACTTGCATATGACAACAACTTACACATGACAGCAGCTTACACATTACAGCAACTTACACATGACCACAACAACTTACACATGACAGCAGCTTACACATTACAGCAACTTACACATGACAGCAACTTACACATGACAGCAACGTACACATGACAGCAACTTACACATGACAGCAACTTACACATGACAACAGCTTACACGTGACAGCAACTTCCACAGGACAGCAACAAAGACATGAAATCTAACTTATGATAGCAAGGAATTTCGAATTACATTTATGAGCACAACTTTATGCCCAGAACACGCCACTGGTTGATGATGAAAATGTGGCGAGAAAAGGATTGGATCACCCTTACTATCATACCACCACATAGTATATGTGAAGGTGTTAAACTTACAATTCTGAGACAATATCAGCTACACGACTACCTGTTAACCATAGGCAGTGAGCACGGAGCGAAAGATTTACAATGGCGGACAACTTTTTCAACGGCGCTTCTAAAAGTTTGTTAAACTTCATATTTAACTTCAAGTTTAACTTCATATTTAACTTCATATTTAACTTCATATTTTACTTCATATTTAACTTGTTCAGGGCCGAAGGATAGTATATCGCTAAATGTGGCTTCCCTTTTGGACAGGAGGACGATATATCGCTATACTAGGGTCTTCGTATATTTTTTTTTTCGTGTATCTTTCGCAGTTTCAATGCTTAGTGAATATTGAAAGGTAAATGGGAATATTCTTAAACAAGTGAATCGGTACAATTATCTCGGAACAGTCATAACATCTGATGGCAGATGCCTTGAAGAGATTAGAACAAGAATCGGCATGGCGAAGGTAGCCTTTTGCAAGATTGAGAAAAAAAAATTTCAATTGCTACGAGAAAGAAAGTTTTGTGGTGCTACATAGAGCATGCACTTTTGTATGGATGTGAAGCGGAGACAATGAGCAGTCAAGCTGAAAAAACTGCTGATGGCTGTGGAAATATGGTTTCTGAGGAGAATGCAAAGAATACCATGGACAGACAGAAAAACCAACGACCAAGACCTACAAGAAACAAATGAAAATCGTAAACTGATTAGAAAAATTAGACGTAAAATGTCGATGTTTTTTTTTTTTTAACTTGTGAGAAGAAATAAGTTACAGAACTTGGTGACAACTGGCAAGATCAAGGGGTTAGAACTAGGAAAAGGCAGAGAAGTAAATACCTAGATGGCTTGATCACGTGGCATGATCGAGACAAGAACACGGAGCTGATCCACGACTCTGGTGATCGAGTGTAATGGAATCATGACAGCCTACGCTTACCGGCATGACACATGATGGATGGATGGAAGGAACATTGACACTACAATACGTGTTCATAGACTGTGACCCATGTCTGGTCAATACCTAATGTTTGTTTAGCACTGGATCAGTTAACTTCTCCAGCGAACGTCAGCCGTAATGCCAGAAGTGACATTATACTTGTAATTCTACGCCAGTTTCAGCTACACGACTACGTGTTATACATTACGTGATTAATTCAATCAGTTTGCAGAACCTCCTCCCATAACAACCTTCCGGAAAACTTCTCGGTCATATGCAAGATGTGCCGTGTCCGATACACCCATCATCCCCTACATCCTGCACCCATCTTCTCTTTGGCCTTCTTCTTCCTCTCTTCCCTGGTGTATACCCCTCCATTATTGTTCTCTCCAAACTTTCACGATATTTCAAGTGACCAACATATTTGAAGTTTCTTTGTTTTATCGTCGTTAGTAGCTAACCTTCTTCAGTATTCAGATCTTGTCGAATTGAAGCATTTGTTATTTTCTGTATCTGTTTAGAACCCGTCTATAACATTTGTATTCAAAGACATTTAAAGACAAAATGTGTTCAAAGACATTTAAAAATCAATTTTTTGTAGTTCTATCTGTCCCACTCCATAATTTATTCAGTTGTTTTAGTCTTTGAAGAGCAATAAATATTCGTCTTTAACAGTGTCACCATTGTTGGTAATTAATGACCCAAGATATTTGAAATTCCCACCACCTCCAATTATTCCACATTAACATATATTTCTTTCTCCATATTAGTTTTATCTGTTATTACTGAATGCAATGTTACTATGGGGGGGGGGGGGGGGAGAGAGAAGAGAGAAAGAGAGGAAGGGGGGGGGGGGTGGCAACTATTTTAACTGTTCGTCTAAAAGTTTACTGAACTTTATATTTAACTTTTCCAGCGAATTCCAGCCGTAATGTCAGAAGTGACACGTCAAATTTGGACACGATTGTCGGATGTTTGCCTTCATGTCATTCAGGGACTTATCTTCCCTGGCACAGTTTGAGATCCCAGGTCACCTAGCCAGGCCTGGGACCGACAAGAGTACCCAGGCTGATTATAAACATTTCAGCCTGGAGTAGCTCTGTTTGTTATTTCATTGACTGGATTTGTATTTGTGTCAAGAACTGCCGAGCTGTTTGCCTTTGGTGTGAAATGTTGGTAGTCTTAATGTGTTTACTTTTGGTGGCCTGGTGTAGTTTGGCATCTCAGTGGTTGGGTGTTAGGGCATTGTCGGCTTTCGTCAAGTAGCGCTGTTCAACTCTACGCATTACACACAACGGAATCAATCAATCTTTTCTTTTCTTCAAATGTTCAATCCCAGCACCGGCATTAAGTTGGATTTAAATGTTGACTTCTCGTTCAGAAAGCAATGGCAAACTTATTTTTTCCCCGCATGTCCTTTACAGGACATTGCAGTCAACACCAGCATTTTTCAGCTGATGGTAAGTTTTACGTTCAGTAGTTTGTCATTGCTTTCTGAACGACCGGCTTACATACCCCCCCCGTAAGTAACCAACGCGACGCGATCCGCTGTCGAATCTCGCGCAGCTATGTTTCGTACGAGAGTATACGGGATTACGAACGACGTCTTTAAACACTTCTCCAGGGAAAACGACAATGGAAAACTACTGAATGTAAAATTACCTAGAAAGTCAACCTGTAGTTGATGGCAGCGTCCGGCAAATGACACGCTCAATTTTTATATGCTAGACCCAGTATTGACAGGGCACTTGATGATGATGCGACCAAGTATTAGCAGGGCACTTGATGATGATGCGATCCAGTATTACAGTTGCGGAGACGTGGTAGGGTAGTGACTAGATTCTTGCTTGTCGGACAATGATCATGAGGTCGATTCACATAGGGACGGATCCAGGTCCATCCAGCCTAACAATAGGTACCAAGAAATATATGGGAATATACAGGAGGAAGGCGTGCTACTAACTACATCACCCACTGAGTGCCGATTGGTTTATAAACATGGGTGTAGCATTATTTTCCCAGTGCGTCTGGGGGAGTGTGACAGGGTCCTTTACTTGTAGCTGGATGGGTCTGTGTGGCCTGACCTACACTTGGGCTATTCGTGGGAGGCTGGTGTAGCGGTTTAGTCGTTACGCCGACAGTGGCATGGGCGCTGTCGAACAAAGGCTGCTGTTACCCAGAAGGGGGGGGGGGGGGGGACACTGACCATTTAATTCTATGGACTTTAGACTATAAAATGTGATGGTTCAAATTCCTCAGGCTACTGCCGCGGGACTCATTATTTTTTTTTTTGGGGG
The DNA here is from genome assembly GCA_963921405.1 of Cepaea hortensis. Taxonomy (NCBI): domain Eukaryota; kingdom Metazoa; phylum Mollusca; class Gastropoda; order Stylommatophora; family Helicidae; genus Cepaea; species Cepaea hortensis. The sequence continues at coordinate 49,035,634 of OY992879.1, forward strand.
GGGGGGGGGTGTGATGTACCTAGCGGCCATGTTTCATGAGTTCTTCTCCAGTGATTTATGTAATGTTCTTGTTTGATATTAGTTCCTCTCTCGTGATGTGTGTAACGTCCATGCTTGATCTTAGTTCCTTTCTCGAGATTTATGTAACGTCCATGTTTGATATTAGTTTCTTTCTCGTGATTTATATAACTTTCATGTTTCACATTAGTTCCTTTCTCGTGATTTAAATAACTTTCATGTTTCATATTAGTTCCTCTCTCGTGATTTATGTAACGTCCATGCTTGATATTAGTTCCTTTCTAGTGATGTGTGTAACGTCTATGTTTGTTATTAGTTCCTTTCTCGTGATTTATGTAACGTTCTGTTTTACATTAGTTCCTTTCTCGTGATTCACGTAACGATAAGTTTTACATTAGTTCCTTTCTCGTGATTTATGTAACGTCCATGTTTGATATTAGTTTCTTTCTCGTGATGTATATAACTTTCATGTTTCACATTAGTTCCTTTCTCGTGATTTATATAACTTTCATGTTTCACATTAGTTCCTTTCTCGTGATTAATATAACTTTCATGTTTCACATTAGTTCCTTTCTCGTGATTTATGTAACTTTCATGTTTCACATTAGTTCCTTTCTCTTGATTTATGTAACGTCTATGTTTGATATCAGTTCCTCTCTCGTGATTTATGTAACGTCTATGTTTGTTATTAGTTCCTTTCTCGTGATTCACGTAACGTTCTGTTTTACACTAGTTCCTTTCTCGTGATTTATGTAACGTCTGTGTTTGATATCAGTCCCTTTCTCGTGATTTATGTAACGTCCATGTTTGATATTAGTTTCTTTCTCGTGATGTATATAACTTTCATGTTTCACATTAATTCCTTTCTCGTGATTTATATAACTTTCATGTTTCACATTAGTTCCTTTCTCGTGATTTATGTAACTTTCATGTTTCACATTAGTTCCTTTCTCGTGATTTATCTAACGTCTGTGTTTGATATCAGTTCCTTTCTCGTGATTTATGTAACGTCTATGTTTGATATCAGTTCCTTTCTCGTGATTTATGTAACGTCTATGTTTGATATCAGTTCCTTTCTCTTGATTCATGTAACGTTCTGTTTTATATTAGTTCCTTTCTCGTGATTTATCTAACGTCTTTGTTTGATATCAGTTCCTTTCTCGTGATTTATGTAACGTCTATGTTTGATATCAGTTTCTTTCTCGTGATTTATGTAACGTCTATGTTTGATATCAGTTCCTCTCTCGTGATTTATGTAACGTCCATGCTTGATATTAGTTCCTTTCTAGTAATGTATGTAACTTCCTTGTTTGTTATTAGTTCATGTTTGATATTCGTTTCATTCTCGTGATTTATGTAACGTCTATGTTTGATATTAGTTCCTTTCTTGTGATTTATGGTACTTTCTGTTTCACATTAGTTCCTTTCTCGCGATTTATGTAACGTCTATGTTTGATATCAGTTCCTTTCTCGTGATTTATATAACGTCCATGTTTGATATTAGTTTCTTTCTCGTGATTTATATAACTTTCATGTTTCGCATTAGTTCCTTTCTCGTGATTTATGTAACGTCTATGTTTGATATCAGTTCCTCTCTTGTGATTTATGTGGCACCTATGTTTGATATATGAATTCCTCTTCTGTGATTTGTGGCATGTGTCGCTTAGGAGATAGTGAAAATCAGTTTCAGAATTTCCCGTTATACCGATTCGAAGATTTGAATCAACTACTGGTGTTTTGAAAACAAATGCTTTGCATATATTTTGATGGTATGAGGCGTCGACCGCTCTGAAAGACATTGGAAACTACTGAGCGTAAAATTCCCTAGGAAATCACAAACAACTATTAAATGCTGGCATTGATTGTAACTTCCCGCAAAGGACACACAACTAACTCAATAACTTGTGATTTACCTAGTGGCAACTTTTGAAACGAGTTTATCTCTTGTGATTTATGCAGCGGCCATTTTTGACGCTTGTAGCAGGATGTTGCTAGAAACATGCCATTTGTCACTTCCGCTTCCTGTCTGTACTTATATGCGGATGTTTAAGTAATGACGACGGTTGATAGTCACAACCGTCCTTTTTGACATCCGGTTTGTATATCCCCGTCGAGTCTTATTGCAAATATTACTTGGATGCTATATCTCTGTAGCTTGTTTTGCTTTGTATATGTTATTTTTGATTCGTCTTCTTTAATTCGCTTTAAATTTTCTATATCTGCAATGTTGTCTCTTTTATGCACTTCGTTGTCTTTTTGAGTTCACTGTTTGGTCCTTAGAGTTTATCTTCCACTGTCATCTCTCTAGGCCAGAATGTTTGCCTAGATGTGTTGTATTTTGGGCAGTCTTGGAGTATGTGATCTGCTGTCTGCGAGCCAATCCCCATGTGTGCATGGCTGATTTGCCAATCGTGGATGTTGTATAAATGTTCTTCTTCTTCTTCTTCTTCTTCTTCTTCTTCTTCTTCTTCTTCTTCTTCTTCTTCTTCTTCTTCTTCTTCTTCTTCTTCTTCTTCTTCTTCTTCTTCTTCTTCTTTCGTTCGCCTGAAATATGTTTATAACTGCAATGTTGTCTCTTGTATGAATCTAACAGTCTTTTTTAGTTCACCCAGCGGTCCATAGAGTTTATCTTCCATTGTTGTCTCTCTAGGCCAGAAGGTTCGTCTGGATATGTTGTAGTTTGGGCAATCCTGGAGTATGTGCTCTGCTGTCTGCGACGCCAAACCACATGTGCACATGGCTGAGTCACCAATCTTTAATTTTGTATACATGTGGTTGCGATCTATTGTGTCCTGTTCTGAGGCGCAGAAGAATGACCTGTTCTGATCATAACGTGGTAGTCGTCTTGATTAGGGTTTGGTGGCCTTCTGACTGATTTGATCATTCTTTTCTTTTGGTGGTATGTAATGGGCACATCAGGTTGTTCTTCTATCGCTCCTTCCTTGGCTAATCGATCAGCTCTGTCGTTTCCGTATACTCCACAGTGAGATGCTATTCACTGTATGGGACCTTACCCTAGCTGCCTAGTTGAGAAAATAGTGTCCATAGTACTGGCAAGTTCCCAGAGAGTAGCATCTCAAGTACTGATTTTGCATTCGTCAATAGCACCACAGGTTGTGTACCATGGCTGGTATTTAGTAATTTCTCTGTTGCTATCTTGATTGCCTAGATTTCTGCATCATGGTTAAGCCTGGAGCAAAAGGGCAAAACATGTAGTAAAGTAAGGACCTTTATTCTCTCCTTTAGGTTCAATGAATTTGTTGCTGGTTCGATATTTTTAAAGACAATTGGCTCTCGACGTGTGATGCAAATATCATGCCGGCACCGTTTTACGCTGGGTCGATCTGGAAACCCAAGTCCATTTGTCAAACATTCCAATCTCAACGGGGATTCCCACACACTGTCAGACAGCCTAGTGTCTAGTCACTACGCTACCCTGGCTTTCACAAAATCAGGACGCGTCCCGAAGCGGGAACGGACTGTGGGTATGTGCAGTGCTCGGGCCATCACATGTTTAGGCCGTAGTGCACTGAGAGATTGGTGGTCAGTCTTTCCTTCACGTAGCGAACAGCGAGGGCAGGGATCGGACTCTCGTCCTACCCCCCCCCCCTCACCCCCGCTCATGGTATTGTCAACGTGACGTCATAGCCATTACACAATCACGCCTCCCGACCGTTGTTAAGTTAGTTCCACGTCTGTTACAGGGCCGTACATTCAACCCCAGCATATATTGGCTGCTGGTGATTTACTTACTAGTCAATTTTGCTGTCAATAGTTTGATTTCTCGTTCGGAAAGCAGTGGCAAACTACTACAAGTAACATTTCCTAGATAATCAACATGCTGTTGGAGGTGGTCAGCATGGCCGAATGGGTAAGAGCACTTGCTACATAGTATTCATGGCGAGGTACCAGGTCCAATCCCTACACCGGACAGTTGGACTAAAATATTGATTTTTTGTTCTTGACTTGGGAACGTAAATTACAAATACCCCAGAAGTCGGAGTTGGTTCGCCTGATGATTGAGGAACACTGGTAATAGGGAGAGCTAATCCACACGCAAAAATCTGACCAGTGCACTTTCCAGTGGTGGTAACTGCTACTGGTAGTAGCACGTGAGTAGTATATAGGGTCTCTATCCCTCGGAATGTGGCATAAAATACCACATATACAAAGAATAAAGAAGGAGGTGCGGGAGGTGCGGGGAGGTGCCGGAATAAAATAGTAAGCTCAAAGAAGGGGAGTGGGGGAACATAATTTATGCATAATCGATTGGTTTGCGCCGGCTGTTACGGGTTGATGTATTCGTATCTTTGTTAAGATCGGCGAACAACTGTCAGCAAAAAAAGTCGATATTGTCCGTACCAGAAATAATGTGGTTTGTAAATTACACCTGTCGGCGATAGGTGGCGTTTTTAATCAGATCATCGGTATATGTAAACAATGATAAATGAATTGAGACACGGGGTTAGTTGGTACCACAGTCGCATTGCAGATGGTGCGATAACCAATTCGATAGAGTGTGTCGGGGTATCGCCAATGTGTAACTGGGGTGTATAATAGGTTAAGTTGGTACCATAGACCCCCGCCCTCATTTGACGGCGTTAAGTTCGAATCTCAATGCTTTTTCGTTGGTAAGGTTACCACTTTATCACGTATGGGTGTACCTAGTTGTCATAGGGGGTGTGTAGTGTGTCATAGTGGGATATCACCAATGTGTAACTTGGGTGTCTCTTGGGTGCCCTACCATGCAACAGGTTCGGATCTCACTGTGTGGTGGGGTAGTGTGGCAGTGGTCGAGTGTGTAACGGGGATAGGTGGTGCCGGAGGCATCGTTTGAGAATCGATTCACGCCGCGATTCGATAAGGATGTCCACCCTAGGCGGCTCTTTTTAAGTGTATACTAAGCCGTAAACGTATAACAGTGGTGTCTAGTTGCTGCCATAGCGCTTGAAAGGTTCGAAACCTGCTGTGTGGTGGTGTAGTGTGGCAGTGGGCGAGTATGTAACGCAGCTAGGTGGCGTCATTGACGATTCGAATAACGCGGCTGGTTGATAACTATATCCAACATAGGCGCCAGAGAAGCGAATCCCGCTATGTGGGGAATCTGTTAAAGTAACATTGGTGTCACATGTTTCGTATCTTTGTTAAAGGTTGGTTTACAACATCTGTGACCAAAAAGTCAGTATTGGCCGCAGGTGTATAGTAAAAGAAATAATGTATATTGGGAATTAGGTGTGCTGGCGACAGTTGGTACTATTAATTATATCACCATTATATGTTAACAAAGGAGAACTCAAGTGAATCGTGTGTCGATCAATGCGGGAGAGATTGCCTGACGCGCAATTTACGCTGTAATGCCAATAGCTCCAGTTTTCCTATTGCGGTTATTAGTGATCTGTAGAGACCTGTAGTGGTTTATGCACTACCATTACATAGTATAAAGGAAAACCTTAAAAAAGTAAAGAGGGCGGCTAGTACTAATAGTGGTAGGTATGACTTAGTGATATTCGTTGTTAAGGGGTTGGTGAGTGGTGAAAGGGGGTAGATAAAAGCTTCCGGGCCACTTTCATCATACACTTTCAGATCGTTAAAGGAAATCCTTGAAGAAAAAAAAAAAAAAAAAAAAACAATAAAATAAAAAAGTAAAGAGGACCCTCCATGTCGTTGTGGGTGTCGGACTTGAAGCAGATCGAACCTGATGGTGGCGTAAGGCCATAACAATTAAACAACATGACTGCTATCTGTTCTATATTACGACCAAAATATGTGCAGGCCGCCGGCCTTTGAGATGAGTCTGCTTGTGGCTTGCGGCGGCAGCTTGACTTGTAAAACACACAAACCGATGTGTGGCTTACAACCAATCAGGGTGTTGGTCTTAGAATTGATCCACATTTTATGTTAGACAATCACTGATTGGCTGGCAACTATACTGTGGGCGGGGCTTACTTTATGTAATATATAACCAACTCACCAGCTCTCACTCACCTTGCGCTTTACACAAGAACGACGAACGACCGAGTCTTCAATTTTGTGGTTATTCAACTGCTATTTGCCTTCAAGCGTAGAAAGTTTGCCAGGCACCTGTTTGTCTTAGTATCTACGGACTATCAACCATATACGGACATACCGATTTAGTGGATCTGTCTCCCAGTTTTTGGCTATTCACAACTGACTTGTAAGATTTATCAACCAGTTTTTTTTTTACCCAGACACACCCCAAGTGTAAGCATCAGCATTATTCTGCCTTAGTTTACAACGGCAGCTGCAAAGATTTCATCACCGGTTGAAACAGAGACTGGTACAACTTGTTCGGGTTTGATACCGCATACTAAACTAGTGAACATTACAGCTTATTGTTTGGATATTTGGTATCCTAAACTAGTCAACGTCAAGTTATCTACCATTAGTGCAAGTTATAAACTAATTATATTCAACATCATATACAGAGACTCGGTGTGAACAGGTTTCAAGTCGAGTGTCGATTATCTTATTATCAATTCGCTAGCGAACGTGCCTAAAAAGATGGCTACTCGGCAATCATCTGAGAAACACGTATGTGCAACATGTGGAAAAGGATTCACTGAAAAGCGCAGTCTGCTTCGCCATATTCGTAACAGTCACAGTACAAAGACCCGTGTATATTCGTGTCAAACTTGTGATCATCAATTTAACAGGAAATACAATCTACAACGTCACATTACAAAAGAACACACAACACCAGGATCATCATCCAGTGTAATACCAACAGAAACGTCAACGCCTTTTTCACCAACAGTGCGTAAGAGACCAGCGGCTACCAATAGTGATGTGACAAGCAGGAAGAAGAAGAACACTAAACAAAACGAAAACGCCTATCCAGCTACCAACACACAACCCGAGGATGAAGCGGGTTCTCTACACACGCTACCAGATGATATTAGACAAGTATACAACGACAACTGGAGTAGTATCAAGACACATAACAAGATCAACACATATATGTCTGTCTATACATTTTTTATTAGTCCACAGACACAACACCCTAAAGACTGGACAGAGACCTTGTACAAGATCTTTAACACTCAAAAGAGCATATTCAAAATCAACTTTAGTTATCATGTAGTCCTTAGGCACATCGAAACACAAGCTCGTCGGTTCTACCATGCATCTTTCAATAACGCTTCTGTCTTAGAAATTCCACAACTAATTCGAAACAGACAAAACTTTGACGCTTTTATCAAAACAGTACACGAACACGACATTCTTACATACGCTAGGCAACAACGTCCAAATACCAAATACACTACAGAGACGATTCCAGCTATAAGTTTTTATCTCTATCATATCCCAGAATTCTGTCTCGTTTAATAAATAACCACAGGTTTATGACCAACGGTCGACACCATTGTACACTGTGTGTATATGAGCATACTATGTATAACATCCCATATTACACCATCCATTTTTATACTGATATTATGTTTATTTTTATGTTTGTAACATTTACTGGAAATACTGTAAAATAAACAATTATATGTATTATAATTGCGTTCACTTGTTGGTTTTTATTGTTGACGGTGCATATGGGTGTCATGGGATGAGCGGGTGTTACATGTTGATGGGAAAGTCTAGAAATATCTCAAACAAACTTATAAATATATCGACTAAATAGGAAAATGTGTTAACTAAAGATGAAAACTACGGGTCAAGTAAAGAAAAAATTTCAAAGAAGCTTATAAAAAATAGGAAACAATGATAGCAAATGGTGGTCAAAGATAGAAATATCTCATCCGAACTTATAACAAGTAAGAAAATATACTAGTAAAATCAAGAAATATGTCGACCGAAGTAATACAACAGGCAGAACGATGGACAAACTTATAAATATTTCATTCAAACTTATAAAGACTATGATAAAATGTTATCCAAAGCAAATAACAGGCTGACCAAACTTATAATTAGCTCATCCAACCTTGTAAATAGTAGGAAAAGTTGTTAGCCAAATAGGCAAAATATTGGTCAGATACACAAATATCTCAATCAAACTTATAAAAAGTAGGAAAAAAGGCTAGTCAAACAAATAAAAATGGTGGCCAAATACATAAATATCTCAACCAAATTTATAAAAAGTTGGAACATTGTAAGTCAAATGTAAAAAAAAAATAAATAAAAAAAAAAAAAAAAAATATGGGGTAAATAGAAATCATATTAACCAAATAGGAAAAATGTCGCTCAAACTTATAAATAACACGTCAAAACTTATAAAAAGTAGGAAAATGTTTTAGCCGAATGGTGAAAATATTGCTCAAATTAAGAAACATCTCGACCGAAGTAGGAAAATACGTGATTCAATGTATAAAAACGTTGGGTAAATACAGAAAGATGTCGACCAAACTGATAAAAATCTCCGCCAAACTTATGAAATGTAGGGACATTTGTTAACCAAAAGGGGAAAATGTCGGCCAAATACAGAAATAGCTCCACCAAACTTATGAAAAGTAGGAACATTTGTTAACCAAATAGGCAAAATATTGGTCAGATACACAAATATCTCAATCAAACTTATAAAAAGTAGGAAAAAAGGCTAGTCAAACTAATAAAAATGGTGGTCAAATACATAAATATCTCTACCAAACTTATAAAAAGTAGGAAAATTGTAAGTCAAATGTAAAAAAAAAAATGGGGTAAATAGAAATCATATTAACCAAATAGGAAAAATGTCGCTCAAACTTATAAATAACACGACCAAACGTATAAAAAGTAGAAAAATGTGTTAGCCGAATGGTGAAAATATTGCTCAAATTAAGAAACATCTCGACCGAAGTAGGAAAATACGTGACTCAATGTATAAAAACGTTGGGTAAATACAGAAAGATGTCGACCAAACTGATAAAAATCTCCGCCAAACTTATGAAATGTAGGGACATTTGTTAACCAAAAGGCTAAAATGTCGGCCAAATACAGAAATAGCTCCACCAAACTTATGAAAAGTAGGAACATTTGTTAACCAAATAGGCAAAATATTGGTCAGATACACAAATATCTCAATCAAACTTATAAAAAGTAGGAAAAAAGGCTAGTCAAACTAATATAAATGGTGGCCAAATACATAAATATCTCAACCAAATTTATAAAAAGTAGGAACATTGTAAGTCAAATGTAATTAAAAAAAAATAAAAAAAAATAAAAAATATGGGGTAAATAGAAATCATATTAACCAAATAGGAAAAATGTCGCTCAAACTTATAAATAACACGTCAAAACTTATAAAAAGTAGGAAAATGTTTTATCCGAATGGTGAAAATATTGCTCAAATTAAGAAACATCTCGACCGAAGTAGGAAAATACGTGACTCAATGTATAAAAACGTTGGGTAAATACAGAAAGATGTCGACCAAACTGATAAAAATCTCCACCAAACTTATGAAATGTAGGGACATTTGTTAACCAAAAGGGGAAAATGTCGGCCAAATACAGAAATAGCTCCACCAAACTCATGAAAAGTAGGAACATTTGTTAACCAAATAGGCAAAATATTGGGCAGATACACAAATATCTCAATCAAACTTATAAAATGTAGGAAAAAAAGGCTAGTCAAACTAATAAAAATGGTGGCCAAATACATAAATATCTCAACCAAACTTATAAAAAGTAGGAAAACAATATTAGCCAGCTCAACTAAAAGGCTGACCAAACTTATAAATATATCATCCAAACTGACCAAAGTAATAATCATATTGGGTAAATATAGAAATATGTCGACGAAACTTTTACAAATCTCCGGTAAATTTATGAAAAATAGGAAATTTTGTTAACTAAATATGAAAAAAATATCGACCAAACTTATAAAAAGCTTTGCCAAACTTATGAAAAGTAGGAAACTTTGTTAACCCACATGAAGAAAATTATTAACCAAAGATAGAAAAATATCAACCTAAATAGGAAAATTTGTTAACCAAAGGGGAAAAATATTGACCAAGTAAACACATATTTCAACCAAACTTATAAATATGTCATCCAAATTTACAACAAAAAAAATAGGAAAATTTGTCGACCAAGTAAGAAAATATATTACCAAAACTGGAACAGATACTAATCAAAATGAGAAAAATACCAACCAAACTAAGAAATATGTATGGTAAAGTAAGAAAAAAGTTGGCCAAAGTAATAAATACGCTAGCCAAGTGAAGAAATATTAACCAAGAAGAGAAAAAATTATAGCAAACTAAGAAATTTGCTTTCACAACTTGTCGAATTGCCCTACCAACTACCCCATTTGCTTTTACAACTTATCAAATTGACCAATTAACCTCACAAATTCCCCACTGACTCTCACAAATTCCTCACTTGTCAACAATTTATGTGACTCGGCGTAATGGCAAGTGGTAAAATTGTGAGAGTCAGTGGGGAATTTGTGAGGTTAATTGGTCAATTTGATAAGTTGTAAAAGCAAATGGGGTAGTTGGTAGGGCAATTCGACAAGTTGTGAAAGCAAATTTCTTAGTTTGCTATAATTTTTTCTCTTCTTGGTTAATATTTCTTCACTTGTCTAGCGTATTTATTACTTTGGCCAACTTTTTTCTTACTTTACCATACATATTTCTTAGTTTGGTTGGTATTTTTCTCACTTTGATTAGTATCTGTTCCAGTTTTGGTAATATATTTTCTTACTTGGTCGACAAATTTTCCTATTTTTTTTTTTGTAAATTTGGATGACATATTTATAAGTTTGGTTGAAATATGTGTTTACTTGGTCAATATTTTTCCCCTTTGGTTAACAAATTTTCCTATTTAGGTTGATATTTTTCTATCTTTGGTTAATAATTTTCTTCATGTGGGTTAACAAAGTTTCCTACTTTTCATAAGTTTGGCAAAGCTTTTTATAAGTTTGGTCGATATTTTTTTCATATTTAGTTAACAAAATTTCCTATTTTTCATAAATTTACCGGAGATTTGTAAAAGTTTCGTCGACATATTTCTATATTTACCCAATATGATTATTACTTTGGTCAGTTTGGATGATATATTTATAAGTTTGGTCAGCCTTTTAGTTGAGCTGGCTAATATTGTTTTCCTACTTTTTATAAGTTTGGTTGAGATATTTATGTATTTGGCCACCATTTTTATTAGTTTGACTAGCCTTTTTTTCCTACTTTTTATAAGTTTGATTGAGATATTTGTGTATCTGCCCAATATTTTGCCTATTTGGTTAACAAATGTTCCTACTTTTCATGAGTTTGGTGGAGCTATTTCTGTATTTGGCCGACATTTTCCCCTTTTGGTTAACAAATGTCCCTACATTTCATAAGTTTGGTGGAGATTTTTATCAGTTTGGTCGACATCTTTCTGTATTTACCCAACGTTTTTATACATTGAGTCACGTATTTTCCTACTTCGGTCGAGATGTTTCTTAATTTGAGCAATATTTTCACCATTCGGCTAAAACATTTTCCTACTTTTTATAAGTTTTGACGTGTTATTTATAAGTTTGAGCGACATTTTTCCTATTTGGTTAATATGATTTCTATTTACCCCATTTTTTTTTTTTTTTTTTTTATTTTTTTTTAATTACATTTGACTTACAATGTTCCTACTTTTTATAAATTTGGTTGAGATATTTATGTATTTGGCCACCATTTTTATTAGTTTGACTAGCCTTTTTTCCTACTTTTTATAAGTTTGATTGAGATATTTGTGTATCTGACCAATATTTTGCCTATTTGGTTAACAAATGTTCCTACTTTTCATAAGTTTGGTGGAGCTATTTCTGTATTTGGCCGACATTTTAGCCTTTTGGTTAACAAATGTCCCTACATTTCATAAGTTTGGCGGAGATTTTTATCAGTTTGGTCGACATCTTTCTGTATTTACCCAACGTTTTTATACATTGAGTCACGTATTTTCCTACTTCGGTCGAGATGTTTCTTAATTTGAGCAATATTTTCACCATTCGGCTAACACATTTTTCTACTTTTTATACGTTTGGTCGTGTTATTTATAAGTTTGAGCGACATTTTTCCTATTTGGTTAATATGATTTCTATTTACCCCATATTTTTTTTTTTACATTTGACTTACAATTTTCCTACTTTTTGTAAGTTTGGTAGAGATATTTATGTATTTGACCACCATTTTTATTAGTTTGACTAGCCTTTTTTCCTACTTTTTATAAGTTTGATTGAGATATTTGTGTATCTGACCAATATTTTGCCTATTTGGTTAACAAATGTTCCTACTTTTCATAAGTTTGGTGGAGCTATTTCTGTATTTGGCCGACATTTTCCCCTTTTGGTTAAAAAATGTCCCTACATTTCATAAGTTTGGCGGAGATTTTTATCAGTTTGGTCGACATCTTTCTGTATTTACCCAACGTTTTTATACATTGAATCACGTATTTTCCTACTTCGGTCGAGATGTTTCTTAATTTGAGCAATATTTTCACCATTCGGCTAAAACATTTTCCTACTTTTTATAAGTTTTGACGTGTTATTTATAAGTTTGAGCGACATTTTTCCTATTTGGTTAATATGATTTCTATTTACCCCATATTTTTATTTTTTTTTTTATTTATTTTTTTTTTACATTTGACTTACAATGTTCCTACTTTTTATAAATTTGGTTGAGATATTTATGTATTTGGCCACCATTTTTATTAGTTTGACTAGCCTTTTTTCCTACTTTTTATAAGTTTGATTGAGATATTTGTGTATCTGACCAATATTTTGCCTATTTGGCTAACAACTTTTCCTACTATTTACAAGGTTGGATGAGCTAATTATAAGTTTGGTCAGCCTGTTATTTGCTTTGGATAACATTTTATCATAGTCTTTATAAGTTTGAATGAAATATTTATAAGTTTGTCCATCGTTCTGCCTGTTGTATTACTTCGGTCGACATATTTCTTGATTTTACTAGTATATTTTCTTACTTGTTATAAGTTCGGATGAGATATTTCTATCTTTGACCACCATTTGCTATCATTGTTTCCTATTTTTTATAAGCTTCTTTGAAATTTTTTCTTTACTTGACCCGTAGTTTTCATCTTTAGTTAACACATTTTCCTATTTAGTCGATATATTTATAAGTTTGTTTGAGATATTTCTAGACTTGCCCATCAACATGTAACACCCGCTCATCCCATGACACCCATATGCACCGTCAACAATAAAAACCAACAAGTGAACGCAATTATAATACATATAATTGTTTATTTTACAGTATTTCCAGTAAATGTTACAAACATAAAAATAAACATAATATCAGTATAAAAATGGATGGTGTAATATGGGATGTTATACATAGTATGCTCATATACACACAGTGTACAATGGTGTCGACCGTTGGTCATAAACCTGTGGTTATTTATTAAACGAGACAGAATTCTGGGATATGATAGAGATAAAAACTTATAGCTGGAATCGTCTCTGTAGTGTATTTGGTATTTGGACGTTGTTGCCTAGCGTATGTAAGAATGTCGTGTTCGTGTACTGTTTTGATAAAAGCGTCAAAGTTTTGTCTGTTTCGAATTAGTTGTGGAATTTCTAAGACAGAAGCGTTATTGAAAGATGCATGGTAGAACCGACGAGCTTGTGTTTCGATGTGCCTAAGGACTACATGATAACTAAAGTTGATTTTGAATATGCTCTTTTGAGTGTTAAAGATCTTGTACAAGGTCTCTGTCCAGTCTTTAGGGTGTTGTGTCTGTGGACTAATAAAAAATGTATAGACAGACATATATGTGTTGATCTTGTTATGTGTCTTGATACTACTCCAGTTGTCGTTGTATACTTGTCTAATATCATCTGGTAGCGTGTGTAGAGAACCCGCTTCATCCTCGGGTTGTGTGTTGGTAGCTGGATAGGCGTTTTCGTTTTGTTTAGTGTTCTTCTTCTTCCTGCTTGTCACATCACTATTGGTAGCCGCTGGTCTCTTACGCACTGTTGGTGAAAAAGGCGTTGACGTTTCTGTTGGTATTACACTGGATGATGATCCTGGTGTTGTGTGTTCTTTTGTAATGTGACGTTGTAGATTGTATTTCCTGTTAAATTGATGATCACAAGTTTGACACGAATATACACGGGTCTTTGTACTGTGACTGTTACGAATATGGCGAAGCAGACTGCGCTTTTCAGTGAATCCTTTTCCACATGTTGCACATACGTGTTTCTCAGATGATTGCCGAGTAGCCATCTTTTTAGGCACGTTCGCTAGCGAATTGATAATAAGATAATCGACACTCGACTTGAAACCTGTTCACATCGAGTCTCTGTATATGATGTTGAATATAATTAGTTTATAACTTGCACTAATTGTAGATAACTTGACGTTGACTAGTTTAGGATACCAAATATCCAAACAATAAGCTGTAATGTTCACTAGTTTAGTATGCGGTATCAAACCCGAACAAGTTGTACCAGTCTCTGTTTCAACCGGTGATGAAATCTTTGCAGCTGCCGTTGTAAACTAAGGCAGAATAATGCTGATGCTTACACTTGGGGTGTGTCTGGGTAAAAAAAAAACTGGTTGATAAATCTTACAAGTCAGTTGTGAATAGCCAAAAACTGGGAGACAGATCCACTAAATCGGTATGTCCGTATATGGTTGATAGTCCGTAGATACTAAGACAAACAGGTGCCTGGCAAACTTTCTACGCTTGAAGGCAAATAGCAGTTGAATAACCACAAAATTGAAGACTCGGTCGTTCGTCGTTCTTGTGTAAAGCGCAAGGTGAGTGAGAGCTGGTGAGTTGGTTATATATTACATAAAGTAAGCCCCGCCCACAGTATAGTTGCCAGCCAATCAGTGATTGTCTAACATAAAATGTGGATCAATTCTAAGACCAACACCCTGATTGGTTGTAAGCCACACATCGGTTTGTGTGTTTTACAAGTCAAGCTGCCGCCGCAAGCCACAAGCAGACTCATCTCAAAGGCCGGCGGCCTGCACATATTTTGGTCGTAATATAGAACAGATAGCAGTCATGTTGTTTAATTGTTATGGCCTTACGCCACCATCAGGTTCGATCTGCTTCAAGTCCGACACCCACAACGACATGGAGGGTCCTCTTTACTTTTTTATTTTATTGTTGTTTTTTTTTTTTTTTTTTTTTTTTTTTTTTCTTCAAGGATTTCCTTTAACGATCTGAAAGTGTATGATGAAAGTGGCCCGGAAGCTTTTATCTACCCCCTTTCACCACTCACCAACCCCTTAACAACGAATATCACTAAGTCATACCTACCACTATTAGTACTAGCCGCTCTCTTTACTTTTTTAAGGTTTTCCTTTATACTATGTAATGGTAGTGCATAAACCACTACAGGTCTCTACAGATCACTAATAACCGCAATAGGAAAACTGGAGCTATTGGCATTACAGCGTAAATTGCGCGTCAGGCAATCTCTCCCGCATTGATCGACACACGATTCACTTGAGTTCTCCTTTGTTAACATATAATGGTGATATAATTAATAGTACCAACTGTCGCCAGCACACCTAATTCCCAATATACATTATTTCTTTTACTATACACCTGCGGCCAATACTGACTTTTTGGTCACAGATGTTGTAAACCAACCTTTAACAAAGATACGAAACATGTGACACCAATGTTACTTTAACAGATTCCCCACATAGCGGGATTCGCTTCTCTGGCGCCTATGTTGGATATAGTTATCAACCAGCCGCGTTATTCGAATCGTCAATGACGCCACCTAGCTGCGTTACATACTCGCCCACTGCCACACTACACCACCACACAGCAGGTTTCGAACCTTTCAAGCGCTATGGCAGCAACTAGACACCACTGTTATACGTTTACGGCTTAGTATACACTTAAAAAGAGCCGCCTAGGGTGGACATCCTTATCGAATCGCGGCGTGAATCGATTCTCAAACGATGCCTCCGGCACCACCTATCCCCGTTACACACTCGACCACTGCCACACTACCCCACCACACAGTGAGATCCGAACCTGTTGCATGGTAGGGCACCCAAGAGACACCCAAGTTACACATTGGTGATATCCCACTATGACACACTACACACCCCCTATGACAACTAGGTACACCCATACGTGATAAAGTGGTAACCTTACCAACGAAAAAGCATTGAGATTCGAACTTAACGCCGTCAAATGAGGGCGGGGGTCTATGGTACCAACTTAACCTATTATACACCCCAGTTACACATTGGCGATACCCCGACACACTCTATCGAATTGGTTATCGCACCATCTGCAATGCGACTGTGGTACCAACTAACCCCGTGTCTCAATTCATTTATCATTGTTTACATATACCGATGATCTGATTAAAAACGCCACCTATCGCCGACAGGTGTAATTTACAAACCACATTATTTCTGGTACGGACAATATCGACTTTTTTTGCTGACAGTTGTTCGCCGATCTTAACAAAGATACGAATACATCAACCCGTAACAGCCGGCGCAAACCAATCGATTATGCATAAATTATGTTCCCCCACTCCCCTTCTTTGAGCTTACTATTTTATTCCGGCACCTCCCCGCACCTCCCGCACCTCCTTCTTTATTCTTTGTATATGTGGTATTTTATGCCACATTCCGAGGGATAGAGACCCTATATACTACTCACGTGTGTGGATTACGTGTGAGTTCTAAGCGAGCGAACGCAATATATATATATATATATATATATATATATATATATATATATATATATATATATATAAGTAAATACAACAAAAGCAAGCGGATGATCACAACGTTCTTCATAAGATATACCGGGTATGTGTAAAATCTCACAACAGTTTCCATGTAGAACAAATTTGAAAAACGAAGTACCTGACGTCATTAAAAAAAATGTCCTCCACAATCCATCATGAAGTAATATGCAGCGAATGGCTGACGTCTGCTTGAGTAATTCGTTGCACTCTAAACAGAATGGTGTTATGAACGGAAGAAAGCATTTTTTTTTTTCAAATTTGTTCTACATACAAAGTGTAGCGAAACTTTACATTTAAGTACCCTGTACATTTAAGTTTGCCATTGCTTTGTGAGCGGCCAACGCTAATTCAATAGGAATCAACGCATAACGATATTCTTCCAGATTGTCTGCGCTTGATTTCGAAACAACGACCTGGTATGTCGTGGAGGTGTGAAATTGCGTTCACTAACCGCCACTGTAAAAAAAAAGTCATAAAAGTCAAGAGAATCGACTTCATTGCACCGGGTTTGATCCCATATGGCTCAGTCTCTTTCCGCAGGGTGGCCTGTCGAAAGTGTCGCACAGAGCACGAACTCCGTAGCTCCAGCGACGATCCTCAGGAGTCTCCAAGAAAAATTCACCCGTGAACGGAAAGACGTAGTACGGAATCGAACCCACAACCTTCGGAGTTCGAGGCAGACGGTTTTGACCACTTCGCCACAGAGACTCCCGCCCCGACTTTTAAGCGACCCCAAAGTCAGAGGCGCCGACACAAACTGTTGTGACTTTATGGTGTTCACAAACTGTTTCGACGTTATGGTATTTACAAACTGTTGTGACGTTATGGTGTTCTCAAACTGTTGTGGCGTTATGATGTTCTTAAACTGGTGTAACGTTATTGTATTCTCAAACTGTTGTGACGTTATAGTGTTCACAAACTGGTGAAGAAAAAAAAAAATCCCAACACGATGACTTCTACGCACATTAACATTAACGTCGTTAAGATAGCTCGGCTGCGGTATGTACTGTTGCAGGGCCGGTACATAAACTCTGGTGACACGTAACATTAGAGACATGTCGTCGCCTCGTCCTGTAACCTATCGCGTGCCCTCGGCGCGTCCTCGTGCATTCTCGACATTTAGATAAATAGGAATGGTTTTGACAAGTGAGGTTTTGTTCTCGATGTCGTGTTGTGTGTGACACTGGGACTCTGGTCTCTTCATATACCTTGTCTGTCTGTCTGCCTGTCTATGTCTGTCTGTCTCCCTCTTTGTATGTCTGTCTCTCTCTGTCTGTCTACCTCTATGCCTGTCTCGTTGTCTGTCTGTCTGTCTGCCTCCCTATATGTCTGTCTGTCTTCTTGTTGGTCTGTCTGCCTCCATGTTTGTATGCCTGCCTCCATGCATGTCTGCCTCGCTGTCTGTCTACATCGCTGTCTCCATGTCTGTCTGTCTGCCTCCGTGTATATCTGCCTTCCTGTCTGTCTACATCGCTGTCTGTCTTTCTTCCGACTGTATATGTCTATTGTTTTTTGTTTCTCTGGTACCTGGCTTTCCATGCTATCGTTCGATCGCGGGCCATCCTGTCTGTTTGTCTGTCTGTCACACTTTGTCTGTCTTTCTTTGTGTGTCTTTCTGTGTCCATTTGATTATCTTCGTCGCTCCATTGTCTCTCCGTCTCTCTCTCTCTCTCTCTCTCTCTCTCTCTCTCTCTCTCTCTCTCTATATATATATATATATATATATATATATATATATATATATGTATATATATATATATATATATGTGTGTGTCCCTCTGTCTCTCTGTCTATGTTCACCGTCCGACTGCCATGCTTGTTTGTCCATCTATCCCAGCATTACTTTCTCTCTCTGTCCGTCTGTGATTAAATAAATGTGACTGTTTGGGTACACTGACAATGTTTACTTCACACCAGACAATGATCAGGTGCAGACTAGATTCTTTCTAGGTCAATTTACACCGTGTTTACTCACATAGACTGTGACAGTGGACCAGTGGGTGATTGGATGAGTGTGTGTGTGGGTGGGTGGGTGTGTGTTTGTATGTGTGGGTGGTATCCTCTCTTACATACATCGACACTTATCGGTTAACATACACAGCGTCTACAGCCAATGTATCATAATCAAGTGGCAAGTCTGTGTAAATAGAACGTCTCTGCAATCAATATCACCGGGAAATATGAGTTCTTATGTGTGGACCACAGCAAACATAGACAGCACTTATGTGTCGACCACAGCAAATATAGACAGCACTTATGTGTGGACCACAGGAAACACAGACAGCACTTATGTGTGGACCACAGGAAACATATAGACAGCACTTATGTGTCGATCACAGCAAATATAGACAGCACTTATGTGTGGACCACAGGAAACATACAGACAGCACTTATGTGTCGACCACAGCAAACATTGACAGTACTTATGTGTGGACCACAGCAAACATAGACAACATATATATGTGGACTACAGGAAACATATAGACAGCACTTATGTGTCGACCACAGCAAACATAGACAGCACTTATGTGTGGACCACAGGAAACATAGACAGTATTTATGTGTGGACCACAGCAAACATAGACAGTATTTATGTGTCGACCACAGCAAACATAGACAGCACTTATGTGTCGACCACAGCAAACATAGACAGCACTTATGTGTCGACCACAGGAAACATAGACAGTATTTATGTGTGGACCACAGCAAACATAGACAGTATTTATGTGTGGACCACAGCAAACATAGACAGTACTTATGTGTGGACCACAGCAAACATAGACAGTATTTATGTGTGGACCATAGCAAACATAGACAGTATTTATGTGTGGACCACAGCAGTAACATAGACAGTATTTATGTGTGGACCACAGCAAACATAGACAGTACTTATGTGTCGACCACAGCACACATAGACAATACTTATGTGTCAACCACAGCAAACACAGACAGTACTTATGTGTGGACCACAGCAAACATAGACAGCACTTATGTGTGGACCACAGGAAACATAGACAGCACTTATGTGTGGACCACAGGAAACATAGACAATACTTAAAACACAGACAGTACTTATGTGTCCACCACAGCAAACATATACAGTACTTATGTGTCAACCGCTTTACATCATAGACAGTACATCGATCACGACATCAGTCACTTCGATAATACCAAGCATAGACAACAGCAAGCATCGACAACACCAAACATAGACAACACCAAACTTAGACAGCGATTAGACAGACAGAAAAAGACAGGGCTCTTGTTGACATTATCAATACCCGAAGGTCGACATCGCCAGACAGCTCCAGCTGCCTATCAACTCCGCAATCAACCGTTAGGCCAAGACTTTTGTCTTCCCTCTAGCCGGCTGGCGCGATGCACACCTTCAGGGTCTCCCTGTTGCCCTCAAGATCATGTGCTTTTTATTGACATCCAAGGTCAGCTTTTGCCCCGTCATTTATGTGTGACCTCAGTATGTCTGTGACAATCAGTCGGCATGCACTGCTCTCTGTCTGTGCTTGATTGTTTTCGCGGTCTGAGAAACATGTTGTGGCGTTGTGGCTTCCTGTCTTGAAGGTAAGTGGCATTAAGGCGCCGTGTCCTTGTCAAACCAGGCATGTGCTTGACCTTAAATTTTACATTTGGATCGTTCCATTAATAAAGTTAGTTGGGTGCCCTTTACAGGGCGCCGCAGTCAACCCTATCATTTATGGGGGGGGGGGGGTATTATTTGTGATTTCTTGCACATTTTACGTTCAGTAGTTTGGCATGGCTTTCTGTACGATCGGGACTCATACCATTGTATGAAAACCGATGCAAGGCGGTCTGTTGGCAAATCGCCCGCAACTGTGTTTTGAACGCGGTGTACGGTTAACGAACTACTTCCATAACGCCTTCGTCACGAAGACGGACCGTTCCATAGATGCTTCCAAATAAACCTGACCTGTCATCTTATTTCAGCTCTGACATCCTGAACTGATGGATGTCTTGTGTCTGGTGTTGGCACGATGTCTTGTGACTGTTGTTGGCAAGATGTCTTGTGTCTGATGTTGACAAGATGTGTCTCTAGTGTTGACACTATGTGCGTCTTATGTTGTCAATATGTCTTGAGTCTGCTGTTGACAAGATGTCTTTAGTCTGATGTTGTCAAGATGTGTATCTGTCTGATGTTGACAAGCTGTCTTGTTGCTAGGCATGTGTTTGAAAGCGGCCATGTCAGAAGCCATAATGATTAATCTACATAGGCCAGTTTTGTGCAAACATAAAGACTTGTTAGTCAGTTTAAAATTACCGTGGTAGACAATTGACAATACTGTACGAACGTGTGTATATTTCAGCGTGACGGATTTATCTAGTTATTTTACTTTATGTTATGTGAATTGTGCAGTATGTACCTGCTGAGATGCAGCGAAATATGCCAGGCAATAAATCGTGCAATCTATTGCTGGTGTCTTCGTTATTCAAAGATGTCTTGTGTCTGTTGTTGACACGATGTCTTGTGTCTGATGTTGACAAGATGTGTTTCTGGTTCTGACAATATATGGGTCTGATGTTGTCATGATGTCTTGAGTCTGCTGTTGACAAGATGTCTTTAGTCTGATGTTGTCAAGATGTGTGTCTGCCTGACATGTGACTTATCTTGACAAAATAAGTGTCTTATGTTGACAATATGTGTGTCAGATGTTGACATCATGTGTGTCTAATATGTGTGCCTGATGTTCACAATATGTTTCTTATGTTGACAAGATCAGAGTCTTCTTCTTCTGCGTTCATCCGGAGAGTTTTCTTTCGGGCATGATTGCGTTGTGCCTATTTACAACAGAACAGCATTCTTGCGCCGTTAGGCCGACACATCCGACTTCTGCGGGCATTTGTTGACGGGTTAACCGTCCCGGGTATCAAAGTCTTCTACGTTCTTGTTGTTGTTTCTTTCTTTTCGTCTTTCTTCCCTTTGTCATTTTATCCATTAATGTTCTTTGTTTATATTTCATTCCTTCCTTCTGTATCGTTCTACTACAATCTTCCTTCTTTATTTTGTATACGTCATTCTTCATTAGTATTCCTTCTTCTTTCTTCTTATTTTTTTTCTTCCTTGCTTCATTATACCTTTTTTTAAATTCTCCTTCCTCTCTTCATCTATCTCCGTCTTTCTGCATTCTTTATCTTTGTCCTCCTTCTCTCGTCGGCTTTCTTTTTCTGCATTCCTGTCCCTACTTTCATCCTTCTTCGGCTTTCTTCATTCTTCTTTCTTCCTACTTGTTTTACCTCATCCTCTGTCTCCTCGTCTCTTACTTCTCGTCATCCTCCTCCATCTCATCCTCATCCTATTATCATGATGATAATAATTATCTCTTCTACTTTTATTTATTATACTTTATATGTAGTTTGTGTGTGTGTGTGTGTGTGTGTGTGTGTGTGTGTGTGTGGGTGTGTGGGTGTGTGTGTGTGCGTGCGTGTGTGTTTGTGTGTGAATTTAAAGCTTGTTAATTACTCTTTCAAACTCTCCCTGGCTGTCATCTTCCACTTTGTCTTTATTTCCTCGTTTTTGGCCTCTCGATCTCATCACTCTTTCTCGTAACCTCATCCTTTTCTTCCTCACTCTCCTCTTTCTTTACATTTCTGTCCGCTTTCTTCTCTTCGCTTTTTCCTAGTCTTCATCTCTTCTTGTGTTCTTTCCTCGGCAGCTGATACCCCTCCTCATCTTCTTCCAGCCTTCATCCTCCTCGTTCTTTGACTCCTTCTTCTCATCCACTTGTAGTCTTATCTTTCGTTCTCTTACTCGTTCTTCTCATCCATTCGTCCTGTTTCTCGTCATTCTCTTACCCAATGTTCTCTTACCCAATGTTCTCTTACCCAATGTTCTCTTACCCAATGTTCTCATACCCAATGTTCTCTTACCCAATGTTCTCATACCCAATGTTCTCATACTCAATGTTATCTTACCCAATGTTCTCTTACTCAATGTTCTCTTACTCAATGTTCTCATACCCAATGTTCTCATACTCAATGTTCTCTTACCCAATGTTCTCATACTCAATGTTCTCTTACCCAATGTTCTCTTACTCAATGTTCTCATACTCAATGTTCTCTTACTCAATGTTCTCTTACTCAATGTTCTCTTACTCAATGTTCTTCTTCTTTTCGTTCATCCGGAGTGTTTTTTCAGATGTGATTGCGGTGTGTCTGTTATGCGCCCTTTGGGCCGA
Organism: Cepaea hortensis; assembly: GCA_963921405.1. NCBI lineage: Eukaryota > Metazoa > Mollusca > Gastropoda > Stylommatophora > Helicidae > Cepaea > Cepaea hortensis. The sequence goes on from OY992879.1 coordinate 49,058,542, forward strand.
AACCCGTAGGCCAACACATCGACTTTAGCGTGCTTTTTTGACCAGGTAGCATTCCTGGGAGACTCTCACTTTTGTGGTGCCATCTACAACCATGCTGGCCAAGTTACAACGGTCGAAGACAACGGTCATCCCTCAAAGGAAGGCAGGGACAGTCCATAGCATTTTCCGCCATCCAAGGTTGCTTCCATAGTTGCAGCGCCGACACATAACGCCCTGGTTCTGGGCTAGCCGAGGGAATCGTCACGTCCTGCTCATGGCTGCTTTAAATCCTCACTTCAATATATTGGTAATTTCGTTTGCCCCGGGCCATTCCCGCACAAACCAGACAGGTTTGCAGACGGTATCCACTCAGCGAGTTTTCGGACATGTGCTTGTCGTTGCGCCCGTCAGAGCTGTTCCAGGCACGACAGACATTCGGAAAACTACCTAGTCAGAGCTGTTCCGAACAAGAGCGGCATTCGGAAACTAGGTAGTCAGAGCTGTTCCTAGCACGAGAGACATTCGGACGACACATTTCACTCGGACGTAAATGCGTAGTGTCAATTTTTAGTTTGCCACCCGTAGGACCACACTTCCGGCTTCCGGCGGGCATTTTTTAATGAGGTTAGCCTTCCTCGGGTTTCGAGACTCTTGTTTCGGCTTCCACACAGCAAGCTTTCGCTTCGGGCTGCCACGTAATGGATTCGCAAGACAGGCGTTCCATTTCGTGTCAACGAGACAATTTTCCACCTTTGACTACACTCACTCCATGAGTGTGGTTACAGACTATCGGACGTCTGCGAGACGTGCGACCGAGGTGTTTTTCCACCTTTTGTACTCACTCACGAGGTAGGCTACATGTGCTGCCGGCTCAGCACCTTACCTCCGTGCGTCTGTGGGCGAGTAACGGTCAGGCCCTTTCATCCGGGGATACCTCATATCCCCCAGCTAAGAGCCATCGAACGAATCTGCGCCGAGCATGTAGCGTTCTCAGCACATCATCACAATTTTGATGTAGGTTTGTGTCGGCCAGGCTCTCACTTCCGAGAGTTTATGGCTTAGAGACGTTCAGCCATACACCTCAGATGGGAGCCTTAGAGGTTATGCCCGGACTGAGATTTAGGGATCGTTTGCCTGATTTTGACTGCTATCCTTAGTCTTACCTGCAGAGCAGCAGGTTGTGTCTCTCTTAGTCTGGTCCCTATCCCACGAGCCGTCCGATATGTAGTTTTCACCCATCGGCAAGCACATGGGGTCGATGGGACACGCAAGCTCCCCCACCACGGCAAGGTGGAGACACATCGGGGGAGACTCAATGTTCTCATACTCAATGTTCTCTTACTCAATGTTCTCATACTCAATGTTCTCATACTCAATTTTCTCATACTCAATGTTCTCTTACTCCTTCTCCTCATCCACACGTCCTCTTCCTCCTTGTTCTCTTACCCGTCGTCCTCTTTCGACTTGTCTCTTCCTCGTAGCCTTATTTCCATGCTGTGCTTTCCTTACTCCTTGTTGCTCCAATAGCAAGTTCTTCTCATATTCCATGTTTTTTTCCAAAAACTTGCGGTCAACTCCACGTGAAATTTCTTGGCAATTTTAATGTTCAGTAGTTTGCCATTGCTTTCTAAACAAGAAGTCCGTATTTTAAGTCCAAATGACTGGTGTTGGGAGCGAACCCACTACACCGCGGCATGCACACATGAAGCTTAATCGCCATCGACTATCTTAATTGTTTACGTCAGTTAACATTATTGTATCTCATTTACAGGACGTTAAATTAACCCCAGCATTTTTGGCTGTTTGTGATTTGCCTTAGCAATTTTACGTCCAGTCGTTGGTCATTGCTTTCTGTCAATAAATACACATAGTATTGTTCGGCACTCTTAGAAGTGAGAAGAAGGGAGTAGAGACGAGGACGCACTAGACAACATAAACATTGAAAGCTGTAGTTACCGACTGCGATTCGAACCTGTTACCTCCAAATGACGACGGCGCCTTGCTGCAGAAACAAGTTTACTTCGACTCATGACTAAATAGCTTTCTGAACGACCGACGCGTATACCATTGAAATCAACACAAGGAAGTTTTCTTCTAGATCGTCTGCAGTAGATGTCGAACTCTGGACTCTGTGTTGGGGTATTGTGGAATTCTGCGAAATCAAGGGGTGCAGAAAAAGAAAGACGACTTTCAAATCAAATCAAATCAAATCATCTTTATTTTTGACGAGAGAAGTAGGACAAAGATAAAGAATGCAAATCAATTCGAAATCAACGCAAGGAAGTTTTCTTCTAGATCGTCTGCAGTAGATGTCGAACTCTGGACTCTATGTGTTGGGGTATTGTGAAATTCTGCGCCTTAATATACATTCAGCCACATCGCCGTGTTTACGTTAGTACTGGCACCTGGCCATCTGGACAGACCATAATTATTGTGCTTCAGAAAGGAATAATAATCTGTCTTTAGCACAAAGCCTAGGCTGAATTATAGAAACCGTGTGTTGCCCATGCATCATGATACCTCTCTATGGCTGATTTGTTTCTTCCAGAGGTAATGGTTCCGTCGCCCTGCTACTGAGTTGTGTGCTTGGGGCAACACTGAGCTGTGGATTTAATGTAGAGTGCTTTTATATCTGCCCGCGGTTGTTTATAGCGTGAACTGCATGTTAATAAAAATGGCGTCTGGCCGGTTGCTGAACTAACTGAGTTTGCCTTATGCAGTAATGTGTGGCTGTTGGTTTTCTAGTGACTGCCGCTTCCAACGACAATGAACTGTAATTTTCGTGGCGGACTTTTGTGCTGGCATTCTGGCAGCGGCCTTATGCATGTATATCTGTGCAGGCTGTTGGTTTGTCGAGACCCCTGTCTGTTCCACTGTTCACGTGGGAGCATTTTGTATGATATTCACTGGCACAGGAACAGTGCATTATAGGAGACCCTTTGCCGTGAAGTTTGAACCGCGACTAACTAACTCCAGAGGAAAGGCAACACCAATACATCTGGAAGAAGACAAGTTACAGAAGCTGCCGGATCAGCAAAGCAATGCTCTAAATTTTCACTTATCGGAGCTTCGATCCTAGACCAGTTGCCAATTAAGACGTAAGGTTTGTTTTGCCCTGCAATGACATTTAGTCTTTAGGTGGTATTTTCTCTCACCAGGATAAGGCTTGTACCACCCATCTGCGTCCCTCTACCCGAAGCCGTTGGCACAATGTGGGGTGTCGGGTTTGGTGAGCACTGCCCAACATTCGGCGCCAACAGAAAGCCAAGTAGTACCATCTACTGTCATACGTTAGGTAAAAAGATTAGATGTTATCCTTTAGAGAACATGCAGTCAACCCCAGCATGTCTTTTTTTTGTTTGTTTGCTTTTCGTGATTCCTTGGGACATTTACGTTCAGTAGTTTGCCATTGCTTTATGAACGACCGGCACTCATACCTTTGAATGGAAAACCAACGCAGCGCGGTCTGCTTCCAAATCGCCCGCAGCTGTGTTTCGAACGCCGTTTGCGGGACATACCGTCGCCACTGAGCGGGCTCAAACGTTAGTGTTTTTTTTTTTTTTCATATCCTTTACAGGACATCGCTGTCAACGCCAGCATCTTTCAGCTGATTGTTGATTTCTTGGCAAGATTACGCTGAGTAGTTTGCCATTGCTTCTGAGCGGCCGGCTCACATACCCCGTAAGTTATCGATGCGATTCGAACCACTGCTGATTCTCACCGTCATCATGTCACCTACGAGAGTATACGAGATTACGGAGAAAAGTCGCTAACCTCTAAGCCACGAAGCCGGCTAAACGTTAGTACTATCTGCGCAAAATACGGGTACGTTTTCCACGATTAACGGGAAGGTAATCTCAATTTCTTTATTGTCCTCATTTAGTTCCACCTTCCGTTTTGGAGAACACATAATAACAAAATACCTTGTCCTCATAACCGGGCTTAAGATAGCTTGTTACCAACACTTGAAATTTTTACAACCGTCCCCAATTTCACTCTCGGAGGACTTAATCTCACCTGCTTGAGGAGGGCTCATAAATATATGACAAGGTAGATAACTTGCGCTTGTGTAGCCAGGAGCAAGCAATAAAATTTACAATCATGAAGTGCAGTTATGCCCCTTCTGAGGGTCGTCGATGCGGCTCTAAGTGATTGCAGTAACCGTGAGATAGAGGCAAGGTCGCAGGAGTTGATCTCATTTTTTAAAATTATATTTAACTTTTACTGAAATGAAAGCTTAACACTCTTGATATCCTTAAGAACAATATTGACAGGTTACAAGACAGTGTTGTGTTTATTGTAATTTCTATCACACTTTTACGGTTTTCATTTGGAACCCTCTCGTATCTAGAAAGGGAACTGGTCAATTAAGAAAATATTTTCTATCTCCATTCTACACGTCTCTTTGGAGCAAACGAATGACACACTTTTTGGGCTGGGATTCCTAAGTTTTACACCGGGCCATAAATGCAACTTCAATTCGTAATCTATGCAAATGTTTCTGGCCCCTCATTGTGGGCTCGAGAGGGTGACAGACCCAAGTCTGGGGCCATTAAATGTGGCCTCCATTAAAAATGGAGACATTGAAAAGGGTTTGGGTCTGTCAGTGTCAAGTTCTGCCATCTGACGGGTGTTTGGAATGGGTAGCTTGGTGTCTGTCTGTCTGTCTGTCTGTCCGTCCGTCCGTCTGTCTGTCTGTCTGTCTGTCTGTCTGTCTGTCTGTCTGTCTGTGGCTTTCTGCTTGTCCGCGCCTGTCTTTTTGTTTATATAACAGTTTCCCTCAGACACGCACATGCATACGTACATGTAAGAGAGAGAGAGAGAGAGAGAGAGAGAGAGAGAGAGAGAGAGAGAGAGAGAGAGAGAGAGAGAGAGAGAGATCTGTTCAATGTGTACAGCGACATAATGAGACCCATACCAGACATACCAGAAATATCAGTCGGTGGACATAAAGTAAGCAACCTGCGTTATGCTGATGACGTGGTTGTGGTCACTGACAATGAAATGCAGCTACAAGAAATGACAGATGTAATTGCAACAGCAAGTTAAAACAAAGGACTTATTTTAAATATCAGAAAAACAGAGTAACGGATATTGCCAGAAAAGTCTTCATAATTGCGACATCAAGTGAATGGAAGCACTCTGAAACAAATAATGCATTTAAGTAATTTAATAAGAACAGTGCCGGTCTCATTGGCTAAGGAAGTTAACGACTTTCTCCGTAATCCCGTATATCCACGTAGGGTAACGCAGCGGATTCGGTAGCGGATCGCGTTGCGTTGGTTACTTACGGGGGTATGTGAGCCGGTCGCTCAGAAATCAATGGCAAAGTACTGAGCGTAATCTTGCCAAGAAATCAACAACAGCGGTAAAAAGCTGGTGTTAACAGCGATGTCCTATAAATAGGATATGCGAAAACAAAAATAAGAACAGATAGGAGACGTATTAAGGCTTTTAAATGTAGAACAGGCCAGCAAAGGTAGCGATTCACAGGATGATTATTCTGTACAAATTATCTGAGTTAATAGAGAAGAGGAATTGAGTTCTTAAGAAATATATTGAGTCGATCCTGATGTATGGAAGCGAATTATGGACAATTGCAGACACGTGAGGAATAATGTGGAAGCTGCAGAGATGTTTAAAAGAAGAATAACAGCGCAGTGAACAAACACAAAGAGCAATGATATCTTGAAAGAAGTTAACTCACAGAGAACTGGTTACTCGCATCAGAAGACGGTCAACGTTCTTTGGGCATGGTATGAAACGGGGAAAACAGAGTATGTCGTGACACCGGGAAAGTAGGAGGAGAAGGGAGGCAGGAGGAGACTAAAAAAGAAGAAGCTGGACAGTTTGACATCATGCCCTGAAGGAACATCAGTACTTGCAATTATTGACAACACATCAGACAGAAGGCTGTGGATAGACATGATCACCAACGCCATACAGCAGCGACTATAAGAAGACTATTGTTGTAATGAAGTCTTGTCACACGTGCTGAGTCCACCACCAAGTATCTATTTCAGGGGTGGCCAACACGAGGCCCGCGGGCCGCATGCGGCCCGCTGGGAGTCATGTTATGGTCCGCGGAGTGGGAAACGACAATGTGGTCGAAGCTGTAGCACGTTTGCTTGTTTACTTTAATTAACGAAAAAATTAAAAAAAAATTAGGTGCGTGGCCCGGCAGGAAATGTTATTTCTGAAATTTGGCCCGCCTGCTGAAAAAGTTGGCCACCCCTGAATCTATTTTATTCTGTCACATCAGTAAGTAATATTAGTTAGTCATGTAATCATGGAGAACACTCTAACCTGCATAGATCTCGGCGACTGCACTAGCCATGCGGCCTTAATTCTTCAGGTTCAAGATTTCCCCCCCCCCCCCTTACCGCCTCTCTTTCCCCCCCCCCTCTTCCCCACGTCCTACACCGCAATAAGCAGTAAATGACAGTTTTTGACAGTCATGTAGTAATTATTGTTGCACATTTCGCACGCCTTTATATTGCTGGTTGTTGTCCTAGATTAGCCTCGTAAGTGATGTATTGATGAAATAATGTATGTAAGGAGATAAGGACACAAAGGTAGACGGGTTTGCGTGCCCAATTTTAAACGCTTTGAAAATAAAGTTTGTTCGCTCGTTCTGTCCTTGATCCACGTACGCTTTCCTGCATGTGAACATCATCATCACATGCCTGGCCAGCTGACGTAGGCGTTCATGTCTCTCCATAGATCACGGTCTTTGGTTTTCCTTGATCAACTCTGCTGATGATATTCCTCCATGCCACCGTCTCAATGCACCCAGTATCATTTCTCTTGGCTGGCCTCTGCCTCTCTTCACTTGATCTTTTCCGTCGTCACGATGTTCTCCAATGTCTCTCTCTCATCTCATCACACGACCAAAGAAAGCTGTTTGTCTCTTATTGTTGAATATACTTTTCTAGTTTCATTAGCCTCATTCAGGCAGTCGTTGTTAGTTTGTGAACATATCTGCCCAGACTTTCTTAATGTTTGGACCGTACGTCGCTGGAAAAACATAATCATGAAGCAGCACTTTGCAAACAACTTTGCAAACAACAACGACAGCCAAGTAGTTAACCCGCCTGCCTTGCGCTTCGAAGGTTGTCAGTTCGATTTCGGACTCCAGTTCACCAGTTCAGTTTTCTCGTAGACTCCTGGATCGTCGACGCTGGAGCTAAGGAGTTGGTGCTCTGTACAACGCTATCTTCAGGCCATCCCGTGGAAAGAGACCCAGCTGTATGGGTAAAACGCGGTGCAACGAAATCGATCTTCTCGCCCTTAAACTTCTTATTTTCCCCAGTTTTACTGTTGTTGTCCCCAGTTTTACTGTTGTTGTCCCCGTTGTACTGTTGTTTTCCCCCGTTTTACTGTTGTTTTCCCCTTAGCAGGCATATTTCCTCCCCCACCCCGTCCCTTCGCTTTAAACTCAAGCGCAGTCCACGCTGCTCTGCGTTTTTGCATGTGGGTTAGCTTTCCCTATTACCAGTATCCCTCACCATCAGCCGAACTCACTCCGACTTCAGAGGTATTTGTAATTTACGTCCTCACGTCAAGGACAAGAAGTCAAGATTTTAATCCAACTGACCGGTGTAGGCCGGTCTCCCTGATCTGGGAATTACCAGACTTTCTCTGTCTGTAATCCCGTATACTCTCGTGAGTAACACGCGAGAATCGGTAGCGGTTCTCTCCGCGTCTGTAACTTACGGGATTTGTGAGCCGGTCGCTCAGAAAGCAGTGGCAAACTACTGAGCGTAATCTTGCCAAGAAATCAACAATCAGCTGAAAGATGCTGATGTTGACAGCGATGTCCTGTAAAGGATATGCGAACAACAAAAAAAAAACCGCTGTAGAGGGTTGAACCTGCGACTCCGTCATCATCACACCGGAAGTTTAAGAGCGAACCCTTTTATCCATTCGGCCGTGCTGGTTTCCATCAAGCAGACTATCCCTATCCTTTGACTATACTACAACACAACAGTTGTCTGTTACTCAAGTGTTTAGGGGGGCTGTGAGAGGCAGAAGAGATTTATTATTTTTGTTTTGGACGAAGACGCCACGGCGTTGCTATTTGCGCACTGTGTTGCGTCGTAAAACAAAAGTCAAATGACCACAGCGCGGGTATGCCCGTTTAATTGCGTGTCAACTTTTTTTTCACATTGAAAAACGATACGGAGTGTTTGCCATGGCGATACCCCGGGTACTGGTGTAGGATGGCTGGGGTCTTCTCTCACTGTTTCAGCACACGGTTCTCAGACTACAGGATCCCAGAATCTGGCTTATCATGATCATCATGTGCCATGACGATAAACGTGTGCTGTCTTGGTTCGCAATCTCATAGGATCACCAGAGTCGTGGACCAGCTCGTTCTTGTCACATATATGTCAGGTGGTTAAGTCACCCAGGTATTTATGTCTCTTGCCTTTGAATTGCTCTGTTGCCAGCAGTATTGTCAGTTGCCGCAAAGTTCTCCAGTTTATTTCTCCTCGTGAATAAATGTTGCAGTTCCTTTGCAGGACGGTGCAATCAAGCCCGCGATTAATTTTCTAGACAGTTTTACGTTAAGTTTTGCCATGGCTTTCTGAACGATACATCAATATTTGAGTCCCACCTACCTGCTTACGTACTGAACCCGCTACCCTGTCATTACCGCACATAAAGTTTAAGAACGTGCGCAGTCATTGGTAATTAGTGAACATATCTAGCCAGATTGTGTTCATGTTCAGACCATACGACGCTGGATCAACGTCATCGTGAAGCAGCCCTTTGAGGACAGCAGCTTTTCGAGACAGCGAGTAATAGTAGTAGTTGTGTTGGACTTGCATTAAAACAACAAGAAGACATATTCTGCTGCTGCTACTCCCACCACCACCACCACCACCACCACCACCACCACTACTACTACTACTACTACTACTACTACTACTACTACTACTACTACTACTACTACTACTACTACTGCAGCCAGAAACAAAAACACCACCACCACCACCATCACTACTACTACTACTACTACTACTACTACTACTACTACTACTACTACTACTACTACTACTACTACTACTACTGCAGCCAGAAACAAAAACACCACCACCACCACCATCACTACTACTACTACTACTACTACTACTACTACTACTACTACTGCTATTACTACTACTACTACTGCTACTACTACTACTGCAGCCAAATGCAAAAACACCACCACCAAAAACAACAGTAACGACCACTATACTCTTATCACTATTATAAGACCACCTCTACTCCACCAAGAATCGTAAACATTTCAAAAGTAAAAGTCCCAGCGCATCCAAGGGCACGTGAGACAGACAGACATTTAAACGTTTCTATTGAGACCCGGGGTTGGGCGGTGTCAGAGTCCGAGAAAATAGACGGCAAGTTAACCCAGGTATTACATTACATGAAATCGTGGACATGCCATAGTTTTATCTTTCTTCTCCTCGACTCGGTTACAGTCAGCCAGTGGTTCTTAAACTGGATGTCATGCTCCTGTTTGTGTGTTCATCGTCATCTGCGTCGCTCTGCGTTGTGTGTTCATCGTCATCTGCTTGTGTGTACATCGTCATATGTGTCGTTCTGCTTTCCACTGGAGTACGGCACTCCGAGTTTAGTGTTTCCTTCCTCCGTCTCCTGCCTCCTGCGTGCCCAATTCTTAACCTTGGGAAATTAAAGTTTGTTCATTCGTTTGTTCTTTTCTTCCGCTCTTTCCCCTTCTTCTTCCATTATTTATTCCTTCTTCTTTTTGTTCTCCCTTGTTATTCCTTCGTACTTTCCTTCTTCAGCATGCATTTAAGTTAGGTTCCATCCGAAGTAACCGAGTAAGGTTTGCTTCCTCTGTACAGATTCCATCCGAGGTAACTAAGTAAGGTTTGCTTCCTCTGTACAGATTCCATCCTAGGTACCCGAGTAAGGTTTGCTTCCTCTGTACAGATTCCATCCTAGGTACCCGAGTAAGGTTTGCTTCCTCTAGACAGATTCCATCCTAGGTACCCGAGTAAGGTTTGCTTCCTCTAGACAGATTCGATGATGAGCAGGCTGATAAGTTGGCAGGGAATGCACCTCACGATAGATTACCAATGGATAAGGGAGAAGTGGTCGAGCGCCTCACCAGATGGGGAAAACGGGAGAACATACTGAGAGCCCGCATGTGGAGAGAATTATATGGAATCGGCAGAGGTTCTAGATAAATCTAAAATTGAGAGGGAAGATCCGGAGAAATTTCGGTCAGATTGCAGTTAGAACAATTGATTAGCAGTATGACTCTTCACTTTCTGTTGAACGAGCGGGGGTGGAGGGGCGGAGTGCGTTTGGGAATGTCCTGAGTGCAGAGATTCTTAGCTCAACAACATCATCACCCAGAACATCAACATGCGTGTCAAAATTGATGATGATGATGATGACGGCGATGACGATGACGATTATGATGATGATGGTGATTATGATGATGATGGTGATTATGATGATGGTGATGATGATGATGATGATGATGGTGATGATGATGATGATGATGATGAGGAGGAGGAGGATGAGGAGGTGGAAGAGGAGGATGAGATAATGAAGGTAATAATGAATAACGAACCTAAATGTACAGACCAAATGGAATCAGAAGAAGAGGCCGACCATTTAAACGATGGACAGAAGGAATAACGGAGTCCTTGGAAATCTCGATATATGAAGCCCATAAACGGGTACTCTCCCGCTGTTTATGCTTCACTTCGATACCGCAAGGTACAAGAGCAACATGATGAGATGAACTGATTTACTCCCAAAAATGAACTTCCGTACTCTAACGGTTAATTGTCTGGTGCAACTGGCCTGACAAGATGGCTGTCTTCTCGCCGCTCGGCCGGTATTTTTGCGTTTGAATGTGATGTCGTTGTGTCTGTTTACAGCATACCTGCGATATTTGCTCCTGCTAGCCTAGCCATTCGATTTCTTCTGGCTTTTGTTTACCGGTTTAGCCTTCCTGGGCATGTTAGTCATAAAAACTCCGCCGCAGAGCAAACACGGTAGGGGGGTTTATACAATATACACTTCTCACCGCGTTTATGTATATGAGCATGCTTTATGGTTTATATCTTCTTGTTTTTTGCTATCTTCTTATTTTAATTTCCATTTAATGACTTTTGAGTCTGAATATAAGAAAAGCTTAAGTAACGGTGATTACAAATGATGAAACATGCCGAAACTGAACCTAAAGGTTTAAAATGAGTGTAAAGTCAAAATAATCGACTTCATCGCACCGGGTTTTATCCCATGTCTTCTTCTTTTCGTTTATCCGGAGTGTTTTTTCAGATGTGATTGCGGTGTGTCTGTTATGCGCCCTTGGGCCGAAACCCGTAGGCCAACACATCCGACTACAGCGTGCTTTTTTTTTGACCAGGTAGCACTGGGAGACTCTCACTTTTGTGGTGCCATCTACAACCCAGCTGGCCAAGTTGGAACGGTCGAAGACAACGGTCTTCCCTATAAGGAAGGAAGGGACAGTCCATTATATTTTCCGCCATCCAAGGTTGCTACCATAGTTGCAGGGCCGACACATAGCGCCCTGGTGCTGGGTTTACCGAGGGAATCGTCACGTCCTGCTCATGGCTAATTCAAATCCTCACTTCAATATATTGGTCATTTCGTTTGCCCCGGGCTATTCCCGCACAAACCAGACAGGTTTGCAGACGGTATCCACTCAGCGAGTTTTCGGACATGTGCTTGTCGTTGCGCCCGTCAGAGCTGTTCCAGGCACGACAGACATTCGGAAATCTACCTAGTCAGAGCTGTTCCGAAAAAGAGCGGCATTCGGAAACTAGGTAGTCAGAGCTGTTCCTAGAACGAGAGACATTCGGACGAGACATTTCACTCGGACGTAATTGCGTAGTGTCAATTTTTAGTTTGCCACCCGTAGGACGACACTTCCGACTTCCGGCGGGCATTTTTTAATGAGGTTCGCCTTCCTCTGGTTTTGAGGCACGTTAGACTGTTGTGATGTCGCCCACATCTCAGCTGGTCAAGATAGGACGATCAACGATATCGCGGTCGGCCCTCAAGGGAAGGCAGGGGCAGACCATGGGCATTCCCTCGCTATCCAAGGAGGCTTCCATAATTGCAGAGCCGGCACATATTGCTCTGAAACTGTGCTCACCCGAGGAGTTGCCACGTCCTGCTCATGGCTGCTTTAGTTCCTGTCGTGTCCTCCTTTAAAGTGTAGTCCCTGGAGTGAGGAGATTCGACACCCACATTATAATATTTTTTTTTTCTCTTAATATTCTGGAGAATCCATCAGCTTCCGTCCAACACACTCCATCAGCCTATGGACACCTTTTCCTATCACTCTCTCACTGTCGTACTATGCCCCCTTCTCATACTTCCCCAACGCAACATACTCAACAACTCTTGCTTCCAAAAATTAATAAAGATTAATTTATTAAAAGAAAAGTGTAACGTATATGAGACGTGTATGTGAAGAAAATGTGTGACGTGTTCTATAAAGTGTGTAGAATCGGACTCTCAGACAACAACCCAGTCAGCTGATCCCAGCAAGGATAGACCACAGCACGTTACGTCAGAACATGTACTTCTCACCCAGCGCCGAAACCATCCTGCTGGATACTGATTTGCCTCTGTAGACCTCTGGTAATCCCATTTCATGAACATCCGAAATAGACACCGGTGGTATAAACAGTTAATCATGGACCGATTGCACCCTACACAATGTCCGTTCCTATCGTTCCTTAAAAAAATGCACAAGTCCTTTGTAGTGTGTACACAGTTACTAATGTTAATTGTTACTGTACTGGATCCTCACTCGTGTCTATCTAGCCTCAAGTATCATGTCTTGTGTTCTATTACACGAGATTATATCACACTAGGCAACTATTATCAGTAATGTTCTCAGTTAGTTACTACTGTCTGATGCTGTGTGGTGCATCAGTAATCATCACTCTCTTTGGTGAATCAACTTCCTTCTAGCTTTAGTTACGTTCTGTATGAAACTTATTGACTGTTCCACTGGTGTTCTTCCGACTTGGATTTGAACCTTTCCTAAAAAACTTGTTGAGTTTCCTCGGATCTGGTAGGGAACCTAGGATAGAAACAACACATCTGGTGATAGTACTAGTCACTGATCCTTTCGGCTGAGTGTAAGCCTATCGCCTTGCTTAATGATCTTAGCTAACTAAACTATGTCCTCGAGCAGATTAGCTACCCACCTAGGGCCGAATCAGGCTATGACAAAGAGAGACCCATACAGAGTGCAAAACCCCAGCTGGCAATTCCCCCATCTCCCAATTATCCATCAGTACTCTATTCTTAACTAGCAGAGCTAATATCACTATTCTACTCTAACTAGTTACCACTAACAGTGCTAATCATCACACTATAGTTTTAACAAGGCTACAGTCTATATTAATTAGAACTAATATAAGAATAGGTTATACCTTAAATGGCACTACTGCAGTCCTATCAATCATATCTACATCTGCCATGATAGGCACGTGTAAAATTAAGTCACTAATTAACACACGGTAGATATTATTTCCACTAAGCACTGCAGTGACATTTCACTCCGACTAGAGCCACATTTTCAAGTCCCCCTAGTTGGCCCCAATTCGGGTTTATATGGCAACCTACCAAAGTTGGCCACGTGACGTTCTCCTTTATGCCCCCACACAGGTGGCACAGTGGCAGATCATCCCCTGTCAGGGATCCATCCTCCCTGGCTCCATTAATGTTAGATTTGTCATCACTGGTTTTGACATCCAAAACAATCTAGAGAGTTACTGTACAGTTCCAACAAAGAGTTTTTCCCAACACGCTGTCAATCTTCTCGATGTTCCGGAAACAAGACTTGACAGATGTACTGTTTCCTGTCTCTCGCTGCCAATTCCGGTTTGTCTCTGACTGTTGACAAACTGTCAAGCCATGCCGGGACCTGTCTTCATCACCACCGAATGTTCCCAATCCGTTAGAGATGTACACGTGCAACTACAAATATTGTCCTGGGATTTTGACATCCGATTTGTTTTTACTGTTAGTAAAATAGTTGTCGCTGGCAGATAGTCCGTTTAATCAGAAAATCCTCTATAATAATCAACCGGTTAAACACACGGTTTTATTTTGTGACATAGGCCCCCTCCTAAGAGAGTAGTCCATCTCACTCTTCTCCACCGTGAGTTTAATCCAGATGATTCATTCGTCTTCTTCAGGAGCTGGGTGTCTTGACAAGAAATCCGCTCCAACGTTTTCCTTCCCAGGAATGTACTCTACTGTGAAATTATAAGGTTGAAGTAACAACGACCACCGCATCAAACGTGCATTGAGCTTCTGAGAAGTAACCAGGAACATCAGAGGTTGATGATCCGACTGGACTCGAAACTTAACTCCATACAAATATGGCTGAAATTTTTGCACTGCCCATACGAGGGACAAGCACTCTCTCTCTCGACGGTTGAATAATTCATCTCCGCCTGTAGTAATTTCTTGCTTGCGTATGCCACAGGTTTCAAAACCGAAGCATCGTCTTTTCCTTCCTGTAACAAAGCGGCTCCAATTCCAATCGCACTCGCATCTGTTCTCAACACAAATTGTTTGGAAAGGTCAGGGAGCTGTAATACAGGTTTGATGACCAAGGCCTCCTTTAACTGACTATAGGCATTCTCACATTCTGGTGTCCAAATGATTTGGTCCGGGAATCCCTTTTTCAAGGTTTCCGTCAACGGAGCTCCCAGTTCAGTGAAATGTGGGATAAATTTGTGGTAGAACCCACACAACGAGAGAAAAGATCGCACATCCTTCTTCGTTTTTGGTCTAGGTGCATTTCTGATTTTCTCCAGGTTCTTCTCTTCTGGAACAATGTGTCCTGTAGTGATGGTGTGACCTAGAAATTCCAGAGTCTGGTAACCAATCATGCACTTGGTTGGATGAGCAGTAAGCCCTGCTTCCTTGAGCCTATTAAACACTCTCTCCAAGGATTGTAAGTGGTCATCCAGGCTGTCACTGGAAATCAGAATATCATCCATGAATGAGATGATGGACGGATCCTGTAACGGATCTAGTAAAGTCCTCATCATGCGTGTAAACACACTAGGTGCATTGTTGAGTCCAAAGGGCATGACCTTGAATTCGTAGTGTCCACTGGGTGTACTGAAAGCTAACAGTGGTCGAATCTCCGGTTTGACTGGTATCTGATAGTACCCCCGACTCAGATCCACCTTCGAAAAGTACCGAGCCTTATGGAGCCTAGCGAATAACTGAGTTGGATTCGGCAAAGGTTCCACCTGAAACTGTGTATGACTGTTCAGAAGTCGGTAGTCTATACACAACCGGTGTTCTCCACTTGGTTTGCGTAACAAAACTACCCCCGCATTGTATGGGGATGTGGATGGTGCAATCACGTCATCCTCCAGCAATTTTTGTATTTCTTCCTCCAGGGCCTTTTCTTTAGAGAATGGCACTGGGTAAACCTTTTGGCGAACAGGCTCCTGTGTGGTCAAAGTCATCTCGAACTCAACCAACCTCGTTCGTCCTGGTTTATCAGTCAGTATCTCCTTATGAGACTTGAGAACCTGGGTTATCCTTTCCCTCTCCTGGGAGGTCAGATCAGGGTTCACTTGCACATCCCTATAGGTTTCCTGGTGTTTCAAGGGATATTCCCTGCCCTCGCTGGTTCCCACTTCTGTCTCCACTGCAACTGCCATTGCCATGAGGTGAGCTGCCTTGTCTCCGGGTCTCTCTTCGTATTTCCGCAAGAGATTGATATGGAAAATCTTCGACTTTCCCCGGATCCGGATCTGATAGTTGGTTCTGGATATCACCCTTTCCACGGGAAATGGTCCTTGCCAACCTATCTCCAGTTTGTTGTTTCCCGTTGGGAGTAGCAACAAGACTTTATCTCCCACCTCTAGAGATCTTTCTTTAGACCTACGGTTGTAGTAAGCCGCATGTCTTTTCCTGGCCTTTTTCAAGTTTTGATTTGCCAGAGTCCATCCCTTGTGGAGTTTTTCTTTCAGTTCCTCCACGTATTGATAGGATGAGATCACTTCTTCTGACGTCCCCTCTTCAGTCCAACTCCTCAACATGGCTTCCAACGGTCCTTTGATTGGACGACCAAACAGCAACGTAGCGGGTGGTAGTCCTGTTGAGCCATGAGGAACTTCCCGATAGGCAAAGAGTGCTGCTGGGATATATTCATCCCACCTATCAGGTTTTTCCTGCGCTAGTTTCCTGAGCATTGTCATCAACGTGCCGTTGAAACGCTCTACTTGTCCATTGGCTTGAGGGTGGTAAGGGCTGGTATGTATGTGGTTAGAGTGAAACACCCTAAATACCTCCTCCATGAGTTTTCCACAAAACTGAGATCCATTGTCCGTCAGAATTTGATCCGGAAAGCCTAATCTGGTAAAGGCCTCCATCAGTGCGTCCGCCACTCTTTTCGAGTCAATCGTGGTCAACGGTATGGCTTCACCCCACATTGTACAGCAATCCACCATTGTGAGTATATACATGTTCCTCTTCCTAGTCCTGGGAAGTGGACCCACGATATCGATGGCTACCCTCTCGAAAGGAGAGTTCATGATGGGCATCTCACCCAATACCACCGGTGCTGTCCAGTGTTTCGGTGCCACCCTCTGGCACTCAGGGCATGACTTCACATACCGACGCACATCATCTGTCATTCCCGGCCAATAGTAATGGCAGGAAATTCGCTGCATGGTGGCGGCTATACCCATGTGTCCACTAAAGGAGATGGTATGCCCCATATGAAGAATCTGGGACCGGTGAGCTTTCGGGACGACCAACTGACCGTATAGGTTGTCTCCCCTTCCTGCTCTCCTGTAGAGTATCCTATTCTTCATGTAGTACTGCCCCCGTCCTGGTGGATCAGCACTTTTCTGCAGCTTTTTGTAGCAAGGACGTAAAGTATCATCCTCACTCTGGGCAGTTCGTAGCTCCCCCGGCATTGGGTTAGTCACAATTGCTTCTGCCTCTTCCGGTCTCGTCTGAGAGCGAGTCTGCATTGCTCCCATATGGATTGGCTCCCTGGGCATTCCCAGAAAGACATACCGGCAACCTAGGATGACTGGAAAAATGGGATCGGTCAATACAGCGGCCTTGATGGTGCCGGTGACGTACCTTGACCGAATCTCCACATTAGCAATAGGCAACTTCATGGTTACAGCACTCTTCTGTGCAGGCTGTATATCCAAGGTTTCACCTGTGAATTGTTCTGGATGTACCAGATCCGCAGAAATCACGGCCTCCCCGTCCAGTCCTGTGTCGTATAAACACTCCACTTGACGACCGTTAACCTCTACCAATTCCACTACAGGTGGTTTTTCCTGGTCTGGAGTCTCTTCCTCGGCCTCGACCTGTTCGGTGGGCTCCACCTTAGGTTTCCCGGGGCACACGACGAATTGAGTGTCTCCTGACTTTCCCCTGCAGTCAATAGCATTGTGCGTGTTTGACTTGCATTGGTTGCACCATTTCCCTGTCCAAGATTTTCTATTGTCGGACTTGAGTGAGCTCTCCTGGTGGCGAGCTTCCTTGTTGACCTTGGCATTTTCCGTGACAACCTCCTTGGAAGTCACTTGACATGCTGCGAAGTGAGGGTTCTTAGCCTTCGATTTGCAGTCCCTCGTATTGTGAGAGGGTGACTTACAAATTGAACACCACTTCTCCGACCACGGTCGTTTTGGTGTAGAGCTTGAAGTGCTCTTGCTTCCCTCCTTCTTCTTCTCTGAACTATCCTCTGATTTTTGCACATAAGGTTCCCACTTTTTTGTTCCTGAGTTTTTGGTTTTCTTCTTGTCATGTTTCTCTTGACCTTTGGAGTTGGTGGAAAGGTTTTCCCCTGCCTCCCCATGTACCTCGACGAACCGTTCTGCTAATTTAGTCACGAGGTCAATACGTTCTGCTCCTTGTTCTCCCAGGAACGTCCTGAGAGGTTTAGACATTTGCTTCTTCAACTGGTCGACCACCATGAGCTCTTCCAGACTCTCATAGTCATGGGCGAACCCAGCAAAATCCATCCACTTATGGAGATAAGATTTTAGACGCAAACTGTAGGCGGCAAACAACTCACCCGGTTCTCGTTTCGCTGCTCGAAATTTTTTTCCGGTAGGTATGTGACGTAACCTCGAATCGTTTCAGCAGAGCCGTCTTTAACTCGTCATAATTGTTCTCATGTCCTGGTGGCAGGCGAGAATAAACCTCGTATCCGGTCCCGCGTAAACCCTGGGATAGCTTAAGATTCCATTTGTTACGCTCCAGACCCATAGCAACTGACATAGCCTCGAAGCGTTGAAGGTATTGGTCAATCTTCTCTTTGTCCTCCTCGTAGACCGCCAAAGGAAACTTCATGGCATGGTACCCATGTCCACCTACTGGTGTTGACCCTGGGATGGAGGAACCTCCAACTGCTCCCTCAGTTTCTCCATTAGATTGACTCTTCAACTCGAGTTCCCTCATCCGGTACTCGTGCTCCCTTTTCTGTGCTTCCTGTTCAGCTTCTAATTTCCTAGTTGCTTGCTCAGCTTCAAATTTCCTAGCTACTTGCTCAGCTTCAAATTTCTTAGCTGCTTGCTCAGCTTCCAATTTCTTAGCTGCTTGCTCAGCTTCCAATTCCATCCTTCTCAATTCCAACTCGGCCTTTCGATCTTCCCTTTCTGCTTGACGATACTCTCTCTCCACTTCCTGTATGTAATCCGTTAGAGCAGACCCCGACAGTCCCATGTCTTCCCCCTTTGCCCTTAATTCTAACGTGGTAAGTTTAGGGGTGGCCATTATACAGAGAGGTAAGCTAGCAGGTCGAGTACAATATAACTGCAAATTACTATATGAACAAGTACTATAAATCTAGATATTACTACAAACCGCACATTCACTCAGTGACAAGAGTAGAATCAGGACCACAGACCTATGCAGACGTGTGAAGTGTGAACAGGTAAGATATTAATTAGTCCTAACCCCTATCCACATTCACTCTAGCTGGATTCTCCAAAATGATATCTCCCTCTTATAACTAAGGATCCCGTGTCCAAAGACCCCGTTGTCAGAAGATCCCACTGTCAAAGGTTCCTGCTTGTAGGAGATCTCGCTGTCCAAGGATTCCGTTTACGGGAGATCCCGCTGTCCAAGGATTCCGTTTACGAGAGATCCCGCTGTCCAAAGATCCCGTTTACGAGAGATCCCGCTGTCCAAAGATCCCGTTTACGAGAGATCCCGCTGTCCAAAGATCCCGTTTACGAGAGATCCCGCTGTCCAAAGATCCCGTTATCGAGCCCCCAATAATGTCGTGTCCTCCTTTAAAGTGTCGTCCCTGGAGTGAGGAGATTCGACACCCACATTATAATATTTTTTTTTTCTCTTAATATTCTGGAGAATCCATCAGCTTCCGTCCAACACACTCCATCAGCCTATGGACACCTTTTCCTATCACTCTCTCACTGTCGTACTATGCCCCCTTCTCATACTTCCCCAACGCAACATACTCAACAACTCTTGCTTCCAAAAATTAATAAAGATTAATTTATTAAAAGAAAAGTGTAACGTATATGAGACGTGTATGTGAAGAAAATGTGTGACGTGTTCTATAAAGTGTGTAGAATCGGACTCTCAGACAACAACCCAGTCAGCTGATCCCAGCAAGGATAGACCACAGCACGTTACGTCAGAACATGTACTTCTCACCCAGCGCCGAAACCATCCTGCTGGATACTGATTTGCCTCTGTAGACCTCTGGTAATTCCATTTCATGAACATCCGAAATAGACACCGGTGGTATAAACAGTTAATCATGGACCGGTTGCACCCTACACAATGTCCGTTCCTATCGTTCCTTAAAAAAATGCACAAGTCCTTTGTAGTGTGTACACAGTTACTAATGTTAATTGTTACTGTACTGGATCCTCACTCGTGTCTATCTAGCCTCAAGTATCATGTCTTGTGTTCTATTACACGAGATTATATCACACTAGGCAACTATTATCAGTAATGTTCTCAGTTAGTTACTACTGTCTGATGCTGTGTGGTGCATCAGTAATCATCACTCTCTTTGGTGAATCAACTTCCTTCTAGCTTTAGTTACGTTCTGTATGAAACTTATTGACTGTTCCACTGGTGTTCTTCCGACTTGGATTTGAACCTTTCCTAAAAAACTTGTTGAGTTTCCTCGGATCTGGTAGGGAACCTAGGATAGAAACAACACATCTGGTGATAGTACTAGTCACTGATCCTTTCGGCTGAGTGTAAGCCTATCGCCTTGCTTAATGATCTTAGCTAACTAAACTATGTCCTCGAGCAGATTAGCTACCCACCTAGGGCCGAATCAGGCTATGACAAAGAGAGACCCATACAGAGTGCAAAACCCCAGCGGGCAATTCCCCCATCTCCCAATTATCCATCAGTACTCTATTCTTAACTAGCAGAGCTAATATCACTATTCTACTCTAACTAGTTACCACTAACAGTGCTAATCATCACACTATAGTTTTAACAAGGCTACAGTCTATATTAATTAGAACTAATATAAGAATAGGTTATACCTTAAATGGCACTACTGCAGTCCTATCAATCATATCTACATCTGCCATGATAGGCACGTGTAAAATTAAGTCACTAATTAACACACGGTAGATATTATTTCCACTAAGCACTGCAGTGACATTTCACTCCGACTAGAGCCACATTTTCAAGTCCCCCTAGTTGGCCCCAATTCGGGTTTATATGGCAACCTACCAAAGTTGGTCACGTGACGTTCTCCTTTATGCCCCCACACAGGTGGCACAGTGGCAGATCATCCCCTGTCAGGGATCCATCCTCCCTGGCTCCATTAATGTTAGATTTGTCATCACTGGTTTTGACATCCAAAACAATCTAGAGAGTTACTGTACAGTTCCAACAAAGAGTTTTTCCCAACACGCTGTCAATCTTCTCGATGTTCCGGAAACAAGACTTGACAGATGTACTGTTTCCTGTCTCTCGCTGCCAATTCCGGTTTGTCTCTGACTGTTGACAAACTGTCAAGCGATGCCGGGACCTGTCTTCATCACCACCGAATGTTCCCAATCCGTTAGAGATGTACACGTGCAACTACAAATATTGTCCTGGGATTTTGACATCCGATTTGTTTTTACTGTTAGTAAAATAGTTGTCGCTGGCAGATAGTCCGTTTAATCAGAAAATCCTCTATAATAATCAACCGGTTAAACACACGGTTTTATTTTGTGACAGTTCCTCACTTCCATGCGTTGGGCATCTCGCTTGCCACTGATCGCTCAAGCACACACCAGGAGCGGTCAGACTGCGAGCGACATCCACTCGGTAAGCTTTTGCTTTTGACTTCGGTCCACGCAATAGGTTCGCTCGCCGTGCGTTCCATTTCGCGTCATTGAGACGTTCTTCCACTTTTGTCTACACTCTCTATGAGTTAGATACAGACAGTTTTCGTAACCATTTCATTCGACTGGGGCACCTTTCTGACATTTTGTACTCGCTCACGAGGTAGGCTACATGTGCTGCCGGCTCAGCACCTTACCTTCGTGCAGCAGTGAACGAGAAACGGCCTGGCCCTCTCATCCGGGAATCCCTCATATCCCCCAGCTGAGAGCCTTTGAACATGTATCAGACCTGAGCATGTAGCTTGCTCAGTATCTAACCTCTATTTTTTGGTAGGTGGGTATCGGCCTGGCTCTCAGATCCGAGGGCTTAGAGGCGTTCAGCCAGAGCCCTCGACAGGGAGCCTTAGAGTTTTGTCCGGACCAAGGTCTTCTGCCTTCGTGTACCTGATTTAGTCTATTGACTGCTATCCTCAGTCTACCTGCCGAGCAGCAGGTTGTGTCTCTCTTAGTCTGGTCCCTAACCCATAAGCTGTCCGATATGTAGTTTTCATCCATCGGCAAGCAGATGGGGTCAATGGGACACGCAAGCTCCCCCACCACGGCAAGGTGGAGACACATCGGGGGAGGTTTTATCCCATATGACCCGGTCTCTTTCCACAGAAACGCCTGCGGAAGCGTCGCACAGAGCACGAACTCCTGAGCCCCGGCGACGACCCCCAGAGACACCGAGAAAATTGCACTTGTGAACCTGGTCTCGGACAGATCGTATAGTCATGACCTGGTTATATTATAATATGCTTCTTCGTATACGAAGTTTCAGGACCCGTCTTGCACAACCCGTAGTGTCTGGGGTTGAAGATGGAAAGGAAAGCTCCGCAATACATCATCCCCCGTGCAGATGGCACTTTCGTACTGGGTCGGAATAGGTCTTTACACCAGCCTCATTCCGACAGGTGCAAGCCCTGTTATGGGCTCACACTGAGAGTTTCCGGGTGGTAAAGTTGTCTGCTTCGCGCTACCAAGGTCACGGGTTCATTTCCGAATTCCACCATTCTGTTCACGACTGCAGTTTTAAAATAAAAATACCTGGGGTTCGTCGCCGAAGCTGCGGTTTTGGTACTCTTTGCGATGCTCTCGGCAGACCGCCCTGCAGAAAGAGACTGGGTCATACGGGATAAAACCCGGTGCAATGTAGTTGATAATCTTGCCTTAACCGATTCCGTGCTGAAGGATTGTGTATCGCCAAATATGACTCCTCATTTGGACAGAAGGACGATATATCGCCATACTAGGGGCATTGTGTTCTTTGTTTGTTTGTTTGTTTTGTTTCATGGTATTTTCCGCAATTGTAATGCTCAGTAAACGGAGATTTACACTGTAATACTTGTTCATTTTACTTGTAACAGTATAAAATATCAAAGTAATGCAGCTTTACAAAACAGAATTACGAACAATACAAGGACATTGCGGCGACTAGCCTTAATCAGCACACAAATACCTATACAAAACACAACATATAATCACGGAGAAGACCCTCCAGTGACTACATTAAGACATAAGAACGGGTTGAGAAGAATAAAAAGATGGAAAAAAAATTATAACAATTAAGGGAAAGTGAAAATTTTGAAACAAAAAAACATTATTGTGCTACTTATCTCAGAATCCCAGACTGTGATACTAACAAGCATTTGACCTGGCTACTCTTATATAGGCAGCATGGGCACCGGGATATGGGATGGTAACGGTTCAGTGAAGGTCCCAGGCGTACTACGGTTTGTCGAAACCTACTTTTTTGTGGCACTGGATCAGTTAACTGACTCAGTGCCAAACAAAATTTAGGTTTAAACCAAACAAAAATGGGTTGCGGAGAATTTTCTTCTTCTGCGTTCATCCGGAGTTTTTTTTTTCTGATGTGATTGCGTTGTGCCTGTTTACAGCAGAGCTGCGTTCTTGCGCCGTTAGGCCGACACATCCGACTTCTGCGGGCATTTGTTGACCGGGTTAACCTTCCCGGGGTTGCGGAGAAAGAGAAGTATCACAGTTCTGACTTTTGTCATGTTGGTTGTTAATATGGTAGTAGATGTTAATGTTATTAACATGGTAGTAGACATGTTTGCTTGCTACAACACAGCAACATTTCTGCGATATATAATCCCATGGCAGATACGATAAATCACTTAAGACAATTAATCATCCCATAGCACATAACCTGCTAAACCCCTTTCAGTTCTAACAGAGGTCAGCATGGCCGAATGGATAAGATCGCTGGTTCTTACATCATCCGGTGAGTTGATGCTTAGTTAGTGGGTCCAACCCCGACACCGTTCACATGGGCTGAAATGTTGACTTCTCGTCCTTGATTTGAGGAATTAAATTACAAGTACCTCTGAAGTAGGTGTGGGTTCGCCAGATGGCGAGAGACAGCGGTAATAGAGAAAGCTAATCCACAAGCAAAATTCAGTCCAGTACTAATAGAAGTAGTTTGTATGAACTACGCTTGAATCCAAAGCGAGTGTGTTTAAAAAAAAATGACGATGGAAATTTCAATGCGACGCGCTAAAGGGTTGAAACATAGTCTTCTATAGGCTTCAAAAAAAAAAAAAAAAACAGCAACAGACAAACAGAACACAACTTCTCTAGTGAATGTGAGATCCGCCTTGTTGACTCACCAACACAAATGGCCAAAATTTACATGTTTCTTGTAACATGTGAACGCACTTGAAGGAACCAGAAAGTGCAGTATTGTGAACACACCCCCGATATAGAGTTACTGCCACTTTGGTGAATGTAGGCGATTATCCTAGCCTTGATGTGTCAGATTACTGCGCTCATTAATCTGATTTAAGAGCCTGAATGGTGACACGCTCACGTGCTGGCAAGAGTCTAGAAGAACCTGGGAACTTCACGGCCAAATGTATGGGTGGATTATGCCCCTTGCGTAATTACTTACATTTCGCGAGAGTGAGTGTTTGTACTGTGTTTCCCCGAAAATAAGACCGGGTCTTATATTAATTTTAGCTTAAAATGCACCAGGGCTTATTTTCGGGGAACGCTTATCGGCTTGGCAATTGATGATGAGGAGTGTTTTTACGTTCAGTAGTGTTTTACGCTCAGTAGTGTGTTACTTTCAGTAGTGTATTACGTTCAGTAGGGTGTTACGTTCAGCAGTATTTTATGTTCAGTAGTGTTTTACGTTCAGTAAA
Source organism: Cepaea hortensis (assembly GCA_963921405.1). Lineage (NCBI taxonomy): Eukaryota > Metazoa > Mollusca > Gastropoda > Stylommatophora > Helicidae > Cepaea > Cepaea hortensis. Next base: position 49,083,083 of record OY992879.1, read on the forward strand.
CAATATAAAATGACACAAAGTAGTGCAGCTTTACATAACAGAATTACGACACATACAGGACGTTGCGGCGATTAGCCTTCATCAGCAAACAAACAAATACACAAAACACAACATATAGTATCGGAGAAGATCTCATGTGACTACATTAAGACGTGACAATAGGACGAGAAGAATAACAAGATGAAACAAAAATGAAAGCAATGAAGAGAGAATGAAAAATGGAAAAAAGTATTCCTACTTACCTCAGAATTCCGAGCTGTGTAGCCCCCAATGTCACCGATGTCTTTCTTTATACCCAACCGAGGGAGTGGGTATAAAAGAAGACAACGATGACATTCGGGGCTATACACAGCTCGGAATTCTGAGGTAATAGGAATACTTTTTCCAATTTTTATTTTCTCTTCATTGCTTTTATTTTTTCATCTTGTTATTCTTCTCGTCCTGTCGTCACGTCTGAATGTAGTCACAGGAGATCTTCTCCGATATTATATGTTGTGTTTTGTGAATGTGTTTGTTTGCTGGTGAAGGCTAATCGCCGCAACGTCCTGTATGTGTCGTAATTCTGTTATATAAAGCTGCACTACTTTGTATAATTTTATATTGTTTACATTTTTACAACTTTAAAGCAGTTCCACCAAATTTTATTCATATGTTTTACGTTCATTAGGATGTTACTTTCAGCAGGTTGTTACGTTCAGAAGTTTTTTACGTTCAGTAGGGCTTTACTTTCAGCAGTGTTTCACGTACACTAGTTTGCCAGTGCTTTCTGAAAGCTCTAGTCCAGTCAATGGAATTGGCTAGTAAACCACACCGAATGAATCTTTCGGACGTAAACATTCTGACTTGGAAATCTCCATGTCTTGTTTACGTACAGTTGTTTCTTATCTCACTTAACAGACATTGTACTGTGTAGAAATGTAGATATGGGTGCCTGGTTTAGCCGCACGAGCATTATCTAAACACTGGATGTTCTATCAGTTCGGGCAGTTCGCGCTATCTCATCCGGCCGCCCCAAAAAAATATCTGGCACGGAGAGAGCCATTCGGGGTCTGGTTGTCAGAGCGATTTATTTCCCCGAGCCGAGGCCGCCAACCCGGGTGGTTTTGGATGTACCCTTTAGGATAAAGAAGCGGTAAATCGTGTCTGGGGTTGGCTGGTCGTGAGTAGGAACGCGCGTGCGTGTGTGTGGCATGTATGTTTCTGTGATGCCTGGAGTAAGTTGGCGGTCGGTGCCGCGCTTAAATTTACGGATTATTGATATTAATAGACGTGGAAGGGGAGGGGGAGGGGCGGGGGCAGATGTGTAAGTGTGTGTGATGTATGTTGATGTTGACAGTCTGGTGGCAAACAACGCCGAGACATGTTTATGCGTGAGCACATGAAATCATTGTCGGAGTGAGTAGGTGGTGATGACCATCTGTGGCATGGGTTTGTTCTGTCTTTCTTTTTAATACACACTTCTTTATTTCTTGTTTTCCTGTCTGGCTGTCTGTCTCATTTTTGTTTGTTTGTTTGTTTCTTTCTTTCTTTCTTTCTTTCTTTCTTTCTTTCTTTCTTTCTCTCTTTCTTTCTTTATTTCTTTATTTCTTTCTTTATTTTTTATGTCTGTCTGCCTGTCTCCTGCCTGCCTCAGCCTGCTTGCCTGTCTCTGCCTGTCTGTTTATCGTTGTCTGTCTGCCTGTCTGTCTGGCTGGCTGTGTTTGTGGGAGACTAGACGGTACAATTACAGATGCAACCATTGGCTCGAAAAGTCTTGTATAGATGCATGCCTTGACGATAACACTCTGGATATGTCTTGCATTTTCACTCGTTCTGCATCTCTCTGTCTCTCTCTCTCTGATATTTTGTCTCTCTCTCTCTCTCTCTCTGTTTTTCTCTGTCACTCTGCCTCTCTCTGTCACTCTGCCTCTCTCTGTCTGTCTCTCTCTGTCACTCTGTCTGTCACTCTGTCTCTTTCTCTGTCACTCTGTCTCTTTCTCTGTTACGGTCTCTCTTGTCTCTATCTTTGTCGGTGTCTATCTATGTCGCTCTGTCTCTCTCTCTCTCTCTGTCTGTCTCTCTCTCTGCCACTCTGTCTCTGTCACTCTCTCTCTCTCTCTCTCTGTCACGCTGTCTCTCTCTCTGTCACCCTGACTCTCTGTATCACTATGTCTCTCTCCTTCTTTTTCTCTCTGTCACTCTTGTCTCTCTCTGTGTCTCTGTGTGTCTCTCTCTGTCACTCTATCTCCCTCTGTCTCTCTCTCTGCGTATGTATGTTTCTCCCCTTCTCTCTGTGTCTCTTTCTGCGTATGTCTGTATGTCTCTCTCTGTATCCCTCTGTCTCTCTCTGTCTCCCTCTGTGTATGTATATATGTCTCTCCCCTTCTCTCTCTGTCTCCCTCTGTCACTCTCTGTCTCCCTCTGTCTCTCTCTGTCTCCCTCTGTCTCTCTCTGTCTCCCTCTGTCTCTCTCTGTCTCCCTCTGTCTCTCTCTGCGTATGTCTATATATCTCTCCCCTTCTCTCTGTCTCTCTTTGTCTCTCTCCCTCTGTGTGTGTGTGTGTGTGTGTGTGTGTGTGTGTGTGTGTGAGGCGGGGTCGAACCGTGATGGGGCAGCAACTAGTGAAGTTGCCTGTTGATCCGTTGTTTGTTTTTTCTTCTGACGTTTGCATTTGGGAACGAACAGGGAAAACACAAACAAACAAAGCAGTATTACAATGTGGACTGAATCGAAATCTATACCCATATATTAAAAATAAGGGAGAGAGACAGACATAATTGAAGAGCAGTGGGTATAGTATGCTGATTGGTGATTGATGTAAGGGAGACAGAAAAATAGACAGACATAACAACAGCCTGGAGGCGGATCGAGGGGAAGGCGGTGAGGAAAATCGTAAGGATAAACGCGTTGAATTTAAAAGGTAAGCTTAATGAAAGTGTGGAGAGGTGAGAGATACAGGACAGAAACAACAGACAGACTGAAATATGGATGAAGAAGATGGACAGACAGATAGCCAGGCAGAGTTAACAGCACAAGATATATCGAACAAAAAGATTGAAAATGAAAACGATAAAAGGGAGGAAGGTATACACACACACACGCATGCATGCACGCACACGCACGCACGCACGCACACACACACACACACAGAAGGATGATCAGACTAACAGACGGGGGATTGGGCATTGTGTGTGTGTGTGTGTGTGGGGGGGGGGGCACGAATCTATCAACGGGAAGAGGAAACTGAAGTCCGGAAAAGAAACAATATGAATGTAAAATATAGACCTTAAAAAACCATTGACGCAAGTAAATAGAAACAGGAAGACACAAGAGCAGACAAACAGGCAGACGGATGACTCGGCGGAAAGACAACAAAAACGGAAAGACAGACCAGCAGAAAGAAGAACTAACCTAAAGAAAAGCACCTTTACGTTTCCGTAAGAAGGAAAAGAATTGAGACACACACAGAGAAGTCTGCTTTCTCTTAACGAAAACCAGACAGGAAGAATGGCCAACAAAGAATTCCCCTAAAATAGTCACGTAGATAAGAAAGATAAGTGTAACCATCTGAAATGCTGCTTCTGTCCTCATTACCTCTCCTGAAATAAGACACGAACCAGGCCACGCTCAAGATGTACGACCAAACCTGGGGCAATTAATGCCAATTTGACCAATTTTCTTCTTGTGACATTGATAAGATCCTACCCGGCCACTTCTGCCTTGGCTGCTCTCTGGAAGGTAGTGTCAAGATAGAGGCGGCTATGTGGTGTCTGGTCGCTGCAAGGAAATGAAGATGGGAAATGGGGGAGGCGATGGGAGTTTGGGGGAGACGTTTAAATGTGGCTTTTTGGAGTAGGAATTTGCAGCGTGTTTTGTACTTTCTTTCTGATTGGCTCAATCGGGTTGCGGGCTGGCATTTTGCGGGTTTTGACACAATAATCCAAAGAAAAAAACCAGGTTTTATGACATTAATAACCCAGTATGTGATTGGTCATTACCTCTGAAGATATAAAGTGAATTGTACGATACATTATCATCATGTGCCATGCCGATTAGCGTGGGCGGTCATATTTCACCATCTCACACGATCACCAGAGTCGTGGATCAGCTCTATGTTTTTGTCTCGACTGAGCCATTGGGCCACGCCATCCTTATATGTATCTCTCTGCCGCCCCCTTGTTCTTTTCTCCTCAATCTTATCAGTTGTCACCAAGTTCTCTAGTTTATTTCTTTCGAAATTTTTTTGACTAATTGAATTCATGTTACTCCTGGGAGTTGAACTTCGGGTCACTGCCTTGGTAAGCTAGCGACTTGCCTTCTGCTCTCTCTCTCTCTCTCTCTCTCTCTCTCTCTCTCTCTCTCTCTCTCTCTCTCTCTCTCTCTCTCTCTCTGTCTGTCTTGGTTGAGGGTAAGAAATGGGACGTCGCCGAGTCACCTTTTTCTGGAACTTACATATGAGATTTTATGTCTTCCTGACCATATAGAAGATAATCTGGTTATGTGATATCTTCCTGCACCAGATAGAAGATAATCTGGTTATGTTATATCTTCCTGCACCAGATAGAAGAGGGGCTGGTGATAATATGTCGTTTTGCACTACATAGAAATCTTCCTGTATAAATATAAGCAAGTTTATTTCGTTCCCACACCAAATCCTACACCATCCTATACCAAATAGACCCTCACCTGCACGGCCGCTTATCGCTGGGTTCGAATCCTCACCGGGGCGGATGTATAAATTTGACGTGTGCTGCCAGGTCTAAACCGTGTACTAGTAAATAGATGTCCTGGGAAGTAGAGGCGCCTGGTGTGATACTGGCCTTATAACTCGCCGCATGACGATTTGTCTATACATGTTCACATGCCGGGAATCGAACCTGTGCATGTGGATCAACGCCAGAAATCCTACCCACTAGATAAAAGCCTAACCACTAGACAAATGGCTAACCACTAGACAAATACCTAACCACAAGACAAATGTCTAATCACTAGACAAATGCCTAACCATTAGACCCATTAGACACATACCTAACCACTAGACAAATGCCTAACCATTAGACAAATGCCTAACCATAAGATAAATGCCTAACCACTAGACAAAATGCCTAACCACTAGGCAGCATGCCTAACCACTAGACAAATGCCTAACCACTAGACAAATGCCTAACCACTAGACAAATGTCTAATCACTAGACAAATGTCTAATCACTAGACAAATGCCTAACCATTAGACACATACCTAACCATTAGACACATACACATACCTAACCACTAGACAAATGCCTAACCATTAGACAAATGCCTAACCATTAGATAAATGCCTAACCACTAGACAAAATGCCTAACCACTAGACAAATGCCTAACCACTAGACAGAATGCCTAACCACTAGACAGAATGCCTAACCACTAGACAAATGTCTAATCACTAGACAAATGCCTAACCATTAGACACATACCTAACCATTAGACACATACCTAACCACTAGACAAATGCCTAACCATTAGACAAATGCCTAACCATTAGATAAATACCTAACCACTAGACAGAATGCCTAACCACTAGACAGAATGCCTAACCACTAGACAAATGTCTAATCACTAGACAAATGCCTAACCATTAGACACATACCTAACCATTAGACACATACCTAACCATTAGATAAATGCCTAACCACTAGACAAATGCCTAACCACTAGACAAATGCCTAACCACTAGACAAATGTCTAATGCACTTAACAGATTATATGCCGAGCAATAAGTAGGTTTGGACCAAACAAAACATGAATGGCGGAATATGGGAAGTAGGCGTGTGTCACAGTTATAAACTTCAACGTTGATAATATCCTAGCAGCCATATTGTATTACACAGCAATGACAACATTTAGGCGATATATAAACCCGAGGCAGATGCGGGAAGTCGATAGAGCCTATTGATCATCCCATGGCACTTGATCAGTTAAGGCATGTACAAGTGTCCTGTGCCTTACACCAGATAGAAAAGAAGATTAGATCCCGACGTGGCCGAAGGGATCAGAGCGCTCTAGCTGTTAAACTTCCGGTATGCTGATGACCAGGTCGCGGAATCAGTTTCTACACACGTCAGTTTGGACTTCGACATTGACTTCTCGTTCAGAAAGCAATGGCAAACGACTGTACGTAAAATTGCTTTGAAAAAAAGAACCTCTTGTTGGGGTTGATCGCAACGTCCTGCAAATTTTCAGAAGAAAATTAGTTTACCTTGCGTCCTCCTACACCAAGGAACAGAAAATCAGGGGCAATCATTTCCCTGTGCTCATGGGGCATCTCGTCCGCTCCAGTTCTCCAAGATTTACCGGTCTCGTAACCGTACCTTTTATACCACAGTTGTAAATTTTCACCTGTCTCCCAAATCGTATATTGTATCCATACGCTGTTGATAACCAATTTTTGTACCCATGCGCCTGTATCTCATCTATCGCCATGCTGAGTAAAATGTTATCTCTGACCTCTCAGGTTGCGCGCACTATATTTTATGAAATGGCAGGGTGACATATAGGTTCAGGCATCGTATTTCTGAGTGAGTCAACAACCGGCATCACAACACTGAAGAAATGCCCATACGTGCTGCGTCCTCATCTTCAACAGCCAGTTAAGAATAACAATACTAATGGTACCAGTTACAGTTCGTCTGGCCTATCATCGGAGTACTGGATGTAATTCGGAGGACTGAGGCAAGATCCCATGGTCACTCCCTGCAGTACCATTCTCTCTAGCCCATGATGGTTTATATGTTCTGCCACACGTTATGCATGATCCCGAAGGGCCTTAACCACGTCTGCGCTATCGTGCACCAAAATCTCAGACCCAGTCAGACTGTCTGCCTGCTCGTTTCCCACCACACCAGCATGTCCTGTGGACAAGATCCCTCAGTTAGGTCGTTTCTCCCTCTTTATTAACGTTTGTATCGGTCGAATTTGCGGAACGGTTAGGGAGTTGCGCTTTCTATAACGTGTGCGCAGTAAGACGAAGGTTGGATAGCTAGGCTCGCCGATCGCTACGGGAGGAAAAGATTAGCCTCCATCACTCCGTGCACTACGGCCTGAATATGTGAGGGTTGTAACACTTCACATACAGACAGATAGTTCTTGCTAGCGTGTTTGTTTTTTTTTTTTTTTAATTTTTATCCCTTTCATTTACGTTTGAATGTTGACAGTTAGCCATCGCGTTACCTGGCCAATGTTACCTGGGCTTATAAGGTGAAGTAAATAACATTAAAAATGTAACCTCCTGGCTACTTCATGCTACAGAAGCACATCTCCCAGCTACCTCATGCTACAGAAGAACGTCCCCCGGCTACTTCATGCCAAATCATGCTACAGCAGAACATCCCGCGGCTACTTCATGTTACAGAAGCACATCTCCCTGCTAATTCATGTTACAGAAGAACATCCCCCGGCTACTTCATGCCACAGAAGGACATCTCCCAGCTACTTCATGCCACAGTAGGACATCTCCCAGCAACTTCATGCCACAGAAGGACATCTCCCAGCTACTTCATGCCACATAAGGACATCTCCCAGCTACTTCATGCCACAGAAGGACATCTCCCAGCTACTTCATGCCACAGAAGGACATCTCCCAGCTACTTCATGCCACAGAAGGACATCTCCCAGCAACTTCATGCCACAGAAGGACATCTCCCAGCTACTTCATGCCACAGTAGGACATCTCCCAGCTACTTCATGCCACAGAAGGACATCTCCCAGCAACTTAATGCCACAGAAGGACATCTCCCAGCTACTTCATGCCACAGAAGGACATCTCCCAGCTACTTCATGCCACAGTAGGACATCTCCCAGCTACTTCTTGCCACAGAAGGACATCTCCCAGCTACTTCATGCCACAGAAGGACATCTCCCAGCTACTTCATGCCACAGAAGGACATCTCCCAGCAACTTCATGCCACAGTAGGACATCTCCCAGCAACTTCATGCCACAGAAGGACATCTCCCAGCAACTTCATGCCACAGAAGGACATCTCCCAGCAACTTCATGCCACAGTAGGACATCTCCCAGCTACTTCATGCCACAGAAGGACATCTCCCAGCTACTTCATGCCACAGTATGACATCTCCCAGCTACTTCATGTCACAGAAGGACATCTCCCTGCTACTTCATGCCACAGTAGGACATCTCCCTGCTACTTCATGCCACAGTAGGACATCTCCCAGCTACTTCATGCCACAGAAGGACATCTCCCAGCTACTTCATGCCACAGAAGGACATCTCCCAGCTACTTCATGCCGTAGAATAACACAATCTTGATAATACGCACATTATCAATCACGCGAGCATTAATAAACACACACACACACACCCACACACACACACACACACAAACAACACAGTCATGATATACGCACATTAACATTCTCGCGATCGCATTCATAAACACACACACACACACACACACACACACACACACACACAACACAGCAATTATAACACACACATGAACATCTACGCGATCGCACTCATAAACACACACACACGTGCGCGCGCGCACGTACATACCACAGCCATGATAATGCGTCCATGTAACATTCGCGAGATCGCACCCATAGCCACACACATACACAGCCAGATAGTGTGAGTAAATATGTCAGGCCCAGCTCTAGACCAGCTTGCCAAAGATCGTTCTCAGCACGAGCTCCACGGTTATTTTACCAATCAGGAGAACTCTTGGCTCTTGCGGACGTGTCCTGGTGATTCCGAGAGTTGTTCATGTGACAGCTGATTCTTCGAGTGCTACACAAGGAGCATCCGAGGGGGCAGTCACAAAGAAAACGGCTGGAGTCTGGGGGGAGAGAGAGTGTGTGAGGAAAAGGCAGAGAATGAACAGGGTTTAGCATGGTTAATTAGCAGCAAAAAATATTTTGATTGTATTAGCGTGGGAAAATGAAATACAAAAAAATGAATGACAAAGAATATTTTGAGTTATGACTAGGACATCAGTTTTATAGTGATTTTATAGTCTATGTGTCGTGGTGTCTGATAATGTGTGTCGTGACACGGAAGCGTGTCAACACACGAACTGATATATGCCGGAGATCGTAGGATGAGGAGAAGCATGATCGACCACAACAGTCGGGTCTATCTAGGAGCCCAGGTGAATTTATAAGATCCGCTCCACGGGAAGACAACCCGGTCAACAAATACCTGAAGAAGTCGGATGTGTCGGCCGAAAAGTGTAAAAATCGCAGCTCTGTTATAAACAGGCAGAACGAAATTACGTCTGAACCAATATTCCGGACGAACGCAGAAGAAGAAGAAGAAGAAGAAGAAGAAGAAGAAGAAGAAGAAGAAGAAGAAGAAGAAGATCCGCTATGATTCGTATTCAAACCCATAGCTCCAGGTCGGCAGGCCAGCGTGTTGTCACTGCGTTACCGCAGCAACCCAGTCAAGTAGAGAAACTGACAGAATCTAAAGAATGAGAAAGGGGTGACAGAAGAGGCAGGATGTCAACGGAGAAAGAAGCATTCATGGAAGCAGAAAACCAGAGAAAGACGAATGCTGGCTAATCCCCCAAGACGCTGACACGCAGGCTTAAGGAGTTAACTCTCAGTACATCAACATCAACCTCATCCCCATCTCACTGACCTATCTCACCTCTGCACCTCACAACACTCCCGAGTGCCAGCCTCGTGGAGGGGAGAGGGGTGGCAGCAAGACTGTGGCTGATATGTAAGTTTGTACGTGGGGTTGGATACTTTCATAGAGGAGATAGTGTGTGTGTGAGGGGAGGGGGTGGGAGGAGGCACGAAGTGAAACATGAGAACTGTATCTGACACATGCCAGACCACCACCCCACCCCCGCCCCATGCCTTATCAGAGTCTGGTCGCGCAGGTGCGCGTGCAGATGTGTGTGTGCGCGCCTTTGTGAGCAGTCAGTTATGCATGTTGTTCATATATTTCATGATGTCGGAGTATGATGTTAGGCGCCAGGTTGCATTCACTCACACATAATTCTACAGAGTGTGGTCCATGTAATACTACAGAGTGTGGTCCATGTAATACTACAGAATGTGGTCCATGTAATACTACAGAGTGTGGTCCATGTAATACTACAGAGTGTGGTCCATGTAATACTACAGAGTGTGGTCCATGTAATACTACAGAGTGTGGTCCATGTAATTCTACAGAGTGTGGTCCATGTAATACTACAGAGTGTGGTCCATGTAATACTACTGAGTGTGGTCCATGTAATACTACTGAGTGTGGTCCATGTAATACTACTGAGTATGGTCCATGTAATACTACAGAGTGTGGTCCATGTAATACTACTGAGTGTGGTCCATGTAATACTACTGAGAGTGGTCCATGTAATACTACAGAGTGTTGTCCATGTAATACTACTGAGTGTGGTCCATGTAATACTAGAGAGTGTGGTCCATGTAATACTAGAGAGTGTGGTCCATGTAATATTAGAGAGAGTGGTCCATGTAATACTAGAGAGTGTGGTCCATGTAATACTACAGAGTGTGGTCCATGTAATACTACAGAGTGTGGTCCATGTAATACTACAGAGTGTGGTCCATGTAATACTACAGAGTGTGGTCCATGTAATACTACAGAGTGTGGTCCATGTAATACTACAGAGTGTGGTCCATGTAATACTACAGAGTGTGGTCCATGTAATACTACAGAGTGTGGTCCATGCAATACTACAGAGTGTGGTCCATGTAATACTACAGAGTGTGGTCCAGGTTGCATTCACTCACACATATCTCTACAGAGTGTGGTCCATGTAATACTACAGAGTGTGGTCCATGTAATACTACAGAGTGTGGTCCATGTAATACTACAGAGTGTGGTCCATGTAATACTACAGAGTGTGGTCCATGTAATACTACAGAGTGTGGTCCATGTAATACTACAGAGTGTGGTCCATGTAATACTACAGAGTGTGGTCCATGTAATACTACAGAGTGTGGTCCATGTAATACTACAGAGTGTGGTCCATGTAATACTACAGAGTGTGGTCCATGTAATACTACAGAGTGTGGTCCATGTAATACTACAGAGTGTGGTCCATGTAATACTACAGAGTGTGGTCCATGTAATACTACAGAGTGTGGTCCATGTAATACTACAGAGTGTGGTCCATGTAATACTACTGAGTGTGGTCCATGTAATACTACTGAGTGTGGTCAATGTAATACTACTGAGTGTGGTCCATGTAATACTACTGAGTGTGGTCCATGTAATACTACAGAGTGTGGTCCATGTAATACTACTGAGTGTGGTCCATGTAATACTACAGAGTGTGGTCCATGTAATACTACAGAGTGTGGTCCATGTAATACTAGAGAGTGTGGTCCATGTAATACTACTGAGTGTGGTCCATGTAATACTACAGAGTGTGGTCCATGTAATACTACAGAGTGTGGTCCAGGTCGCATTAGCTAACACATAATACTACTGAGTGTGGTCCATGTAATACTACTGAGTGTGGTCCATGTAATACTAGAGAGTGTGGTCCATGTAATACTACAGAGTGTGGTCCATGTAATACTACAGAGTGTGGTCCAGGTCGCATTAGCTAACACATAATACTACTGAGTGTGGTCCATGTAATACTACTGAGTGTGGTCCATGTAATACTAGAGAGTGTGGTCCATGTAATACTAGAGAGTGTGGTCCATGTAATACTAGAGAGTGTGGTCCATGTAATACTACAGAGTGTTGTCCATGTAATACTACTGAGTGTGGTCCATGTAATACTAGAGAGTGTGGTCCATGTAATACTAGAGAGTGTGGTCCATGTAATATTAGAGAGAGTGGTCCATGTAATACTAGAGAGTGTGGTCCATGTAATACTACAGAGTGTGGTCCATGTAATACTACAGAGTGTGGTCCATGTAATACTACAGAGTGTGGTCCATGTAATACTACAGAGTGTGGTCCATGTAATACTACAGAGTGTGGTCCATGTAATACTACAGAGTGTGGTCCATGTAATACTACAGAGTGTGGTCCATGTAATACTACAGAGTGTGGTCCATGCAATACTACAGAGTGTGGTCCATGTAATACTACAGAGTGTGGTCCAGGTTGCATTCACTCACACATATCTCTACAGAGTGTGGTCCATGTAATACTACAGAGTGTGGTCCATGTAATACTACAGAGTGTGGTCCATGTAATACTACAGAGTGTGGTCCATGTAATACTACAGAGTGTGGTCCATGTAATACTACAGAGTGTGGTCCATGTAATACTACAGAGTGTGGTCCATGTAATACTACAGAGTGTGGTCCATGTAATACTACAGAGTGTGGTCCATGTAATACTACAGAGTGTGGTCCATGTAATACTACAGAGTGTGGTCCATGTAATACTACAGAGTGTGGTCCATGTAATACTACAGAGTGTGGTCCATGTAATACTACAGAGTGTGGTCCATGTAATACTACAGAGTGTGGTCCATGTAATACTACAGAGTGTGGTCCATGTAATACTACTGAGTGTGGTCCATGTAATACTACTGAGTGTGGTCAATGTAATACTACTGAGTGTGGTCCATGTAATACTACTGAGTGTGGTCCATGTAATACTACAGAGTGTGGTCCATGTAATACTACTGAGTGTGGTCCATGTAATACTACAGAGTGTGGTCCATGTAATACTACAGAGTGTGGTCCATGTAATACTAGAGAGTGTGGTCCATGTAATACTACTGAGTGTGGTCCATGTAATACTACAGAGTGTGGTCCATGTAATACTACAGAGTGTGGTCCAGGTCGCATTAGCTAACACATAATACTACTGAGTGTGGTCCATGTAATACTACTGAGTGTGGTCCATGTAATACTAGAGAGTGTGGTCCATGTAATACTAGAGAGTGTGGTCCATGTAATACTAGAGAGTGTGGTCCATGTAATACTAGAGAGTGTGGTCCATGTAATACTACAGAGTGTGGTCCATGTAATACTACTGAGTGTGGTCCATGTAATACTACAGAGTGTGGTCCATGTAATACTACAGAGTGTGGTCCATGTAATACTACAGAGTGTGGTCCATGTAATACTACAGAGTGTGGTCCATGTAATACTACAGAGTGTGGTCCATGTAATACTACTGAGTGTGGTCCATGTAATACTACTGAGAGTGGTCCATGTAATACTACAGAGTGTGGTCCATGTAATACTACAGAGTGTGGTCCATGTAATACTACAGAGTGTGGTCCATGTAATACTACAGAGTGTGGTCCATGTAATACTACAGAGTGTGGTCCATGTAATACTACAGAGTGTGGTCCATGTAATACTACAGAGTGTGGTCCATGTAATACTACAGAGTGTGGTCCATGTAATACTACAGAGTGTGGTCCATGTAATACTACAGAGTGTGGTCCATGTAATACTACTGAGTGTGGTCCATGTAATACTACTGAGAGTGGTCCAGGTCGCATTAGCTAACACATAATACTACTGAGTGTGGTCCATGTAATACTACAGAGTGTGGTCCATGTAATACTACTGAGTGTGGTCCATGTAATACTACAGAGTGTGGTCCATGTAATACTACAGAGTGTGGTCCATGTAATACTACTGAGTGTGGTCCATGTAATACTACTGAGAGTGGTCCAGGTCGCATTAGCTAACACATAATACTACTGAGTGTGGTCCATGTAATACTACAGAGTGTGGTCCATGTAATACTACAGAGTGTGGTCCATGTAATACTACTGAGTGTGGTCCATGTAATACTACTGAGAGTGGTCCATGTAATACTACAGAGTGTTGTCCATGTAATACTACTGAGTGTGGTCCATGTAATACTAGAGAGTGTGGTCCATGTAATACTAGAGAGTGTGGTCCATGTAATACTAGAGAGAGTGGTCCATGTAATACTAGAGAGTGTGGTCCATGTAATACTAGAGAGTGTGGTCCATGTAATACTAGAGAGTGTGGTCCATGTAATAATACTGAGTGTGGTCCATGTAATACTAGAGAGTGTGGTCCATGTAATACTACTGAGTGTGGTCCATGTAATACTACTGAGTGTGGTCCATGTAATACTACAGAGTGTGGTCCATGTAATACTACTGAGTGTGGTCCATGTAATACTACTGAGTGTGGTCCATGTAATACTACTGAGTGTGGTCCATGTAATACTACTGAGTGTGGTCCATGTAATACTACTGAGTGTGGTCCATGTAATACTACTGAGTGTGGTCCATGTAATACTACAGAGTGTGGTCCATGTAATACTAGAGAGTGTGGTCCATGTAATACTACAGAGTGTGGTCCATGTAATACTACTGAGTGTGGTCCATGTAATACTACAGAGTGTGGTCCATGTAATACTACTGAGTGTGGTCCATGTAATACTACTGAGTGTGGTCCATGTAATACTACTGAGTGTGGTCCATGTAATACTAGAGAGTGTGGTCCATGTAATACTACTGAGTGTGGTCCATGTAATACTACAGAGTGTGGTCCATGTAATACTACTGAGTGTGGTCCATGTAATACTACAGAGTGTGGTCCATGTAATACTACAGAGTGTGGTACATGTAATACTAGAGAGTGTGGTCCATGTAATACTACAGAGTGTGGTCCATGTAATACTACAGAGTGTGGTCCATGTAATACTACAGAGTGTGGTCCATGTAATACTACAGAGTGTGGTCCATGTAATACTACTGAGTGTGGTCCATGTAATACTAGAGAGTGTGGTCCATGTAATACTACAGAGTGTGGTCCATGTAATACTACAGAGTGTGGTCCATGTAATACTAGAGAGTGTGGTCCATGTAATACTACAGAGTGTGGTCCATGTAATACTACTGAGTGTGGTCCATGTAATACTACAGAGTGTGGTCCATGTAATACTACAGAGTGTGGTCCATGTAATACTACAGAGTGTGGTCCATGTAATACTACAGAGTGTGGTCCATGTAATACTACAGAGTGTGGTCCATGTAATACTACAGAGTGTGGTCCAGGCTGTATTCACTCACACATAATTCTACAGAGTGTGGTCAGGTTGCATTCACTCACACATAATTCTACAGAGTTTGGCACATGTCGCTTTAGTGCTCTCATAATTCTACAGTGTGATCCAGGTCGCATTAGCTAACACATAATACTACTGAGTGTTTCATGTTCAGAGCTCAGTGTGGCCGAATATAATGGGAAACTACTGAACGTGCACTTGTCTAGAACATCAACCTGGACTTGATCGCAGCGTAGTGCAGGAATAATATTTGGAGGTTATAATATTAATAATATACGCTATGCAGACGACACAGTGTTGGTAGCGGACAATGCAAAAGATCTACAACAATTGTTGGACACTGTAGTAACAGAGAGTGCAAAGAAATGACTCTCTTTGAATATCAAGAAAACTATAACAATGGTGATATCAAAGAAACAGGTGACACCCAAATGTGAAATATAGATAGAAGGGAAAATTCTTCACCAAGTGGATAGTTTTAAATATCTTGGGACATATATAAATAACATCAGATGGGAAATACACAGCAGAGATTAAGAGTGAATAGGGCAAGCAAAGGCTGCATTTCAGAAAATGAAGAATATCTTATGCAATAAGTCACTATCATTGAATGTAAGAAAGAGAGTGCTGAAGTGCTATATAGAACCTGTTTTGCTGTATTGCTGTGAATCTTGGAATATAAATGAACAATTTAGGAAGAGATTGGAAGCAACAGAGATGTGGTTCCTTAAACAAATGTTGCGAATTTCTTGGACTGCCAAAGTAACTAACAACGACTGCCTGAAAGAAGCTAATGAAACTAGAACATTGTATACAACAATAAGAAAGAGACAAACAGCCTTTTTTTTTGTCATGTGATGAGAAGAGATTCGCTAGAGAACATCGTGACAACTGGAAAGATCGAGAGGAAGAGAGGCAGAGAAAGACAACGAGAAATGATGCTGGATGGATTGCGACGGTGGCATGGAGGATGATCAACTTCAGAGTTGATCCAGAAAACCAAAAACCCAGATCTGTGGAGAGTCATGAACGCCTACGCCAATCGGCAGGCACTTGATGATGATCATTCCAGTGTTAATATTGCTTGTTATATCTGTCTTATGTATGCTAGCTCTCAGTGGCTCACTTTTGTTTCTGTCTTTTGGCTCCCAGTGGCTCATTTCATTTTTTTTCCTCCTATCTCGTGGCTCCCAATGGCTAATTTTTATTTCCCTTCTGTCTTTTGGCTTCCAGTGGAAATTAGAAATGAAATGGGTTGACCTGCAGTCATCACCATTGACTTTCAATGCCAACTGTCGTAGGGAGGAATGGTTGATGTTCCAGCGCCCGATGGGTGGCACTAGATAGTGTCTTTGAATGTCATTGTAAAATAGCTTTGATATCGCTATTCCATTTTCTTCTCTTACGTCCTCTTGTCGCTCATTAGATCTTGTTTGGTGTAGCTTTAGTGCTGGTAGTTTGGTGTTGCATTCTAACGAGATGGCCGAACAATTTGATCTTCTGCATTTCAATTCATATGGCACAAGATGTTGATCCCACTGACTGTCTGATAATATAAATCACTATTCTGTCTCGAATAGTTAAGGTGTCATAAATCATCTAATCTCGCAGATGTTGATGTTTCGTAAGTGTGATTTGGATAATTTCCAAGTTTGAGTGAATGTACTATTTATTACCTGTCGTTTTATGGACATGGGTCTATTTGGAAATTTCAGTATGGGTGGTAGTCGATATATAAGCGCACTTGTTTTTTAATATCTGATGTCGATTTCTTTCTCTATTCTGACACCTTCTGATAATGCTTCCTCGATATTAAATTGTGTACTTGCTCTAGAGATGAACTATTTATCTGTACATTTAGTGGACCATGCAATGTGCTAACTGTATTAAAGCCATAAAAATGTATTGAGTCGTTAGTCGCGGTTTCAGCTTCACGACGTACGTTTACCCCATCATGCTCCGTTCCTGTGCCAGTGATTATCACACCAGATGCTTCTCACTGTCCCATGTGAAAATGTGAACAGACAGGAGTCCCGACAAACCAACAGCACAAATGTAAGGCAGCTGACAGAATGCCAACACAACAGCCCGCCACTAAAATTACAGTTCATCGTCGATGGTAGCCACATTTACTAGAACACCAGCAGTAGTAGTTGTTGTAGTAGTAATATTGGATATTAGCAGTGGTAATGGTTGTCGGATGTACGGATTGATGGCTCAACCCCAAGGAGATAAAGGATACTAAGTCTCAATGTGATCCTGTCCGTTATAATTAAGTTAGCTGTTACTGGCTCAGTGGTTTGAGACCATTACATAGAGTTTCGGAGAACCAAGAAAACTCCAGGAAACCAATGAAAGTTTTCTGTGTATCCCCCAAAATATCCTTTTGGTGGTTCCTTGCCTCTCCTCTACCAACTAAATACTTATTAATCTAGGGTGTTGATTACAACAGTTTTACTACGACAAGAGAACTCTTAAAAGAGACAATGACCCTTATTTTCAAATTTATTACACTTAATTAGTGGTATTGAACAATAATGTCATCAACATATATAATCAGTGTATTAACAAAATAAGATCATATACATGTTCATCTCTAACTACATATATCTATCTTGGGTGTGCCCACTATCAGATCCATCACCATTATTATTGAATCAGTCTTCCATAAGAGTTATTGTGCCTCTTCTTCTGGCCTATGTATACTCGGAGGAGAAAAAAAACTGTATCCATTCGGATTTGTCAAACTTCAAGTTCTTGGACCTCGGCGGCAATATATGTGATAGTTTCCTATAAGTTATTTTGTTCCAGGATAAGGATTAGAGGCTCACTGATTTCTCTACCTCTGTAAATAGAATAAGGTCTCATTGATACCTGTCCTATTTGGTGGAGAAAATCTGCAGGAAGTTGCTTGTTCCTTGTATTTGGCCTCATTCTACCAGCTGCCTCACTCAGTCAAGCTGCTACATTCAGCCAAGCTGTTACATTCACAAAGTCAGGTCTGGATCTTGCTGTACGTAGACATTACCTGAAATTTCAGCAATCAACATACATCTAATCACATCCTAAATATGACATTAGAAATGCAATGCTGTAAACTCCTAAGTACACAACAAGTGAAATCAATAAAAGGAATCTTGTCTCTATAGAACAATAAACATAGGAGAAAGATAGTCTTGGTGTTCTCAATTAGTTATCACCAACATAATTATTTGCTCTCCATCCAATCTTCCACTATCAGGTGTTCAAGGTTTAAACTAGCAGATGTGCAGTTTCATCTTCACCTATGCCTATCCTCGGGTCTCCAGGTTAAGTAATACCTTGATTGATTTGGAATTTGACAATTATGTTGAATATCCTCTTCTGTGACTAGTTATGTTCTCTACATCTTTTTCCATTAAAAGAAAAAAGGTCTCATACATTCAGGTTTTTTTTTTAAAAATCATTCCCCATTGTAATGAGTATTTGCTTATAAACAGTATAAGTACATCATGGTATCCATTTTGGTATAGTATTCAGGTGAATTCTTTTCTAATCAACAATTTCAATGCGTGTATATTCCCTCCTATTCACCGTGTCTATAATATGCTTGAACTTCATTTATCATCATCATCATCATTCTCATTATCCTCATCATCATTGTTATTACAATCATCATTATCATTCTCTTGAATGGCTGTAAACACTGACACTGGTTTCAGGCTTTAGGACTCGGCGTTGTTCAACTTCGCTGTAGGCTTCTACTTCTGTTGTCTTTCACAAATGGATTTTATCGTTTTGCGTTTGTGGATGTTGCCGGCCGTCCGTCAATGTCTTTTACCTCGAGTCTTGGCTTTGCGTAAAACAGAAAGATGTTTACTTGTGCGCCATCTTTTATATTCTTTGATCCAGTCCGTTTTTCACGTATTCGCTCCGATTCGTGATCTGTGCGGTTTTCAAACTAGGGCGGTGTCAATTGTCTCTTTTCCCCCAAGTTGAAATCGTACCGGTGGTGATGGCAGTTTTATGTTCTTGTAAAATGGGGTTGGATTTGAGGAGATCTTGACAGCTAGTAACGGCTTGTAAGACAGTATACTACAATGGTAGTATTATTGAGGGGGAAAAACACGGGGAAGGCAGAGAAGTAAATAACTGGATTGCTTGGCTACGTGGCATGGTCGAGACAAGAACACAGAGCTTATCTACGACTCTAGTGATCGAGTGAGATGGCGAAACATTACCGCCCACGCATACCGGCATGGCACATGAGTAGTAGTAGTAGTAGTAGTAGTAGTAGTAGTAGTAGTAGTAGTAGTAGTAGTTGTAGTAGTAGTAGTAGTAGTAGTAGTAGTAGTAGTAGTAGTAGTAGTAGTAGTAGTAGTAGTAGTAGTAGTGGTAGTGGTAATGGATGGTGGTGGTGGTAGTTGTAGTAATACCAATAATAGTAGTGGTCATAGTGGTAATAGTGGTGTTAATAGTAATATTGGTGGTAGTAGTAGTTGTTATTGGTGGCGGTAGTAGTAATAGAAATAATATTGGTGGTGGTAGTAGTAGTAACCTACTCCCTGGTCTAGGCGTTAACGTCTTTCTCCGTAATCCCGTATATTCTCGTGAGTAACGTAACCTGCGCGAGAATCGGTAGCGGTTCTCGCGGCGTTGATAACTTACGGGATATGTGAGTCGGTCGCTCAGAAAGCAATGGCAAACTACTGAGCGTAATCTCGCCTAATACATCAACAGCAGCTGAAAAATGTTGATGTTAACTGCAACGTCCTGTAAGGGATGTGCAAAAAATGTTAGTAGCAATAGTGGTGGTAGTAGTTGTTGCTGCTGGTGGTGGTGACGTAGAAAACAGCGATAGGGAGTTATTAGAAGAATGGAAGAAACATGTTTGGAGAAGTATATTAGAAGAAGGAGGGACGGTAAATAAATAAGACGAACAAATTAAGATGTAAGAAGGTGAATATCCCAAATAGAACATATTTCACGGACTTATTCAAAAGCAGGATCTCGGGAATCATGAACAAAAGAAGCCTGTCTAATATATTATTTACAAAATTAATCCTGTTCTAGTTATTTCCTGTTATTAAAGTTTGCACTAACTTACATGCCAGATAGGCTGCTTCGTTTTATAAACCGACCTGATAAAACAAATGTTGGTTTAATTTAAGGAAATAACCTGGCTGGTCCAAACGCAGCATTTTATTCATTCACAGCGTAACCTTTCTCTTAACCGGGTGTTCATCTTTCCTCTCCTAGCTAATGTTTCTGTTTTCCGTGAATGAAAACATCAGAATGCCAAGCCCCATCAAGAATTTACCAAGCCAAGACGGTCCGTCACATCAACTATCTACGCCATCTTGGTGTCGACCGCACCGCGCGGAAACCCGATCCGCATTTAATCCGCCAAGCAATTTGGCGCCATCTTGTCAAAACTTCAGGGGAAGTAACGATTAGTGCGTGAAAAGAATAAAACTGCAGGTTGCGCCCTGTTGCCTCCCCTTCCGAGAAAACATTGTGATAAGGGAGAGAACAAAACGCCTGGTGTATGCTGTGGGAGTTGGTGGAAGGGGCCGGGCAGGGGAGGTAGGTAAATAAACGTGCTCACGACACGTGTATAAATCTGTGTGGGGTTGGGAGAATGTGTGAGGGGAGCGTCGGGGGGAGAAGTCAGTCAGAATCCAGGAAAGTTTTGTTGAAGTTGTGAGTAAATCATCTACAACAAGATTTGGAGTTAGTCACCTTGAGAACAAAATAACGTGTGACAGAATGGACGTTTCGGCTTCAGCCATCGTCAGCATGCAAACAACAAACTTTTATTGATACAGCAACATTTAAAAATATTTAAAACCATCTTTGCTGAAGTCTTGAGAAAATAATGTGGTGGTTTTCCCTTTTCCTCCACATCCATTTGTTGGTCTTTTACCCCTGCCGTTGACAGCTATTTCCGACTGTAAGGACAAGGGAGTGCCTGCTCTGCTCATCTGCAGAGTTGTCCACATTTTCCGGTGGATACTCGGTCTTCGGGGCTGCGTTAGCCACATCGTGGTGTGTTTCCCATCCTCTAATTACTGGAGGAGCAGTTGGGATTTTCCCTTCCTAAAGTTATGGTCTATGATGACCAAAACGGTCAAGTACTTTTAGAAGAGATCCAGAACACCAAAGACCGAGATATGTGGAGAGCCTTGAACGCTTACGCCAGCTGGCATGGTTCTTGATGATGATGATCGTTGCTGATGAATATCTGTCGTCAGAATCATCATCTTGTATCCTGCCAACTGGCGTAGGAGTGCATGTCTCTCCACAGATCTTGGTCCTTGATGTTCTTGACCAACTCAACTGATGATATTCCTCAGTGTCACCGGCTCAGACCAGTAACAAGTCTACGGTCGTTCCCGTCAATGTGGAGATCTTGAAGCATTTCTTACATACTGATCGATGTGTCTAACTCTGTCGATCGATGTGTCTAACTCTGTTGATCGAAGTGTGTAACTCTATCGATCGATGTGTCTTACTCTGTCGATAGATGTGTCTAACTCTGTCGATCGATGTTTCTTTATTGATTGATGTTTCTGTGTCGATCAATATAAAATGACACAGAGTAATGCAACTTTACAAAACAGATGTACGACACATACAGGACGTTGCGGCGATTAGCCTTCATCAGCAAAAAAACACATTCACAAGCACAGATCTCCCGTGACTACATCAAAAGGTGACGACAGGACGAGAAGAACAAAAGGATGAAAAAATGAAAGCAATGAAGAGAAAATGAGAATTGGAAAAAATTCTCATACTCACTCACAATTCCGATCTGTGAGTAACTCGGAATATTTCCGATGTCTTCTTTTTACACCCAACCGAGGGAGTAATATGGAGGATGATGACGGGTTTATAGGTGTTACGGTTCAATGAGCACATTGAAAGAAGGGGAGGGGCGGAGGCAGGAGGGCAAGACGGCGACCTGTGATAATGGTCTGATAATGGTATTTGAGCAATCTCAGTGGATGTACTAACGAAGCATGAGTGGGCGCAAGCATGATGATGGTACTAACGAAAACCACATTATGCACTCATATATGTTATTTTAAGGCGAGTCCTAAAGTCTGGGTGGACTGATATGCGTGAGAGCACATACATACATATACGCCGCTCAACAGACATTCATACATAAGTGTACATGGACATGTGCATGGTATGTATAAGAGAGAGAGAGAGAGAGAGAGAGAGAGAGAGAGAGAGAGAGAGAGAGAGAGAGAGAGGAGAGGGAGAGAGCGCCAGAGAGAGAGAGAGGTGGGTATCCTTCCTGTGATGTGCCTCATGGGATATGCGGAGCATACCGGTCTACAAACACGAGGTTTCACTCATACTGTTCCCTATGAAATAGAGTCAGTAAGGTTGATTGTTATACCACTGTATCGATCAATATGTTAAGATCTGTCGATCAATGTTTCTAACTCGATCGATCGTTATGTATAACTGCGTTGATCGATGTGTCTATCTGTGTCAATCGATGTGTCTAACTCTGTTGATCGATGTGTCTAAAACTGTTCACTGATATGCCTAACTCGATTGATGTGTCTAACTGTCGAAAGCCTTTGTGTAATCAACGATGTCACACATAAGATGTACATCTTTCTGTGGTCTCAAAAAGAAGCATAATGTATATCCAACTGTGACTTTCTTTCAAATAAACAAGTATTATCATGTAAATTTCCATTCACTGAGCATTACAATTGAGAAATCATATCGAAACGAAACAAAAAACACGATGGCCCTTGTACGCCGATATATTACCCTTCGGTCCAAATGGTAGGTCATATTTGGCTATTCATTATCCTTCGACACTGAATCAGTTAAGTTGCAGAGATAATGAAAGTCCATTCATAAAGTTCAAAATCACACTGAAATCTTGCAGTCGACACGAAATCCACGGAAACAGTCACATGAAATCCACGGAGAAGGTCACATTAAATCCACGGAGACATTCACATCAAATTTACTGAGATGTTTACATGAAATCTACGATGACGGTCACATGAAATCCACGGAGACGATCACATGAAATCCACAGAGATGGCAACATGAAATCAACGGAGACGATGCATGCAATCCACGGAGACGGTCACATGAAACCCACGAGACGGTCACATGAAATCCATGGAGACTGTCACATGAAATCCACGGAGACGGTCACATAAAATCTATGGAGACGTTTACATAAAATCCACGGAGACGATCACATGAAATCCACGGAGACGGTCACATAAAATCCCCTCGACGGCCACTTAAAATCCACGGAGACGATCACACGAAATCCACGAAGAAGACCACATGAAATCCACGGAGACATTCACATGAAACCCACGGATACGGTCACATGAAATCCACGGAGAAGGTCACATGAAATCCACGGAGACCTTCACATAAAATTTACTGAGACGTTTACATGAAATCCACGGAGACGGTCTCGTGATATCCACGGAGACTGCCACATGAAATCCAAGGAGACGGCAACGTGACACGGGATAGAAAAACGTAAATAATTAAAAGGCAGACCAAAGTTAGGGTTAAATATGATAAGGAAAGAGAAAAAAAAAAAGAGAGATAATAAAGCTGGGAAACAAAAACAAAAAAAACAACAAGATAATTAATATAAGATGATTGATAATACACCCACATACAGATTGTAAGGGAAATGGCGATCTTCTGTTTCGTGAAGTTAAGCACACAAAGATGAAGTTATTATCGAAACAAATACAATGTGTATAAACTAAGGTGCTTAAAGTAATGTGAAAAGCAAATAAAAAGATACTTCTTCTTCTCCACTTCTTGGCAACCATATCTTAATTGATATGTCTGTTTCCACCGATGTGTTTTTTATTGGGTATTTTCTCGTATGTCAATACAAACTTCGTTGTAAATCATTACCTTTAGTTCATGGTTACAGAATACATGGCACGAGTGGGAAAACGACAAAGACATAAAGAAGAATTTGATGAATTTGTCATAGAATGTTGCGGTCGGTGCTTTTGAACAAGACTGTAAAAATTAACCTATTAATGAAATAAGTATTTATGCATCTAAATGGAATTAATCCCTGGGCGCTCAGAAGTATGGCCCGTGCTATTTCGTTCCGCTAAATACTTGGTAAAACGTGATACAGAAATGAAAGCAGAAAAGGATGTACAAATTGCACAAAGAAGGGCCGACGTAAAATCAATATGAAAGATTTTTTTAAAATGTATTTTCTTTCCGCTCGCTCACATTGAACTCAAGTGTAGTCCATATATTCACTACTACTTCTAGCGCACTGGACTGAGTTTTCCGTGTGGATTAGCTTTTCCTATTACCGACTTCAGAGGTACTTATAATTTACGTCCCCAAGTCAAGGATGAGAAGTCAGAATTTTAGTCCTGCTATCCAGTATAGGGCTTGAACCTGCTACCTCGGCATCAGCACACCGGATGTTTCTTCTTCTTCTTCTTTTCGTTCATCCGGAGTGTTTTTTCAGATGTGATTGCGGTGTGTCTGTTATGCGCCCTTGGGCCGAAACCCGCAGGCCAACACATCGACTTTAGCGTGCTTTTTTGACCAGGTAGCATTCCTGGGAGACTCTCACTTTTGTGGTGCCATCTGCAAGCATGCTGGCCAAGGTTGAACGGTCGAAGACAACGGTCATCCCTCAAAGGAAGGCAGGGACAGTCCATAGCATTTTCCGCCATCCAAGGTTGCTTCCATAGTTGCAGGGCCGACACATAACGCCCTGGATCTGGGCTCACCGAGGGAGATCGTCACGTCCTGCTCATGGCTGCTTTAAAACCTCACTTCAATATATTGGTCATTTCGCTTCCCCGGGTCATTCCCGCACAAACCAGACAGGTTTGCAGACGGCATCCACTCAGCGAGTTTTCGGACATGTGCTTGTCGTTGCGCCCATCAGAGCTTTTCCAGGCTCAACAGACATTCGGAAAACTACCTAGTCAGAGCTGTTCCGAATAAGAGCGGCATTCGGAAACTAGGTAGTCAGAGCTGTTCCTAGCACGAGAGACATTCGGACGAGACATTTCACTCGGACGTAATTGCGTAGTGTCAATTTTTAGTTTGCCACCCGTAGGACGACACTTCCAACTTCAGCGGGCATTTTTTAATGAGGTTAGCCATCCTCTGGTTTCGAGGCACGTTGGACTGTTGTGATGTCGCTAACATCTCAGCTGGTCAAGATAGAACGATGAACGACATCGTGGTCGGCCCTCAAGGGAAGGCAGGGGCAGACCATGAGCATTCCCTCGCTATCCAAGGAGGCTTCCATAATTGCAGAGCCGGCACATATTGCTCTGTGACTGGGCTCACCCGAGGAGTTGCCACGTCCTGCTCATGGCTGCTTTAGTTCCTCACTTCCATGTGTTGGGCAACTCGTTTGCCACTGATCGCCCAAGCACACACCAGGGACGGTCAGACTGCAAGCGACACCCATTCGGTAAGCTTTTGCTTTTGACTTCGGACCACGCAATAGGTTCGCTCGCCGTGCGTTCCATTTTGCGTCATTGAGACGTTCTTCCACTTTTGTCTACACTCTTTATGAGTTACATACAGTTTTCGCAGCCTTCTTCGACTGGGGCACTTTTTTGACTTTTTGTACTCGCTCACGAGGTAGGCTACTTGTGCTGCCGGCTCAGCACCTTACCTTCGTGCAGCGGTGAACGAGAAACGGCCTGGCCCTATCATCCGGGAATCTCTCATATCCCCCAGCTGAGAGCCTTCGAACTTGTATCAGACCTGAGCATGTAGCTTGCTCAGTATCACGCCTTTATTTTTCGAAAGGTGGGTATCGGCCTGGCTCTCAAGTCCGAGGGTTTGTGGCTTAGAGGCGTTCAGCCACAGCCCTCGACAGGGAGCCTTTAGTGTTTTGTGTCGGCCAGGCTCTCACTTCCGAGAGTTTATGGCTTAGAGACGTTCAGCCATACACCTCGGATGGGAGCCTTAGAGGTTATGTTCGGACTGAAATTTTAGGGATCGTTTGCCTGATTTTGACTGCTATCCTCAGTCTTACCTGCAGAGCAGCAGGTTGTGTCTCTCTTAGTCTGGTCCCTATCCCACGAGCCGTCCGATATGTAGTTTTCACCCATCGGCAAGCACATGGGGTCGATGGGACACTCAAGCTCCCCCACCACGGCAAGGTGGAGACACATCGGGGGAGACACCGGATGTTTAAGAACTAACGTTGCTATCCATTCGGCCATGCTGACCCCCTCCATATTAATAATGCTGTGACCGAATCGGCCACATTTCAGACATTAATGTGACAGGGATGGTTGTCCATAGGGAGTAATGGCTTGACTATTGTAAACACTTGTCCCCGGAAAGGTAACCCGGTCAACAAATGCCTGACGAAGTCGGATGTATCGGCCGAAAAGTATCGCAGGTCTGCTGTAAACAGGCACAAAGCAATTACGTCTAAAACACATTCCGAACGAACGCAGAAGAAGAAGAAGAAGAAGAAGAAGAAGAAGAAGAAGAAGAAGAAGAAGAAGAAGAAGAAGAAGAAGAAGAAGAAGAAGAAGAAGAAGAAGAAGAAGAAGAAGAAGTAAACACTTGCCAATCATCAAAAATGACAATCAACAATGAAGGAAAGGAAAGTCTCACATTATTGGAATATCTTGGCTCCATAACACGCAATAAATTGGGACTGTTCTAAAGGAATCAAATCAGACCCAGGCTGGCCATAATAATGCAGAGGTTAACAAGTATTAACAATCTTCGGAGCAAGGCCAGCGATAGTTCAAGTAACATGTTTTCATGTCGTCAACACATGCTACTTCTAGTTGCACTGGACTGAGTTTTGCGTGTGGATTAGCTTTCCTTATCATCAGGGTCCCTCTAGATCGGGAGAACCTACTCCGACTCAAGGACGAGAAGTCAACTTTGTAGTCCTACTGTCCGGTGTAGGGTCTGAACCCTCTACCTTATATCCCGACTCTAATCTAGTGTCCAGATCTCCCATAGCCTTACCTTACATTAGATATCCTGACTCCAATCTAGTGTCCAGATCTCCCATATACATATGTCACATTAGATATCCTGACTCCAATCTAGTGTACAGATCTCCCATAGCCTTACTTTACATTAGATATCCTGACTCCAATCTAGTGTCCAGATCTCCCATATACATATGTCACATTAGATATCCTGACTCCAATCTAGTGTACAGATCTCCCATAGCCTTACTTTACATTAGATATCCTGACTCCAATCTAGTGTCCAGATCTCCCATATACATATATCACATTAGATATCCTGACTCCAATCTAGTGTACAGATCTCCCATAGACTTAGGTCACATTAGTTAGTTAGTTAGTTAGTTATCAGTTGGGGTATCTTCGTTGCACTCCGGACATGTCCATAGGTGCTCAGATCCTCCCCCCAGCATATGCATCAGCGTCCGGTGGCTAATAGTGCCAGTTCTGTGTTGGTTGACGAGGCGCTTTGTTTTCCCGATGTACCTCTCGCGTCTGGCTGTGCCGATTCTTACTCCCAGGTCTTTCATCCTGGAAAGCGATGTGGAATCACTGGCGTCAAAATCCTCTGTTCTCGCCATATCTTTAAGGGCGTTAATAACATCGGCACGATCCATGGGCTGGCCATCTACAGGGGGTGCAGAGCCAGCCAATTTATCAGCTCGTTCATTTCCCTCGACTCCCGCATGTCCCGGGACGAAGATGAAGGTGACTTTGCGGACAACAGACTTCCGCAGCGACTCAGTCCACTGTCTACGTACAGATCCAGCTTCGACCTTCTGAATCATGCTCATTGAATCACTTAGTACACACACGTTGGTATAATGCTGTGATTCCAGCCATATGAAAGCCTGTGTAACTGCCATCACCTCCATCGTCATGCTGCTCGTGGTCATGGAGTGGGCACCACTGGATTCTTGAACGGTTCGGCCCGCTGAGCGGGCTGTAAATGCCCACGCACTTCTCTGCTGCTTTACAACAGATCCATCTGTATAGATGAGCACTTCGGGGCTATCTGAGTGATCATAGATGAGCGCGTTAACCTCTGCATTGACAGCGGCAGGGTTCTGCTCTCTGCACCGTCTGTCGAGTGTGATAATGCAGGAGAAGGTACACTTAAAAGCTGGAGGCATCGGCACCCATTCCTTGCCGGGGTTGATACTGGTAAGACTGCAGACCTGTCCGACGACATCTTCCGCCCGACCCATCCATGATTTGCCCCTCTTTAGCCTGTCACCCTTTTCTCTGAATACAGCGTCATGCAGAGGGTGCTGCTCATCTGCACTTATTTTTAAGTATGCACGAGCTCTCCAGATCTTGATCCTGTGTTCCATTGTCGGGAAGTCAAGGAGGTATCTCATTGCTACACAGCTGGTGTCTCTCGTGCAGCCCAAAATGATGCGCATGGCTTCGTTTTGTACCTTTTCAAGTCTTCCAATCTGTGTAGGGCTGACAGTGAGGATGGCCAGGGCATACTCGATGCGTGAAAGCACAAGTCCTTGGAACAGAAGTAATAGCAGTCTTTGCTCGATATTGGCACTCGCCATGACTCTCATTGCTGCCAAACCTTTTCGAGCCTTCGTTATGACATAATCGACATGATCTCTGAAGGACAGGCTACGATCAAGCCTCACGCCAAGATATGTCATTGACTGGGTTCTACTCAGAATGCTCCCATCCATTCTTACTGCCGGCAGGTCTGTTTTCACAATATGGTTGTTTAGTGAGAACCATGTAACCGTTGCCTTTGCAGGATTGACAAGGGCATCGGCATCAGCACACCATGAGGAAATTCGATCTAGTTCGCCCTGCATATAGTTGGCAACCGCCTGTCTATCTCGACCCTGTCGATACACGAGGATGTCGTCAACGAATGATAGAGTCCTACCCCTCCCATCCAACTGTTGTTCAGTGATCGGCACCGTATACACGTTGAATAGTACTGGTGACAGTGGTGAACCCTGCGGCAATCCTGGACATATCGTTATCGGCTCAGAAGACCAACTCCCGCATCTTAGCACCACCTTCCTTTGGAGTAGAACTGCAGCTATCCATCGTACAAGGTGAGGGTGCACTTTCAGTCTGAGGAGGGTTTGCATCAAGTGCTCGAAGGATACTCTGTTATATGCGTCCTCTAAGTCTATGGCGGCCGCACATGTCTCTTCTCTGACCTGAAATCCTTCGTAAACATCTTGAGCAAAGACCGCCGCATTCAGCCATGACTCTTTGTTGCGTCTGTATCCTCCAAGTGTGGGCGGGAAGCAGCCGAGCTGTTCCAAGTCCCAAGCAAGTCTGTGTGCTACAATTTTCTCCAGTAGCTTGCCAACAGTATTCTGCATCGTAATGATCTGGCTTCAATCCGATGTCTAGATCTCTCAAAGACTTATCTCACATTATATTTAATGATTCCAACCCAATGTCCGGATCCCCAACAGACTTACTTCACAATAGATACCCTCAAACAACAACCCGATTCCCAGATCTCCAACAGACTTACTTCACAATAGATATCCTCAAACTCCAACACGATTCCCAGATCTCCCACAGACTTACATCACATTATATACCCTAACTCCAACCCTATGTCCAGATCTCCCACAGACTTACTCCACATTAGATATCCTCAAACTCCAACCCAATGTCCATATCTCCCAAAAGACTTACTTCACATTAGATACGCCTCTTCTGTTGCCGCACTACAAAAACGCACATCAAAATCCCAAATTAGGAACGCACTCAGGTATGAATTTTCCTTCCTGTAAGCTCTTTTCTTTTCGTCTCTTCGGCTACCTAATTATCTGTCGCATAACCCCTAAACACAAGAGATCTAGCTTTCTTTGCCGGCCTTGATCAGATAGATTTGTTGTGAACACCATCTAAAATTAGCATCGGAAATTCGGATCCCAGCGCCTGTTAGAATGAGGTTCTATCCGGGTCGGAGACGCGAAGTGGTTGTAACGAGCAAAAATACTTATCTGATTATGGCTAATGATGGGGAGATCGATAGAACTCTGACACGTGATTACGTAGACTGGTAGTTGTGGGCGCGCAGGGGTTTATGTGTTGGTGCGCGCGGTGCGGTGTGTTCTGTCCGAGTGTGTCGTGTGTGTGTGTGAGTGTGTGTGTGTGTGTGTGTGTGTTTCTTGATCATCTGTGTGGATCATGTATACGTGTTTCTATGGTTTGTATTATCTGTGTGTGCTTGTAGAGAGAGGGAAAGAGAGGGGGTGGCGAAGGGGGACATTAGATGAAGGAAGATTGCGTGAAAGAGAAAGATATGCTGAGGGAAGGAGAGAGATAGAAAAGAGAAAGCGGACGAGAGAGAGAGAGAGAGAGAGAGAGAGAGAGAGAGAGAGAGAGAGAGAGAGAGAGAGACGCAATGGATAGACAGAAAAGGGAAGACGGGTAGAGGGAGAGGGAGTACGAGAGAGAAAAATAGTGAGAGAAAGACAATGAGAGAAAGAGGAAGAAAGAGAGAGAGAGAGAGAGAGAGAGAGAGAGAGAGAGAGAGAGAGAGAGAGAGAAGCAAGAAAAGAAAGTAGATGAAGGTGAGAGATGGAGAAACATAAAAGAGGAAGAGGGAGAAAGACAGAAAACAAAGCATATGAAACGAGAGAGTGGGTGGAAGAAGAATGAAAGAGAAGAAATCAGGGGAAAAGGGTAGAGGGAGAACGAGAGAGAAAGATTATAGAAAGAGGAAGACAGAGATAGAAAGAGAGAATGCAAGGAAGAAAGTAAAGACAATAAAGAAGTAAAGAAAGAATATGAAGATGAGAAATGGGGCGGAAGAAGAAATGTAAGCAATAACTAGGTCGTCGCCTTCGTTACTCTTTCAAGGGAAGTGCGTCACACCTAGTAATACTCACTACCTCAAAGGTCAGCGTGTCCAGCTCCGGCATGCATCTGTATCAAGCTTACTTCCGCTAGCCAGTTTTCACCCAAGGTAACTGGCACGTGGTATGCCTGGTTAGCTTTTATGTTTAAATTATGCAATAGCCGGCACTATGACGAATGGGTCATGAACGTAGTTCGCAATCCGGCATACCGCGTTCAAAACACAGCTGCGGGCGATTTGGAAGCAGACCGCCTTATGCTGGCTTTTATAAAATGGTGTGAGTGCCTTCCTGATGTTTGCTCTTATCAGAGAAGGTTAGGTACCCGATCTCGCTAATCAATAGATCAGTGCTGTCAGAAGAAACCAGTGACTCGTGTCAACCTCCCCAGCTCTACGCTTGAAGGCATCTTGGCAACTTCTCAGCCACTAGCGGACGTGGGCGTGTATTAGCCACTTTCCAATAACCAGTTCACAACTACCAGCCTTCCAACCATACCTACTTTCCTGCCTACCTACCTTACCTGCGTAGTACTTACCTACCTACATACCTTCCCTGTGTACAGTTCAGTTTAATTCAGTCGCGGTTCCAACTTCACAGCAACGGGTCGTCCCCATTATGCTCCGTTCCTGTGCCAGTGAATATCATATAAAATTCCTCACTGCCCCATGTGAAAAGTGGAAAAGACAGGAGTCTCGACAAACAACTGTGTACCTACTTACCTACCTACCTACAGTACCCGTGTAGTATTAGCTACCTACATACCTTACCTGTGAACGTACTTACCTACCTTACCCGTTTACGTAATTACCTACCTACCATACCTTTGTACGTACTTACCTAGTTACCTACTTTGCCTGCGTACAATATCTACCTTACGTACGTAATTATGTTACCTACCTACCTACCTTCTTTACCTACCTACATTACTTACATAATTAACTTACCTACCTACCTTACCTGCGAACCTACCTTCGTACTTACCTAACTACTACCTTACCTGCTTACATACTTACCTACCTATCTACCTTAACTGTGTACCTACCGACCTTACTTACGTAGTTACCTTACCTACTTATCTACCTACCTAACTTACTTAATTCTTACCTACCACCTACTTAACTTCATACTTACCTACCTTACTTACATAATTACCTTACCTACCTACCTACCTTACATGCATACTTACCTACGACCTTACCTAACTACCTACCTTAACTGCATACCTACCTACCTTACCAGCATACTACCTTCCTTACATAATTACATTACTTGTATACCTTACCTGCGCACGTACTTACCTACCTGCATACCTTATCTGTGTACCCACCTTACCTACCTACCCTACCTACCTTACCTATCTACCCTACCTATCTTACCTACCTACCTTACCCACCTTACCTACCTTACCCACCTTACCTACCTTACCTACCTACCTTACCCACCTTACTTACCTACCTTACCCACCTTACTTACCTACCTTACTTACCTACCTTACCTACCTACACTACCTACCCTACCTATCTTACCTACCTTAACCACCTACCGTACTCACACTACCTACCCTACCTACCTTACCCACCTACCCTACCTACCTGACCCACCTACCCTACCTACCTGACCCACCTACCCTACCTACCTTACCTACCTAACTACCTACCTTACCTGTCTACCCTACCTACTTTACCTACCTACCTTACCTACCTACCTACCTTACCTGCGTACCTACCTACGTTACCTACGTACTTGCCTACCTACTCTACCTACACACCCGCACCCTCCGTATATTACCTCAGGGCCTTGACTCTTGCCCTGAGGTTGAGAAGGGGGAGGGGGGGGGGGGTGTTGAAGTTGTGGGACTATTCTGGTCAACAGACGAGAAGTTCATGTAAAGCTAAGTTACATGAGAATCCATGATGTTGTCGGCATACAAGAAAAGTCCTCGTGAATCAAGTTACATTAGAATGCATGCGAGGGATTCGCGAGTGACTGAGTTGTTATTCGAACGATTGAACGAGCTCAGATCATTCTCAGCCCGGACATTGACCAGGATGGGTCCATAGGATTGAAATCATGTTTGGCAACCACAAGAAGTTGTGGCCTGCCCAGTATGTTAGTTTCAATAAGTTGTGTCAAGGGGTCGTCATAACTCATCTACGCTATTGATGGTTTTTAATAGGGAAAAAATGTATCCAAGAGTAATCCAGAGAAGACTGACATATGAGTGATAGACGTAAAGTTATACGTGAAGATTAACTGTAGCCGTAGAGTTGTGCCTCGTATGAAGGGACCCGTCTGTCATTAACTTAATCTGCTACGGCATCATCGTGATGCTATATAGAGTACAAACCTGAACTGTGATGATACATGTAAGCTTCTATCATCCATCTAGTCGCTTTACAGATGATTGTGGGAGGTCATGTTTCAGAAACTCATTGTATTCCCTTAGTGGATTTAAACACACAGGCCAAGATTGCACGAGATATTGCCTGGCATATTTCGCCGTGTCTCGTTAGGTGCATACTGTAGAGTTATATACCATAAGAAGTAAATAAATTATTAGCTGAAACAATGAAAACATAGCCGTAGGTATTGTTCGTTAATTAACCAAACTTCATAAAATTTGGTCATAACGCGATCAACGAAAATCCGTTTCATGTACTGTATTCTCATCTCATATTGTTCCTCTTGTACCTTGCGGTGTCGAGGTGAAGTATAAACAGCGGGAGAGTTCCTGCTTGTGGGCTTCTTGCATCGAGATTCCGACACACTCTTCTTGTCCCTCTGTCCATCGTTTACGTGGTCGGCCTCTTCCTCTGTCTGAACATTATCGCTTGTTGTGGTATACTGTTAGTTGGTAACTTAGTTGCATGGCCAAATCATTTGACTTGCTGCCTTCTAATAAAATCAAACGCTGCTATAACATCCACTTTAGTCCTGCTTTCATTTCTGATCTTCTCTCTTCTTGCTACATTGAGTAATCTTCTCAGGAATTCTGTTGTTTTTCTCTTTCTGGTATACTGTATTCAACGAATGATAAACTGTCTGTCAAAACTGTCATTTACTGCCAATATAGTACCTTGCGTGTATATGGCAGAGGGGTTTTGAGCCTGAGGAATTAAGGCTGGCTGGCTAGTGCTGTCGTCGCGAACTGTGTAGGTTATGGTTTTCTTTTTGCCCCAGACAGAAAAATAATCTACAGCTTACCGCGAAGGAGAATCCGGCATTATAGCCGCTAGGCCAGCCGCTCCTCACATGGAACAATAAATGATTACTCAAATATAGTGAGACGTTAGCAATTAGGTGGCTCCAGCCGGCTTTATGGAACAGAAAGAATGCATGTTAATATTGAAATAATATAACTAATATCCATCATCCTGAAGTTCAGGCCCATGCTGGGGGTTTACCCGCTAGACAGATATGACGTACGAGAGAATTCCCCTAGTGCATTCCAAATATTGAAATATCAAGCAAAGAGTTCGTTAGTTAGTCAGTTAGTCGCGGTTCCAACTTCACGGCAACAGGTCGTCCCCATTATGCCCCGTTCCTGTGCCAGTGAATATCACACAAAATGCTCCTCACTGCTCAATTCAAAGCCCAAATCAAGCGAAGAGTTCGACTCCTCAGTTTGTCCAGTGAATGTGTGCCATATGTGTTACCCTGGACATCGTTCTGGGCTATTCCTGACACACATATACATATATACATTACCTTCCTGCATGCATACATTCCTATCTACGTATTGTCTATGTACCTCTGTTACTGCCCATCTACATATTGTCTATGTACCTCTCTTACTGCCAATCTACGTATTGTCTATCTACCTCTCTTACTGCCCATCTATGTATTGTCTATCTACCTCTCTTACTGCCCATCTATGTATTGTCTATCTACCTCTCTTACTGCCCATCTACGTATTGTCTATGTACCTCTCTTACTGCCAATCTACGTATTGTCTATCTACCTCTCTTACTGCCCATCTACGTATTGTCTATCTACCTCTCTTACTGCCCATCTACGTATTGTCTATCTACCTCTCTTACTGCCCATCTATGTATTGTCTATCTACCTCTCTTACTGCCCATCTACCTATTGTCTATGTACCTCTCTTACTGCCCATCTACGTATTGTCTATGTACCTCTCTTACTGCCCATCTACGTATTCATTTCCCTTTTTTACATAATATGCATGTCCGGCCTATGTCTGCCTACCAGCCTTCCTGTCTAAATATTTGGCTGCCTACTAACAGGCATACCATTGTAACTATATTTGTCTGCCGACGTGTATGTCTGGTCTCTTTTCTTGGTTGGTGCGTGTTTCTGCATTCTACTTTTAGCGAATGTCGCTATTTAACCTAATTGTATGGCTGTCTATCTGTCTGCCCATCTGTCTGTCAATCTATCCATACTTACATCCATCATGCATCCAATTTGACTTTCCTATATTGTAGGACACACACACACACACATACGCGCGCGCATACGCGCACACGCGCACACACACACACTACAACACACCACAACCATATAAAGATAGGCATACTGTAAAAATATCATACATACCCATTACAAACTGTGTGTCCCGCCAAATACCTTTAGTACAAACAAACCTCTGCCATGTTGAAAGAAAGGGGAAAAAAAAAACGCTAATTACAAATCATTCCAACCATTTTGTATTTCCCAGAACTCTCTGATTACCGATGAAGACACAACTGCACGACACTCAGCAACAGGAACAAAAACCATCGTTCGAGTTTCGGAAACCAACAGGAAGTGGTCCAACTATACAAGACTTGATGACTAGTGAGTGAGTGATATATGTTGTAGTATTGTGTTGCTGACTACTTCCACTGTTACACCTACTTCCACTGTCTGTACTTTCACTGTCTCTTCTTCCACTATCTCTCCTTCCATTGTCTCTCCTGCCACTATCTCGTCTTCCACTGTCTCGTCTTCACTGCAGCCCCTGCATCCACTGCAGCCCTTGCTTCCACTGCAGCCATTGCTTCCACTGCAGCCCCTGCTTCCACTACAGCCCCTGCTTCCACTGCAGCCCCTGCTTTCACTGCAGCCCCTGCTTCCTCTGCAGCCCCTGCTTCCACTGCAGCCCCTGCTTCCATTGCTATCTCTTCATCTACTGCTTCCTCTTCATCCACTGATGCCTCTACATCTATTGCTACCTTTACATCCAGTGTTACCTCTACATCCACTGCTACCTCTACATCCACAGTTACCTCTACATCCACTGCTACCTCTACATCCACTGCTACCTGTACATCCACTGTTATCTTTACTATTTTGGACAAATCGCGTTAAAGTACTTAATAGTTCAAGACATATAGTACACACAGTAATGTAATAGGCTTCGCTATTGAGTGACCATAGAAGACGGTTTGTCACCGCATGTTACACCAGCTAGTATCTGTTTAAGGCAGTGATTTCATACTCTGGAAAGAGAAGGTGCCAGGTTTGTACATTGGATTTCCCCACAGTACCCCTTCATCTTGATCTAACATTGTCTCTGTCAGTCTCACACGCTGGCTGCCTTGCTCTCTCTCTCTCTCTCTCTCTCTCTCTCTCTCTCTCTCTCTCTCTATATATATATATATATATATATATATATATATATATATATCGTCTCTCTCTCTCTCTCTCTCTCTCTCTCTCTCTCTCTCTCTCTCTCTCTCTCTCTCTCTCTCTCTCTCTCTCTCTATGTGCGTCTATTTCTGTCTCCCCATATATTCTGAGTTGGCATAGTTTTGTTCGCCTCATAACAAAAATCTCACATTTTAACAACCTCCCCAACCTCTCAATTATTTCTGGTTGGCCTATTCTCTTCCCCTCATTATACATTCCACAAATATACTCCATTATCCTTACTCTTTCCTGTATATTTCCCTATTTTAATGGAAACAAACACTCTTCGACATCCACACTACCACACACATACCTCCCTCTTCCCAACTATTTTTCATCGATCTATACATGTTGTAAAAATCACCTAGTTTCCTCTATTTCCCCTCATTAACACATTTCTCCGAGGATAAATAACTTCCTTGATATTCATCCGCTCCATGTCCTGTCTTCAGACCGCGCTAATCCTGCAATCCTCATTATTTGATCCGTTCTCCGCCTTACCTTCCCCCTCCCCAGGAGCAGACTTACCCAAGATTCTCCCAGGCGTCTAGGAGATCAATAGTTTTATTATTGTCACTTACTTCCACCCTGTTAAGAGAGAATGTAATGCGCGTGCGGGTGTAGACATATAGCGACGACAATGGGAACGAAAAGTGCCAAGGACGTGTGAAAGTAAAAAAAAAAAAATGCAATGTCTAGCAATCTCTCTTTCTGCTTTACTAATTGTGTCTCCTTCTGTCTATTCCTTCACTGTTTCTCCTCTCTCTCTCTCTCTCTCTCTCTCTCTCTCTCTCTCTCTCTCTCTTCCCCCTCCCTCTCTCTGGTCTCACACAATGTCCCCTCTGGCTCTCTCACTCTCTAGTCTCAAATATAATTCTGTCCCACCCTCTCTGGTCTCACATTTTAATTATGCCCCTCTTGTCTCACATTTTATGTCCCTCTGTCTCTAACATTCTAATTCTCTCTCTCTCTCTCTCTCTCTCTCTCTCTCTCTCTCTCTCTCTCTCTCTGTGTGTGTGTGTGTGAATTGTCTTCCTGATGTTACTTGTCCCATTAGAAACATATATCACGTTAACCTCGCTAATCTAATATCTAAACATTTCTTAGCTGGCCTATTCTCTTCCACTGTTATAAATGCATGTATATTCCATTGTTATTACTCTTTCCTGTATGTCTCCTGTTTTAATGAATCATTTTGCCATCCTAACACCATTCCCTCTTCCCAACAACTTTTCAGCGATCTATTTCATTACAAGTTGTAAAAATCACCTTGTTACCCCTATGTTCCCTCATTAACACATTTCTCCGAGGATAAATAACTTCACTGGTATTCATCCGCGCCGTGTCCTGTCTTCAGACCACGGTAATCCTGCAATCCTCATTATTTGATCCGTTCTCCGCCTTACCTTCCCCCTCACCAAGAGCAGACTTACCCACTATTCTCCCAGGCGTCTTGGAGATCAATAGTTTTGTTGTTGTCACTTACTTCCATCCTTTTTAAGAGAGAATGGGAAGTGAGTGTGGATGTAGAGATATTGCGGTGAGAATGGGTACGAAAAGCAGAGAAAAGTGTCGAGCACGCACGATACAAAATATTGGATATATGATGCAATGAATGTCTATGTAGTTTCTACAGCACACCTCTCATCTCATCTGACCTTATTCCTCTTGTACCTTGCGGTGTCGAGGTGAAGTATAAACAGCGGGAGAGTGCCTGTGTATGGGCTTCATGTATCAATATTCCCGTGGACTCTGTTATTCCCTATATCCATCGTTTACATTGTCGGTATCTTCTTATAAAATATATCACGTCACTGTAATTTTATTTCGACAAATTTAAAACGTATGCTCACAGCTTTAATTTTATTGTTGAATGTATTCTGTAATGCATTTCCTCCATTTTTGTATATGCTTGCCAATCAATGCCTTTCACTTTAGTTTCACATGTCTTC
Source organism: Cepaea hortensis (assembly GCA_963921405.1). Classification (NCBI taxonomy): domain Eukaryota; kingdom Metazoa; phylum Mollusca; class Gastropoda; order Stylommatophora; family Helicidae; genus Cepaea; species Cepaea hortensis. The sequence goes on from OY992879.1 coordinate 49,121,485, forward strand.
GTTGTATTTGTTTCACTCAACAATTGCAGTGGTAACTTATTGATCCAACTTTTATTTTGCCTCCGCCGCTACTTTTGCTTTGACTGTTTCTGCTTCTACTACTTTTGCCACTGCTGCTGCGGTTACTTCTCCCATTGCTTCTGCTTCCACTGTTACTTCTGCTTTTGCTGGCAGTGCTACTTCTGCTACTGCTTTACTTCTGCCACTGCATTTCAACTGCTACTACTGCTCCTGCTACGTCAGCTTCTGCTACTTCTCCTTCTTCTACGTCTGCTTCTGCCACTGCTACCTCTGTCACGTCTACTTCTTCCATTACTACTTCTGCGTCTGCTGGCAGTGCTACTACTACTGTTCCTGCTACTTATGCTACTACCATTGGTTCCACTGGTACTACTGTTCCTGCTACACTGCTGCTTTTTCTGCTTCCGCTGATACTGCTACTTCTGCTCTGCTACCTCTGATTGCACTGCTACTTACACTGTTCCTGTTAATTCCACCACTGCTGCTGCAGATTCCTACCACAGCTGCTTCTGCTTCCGCTGGCACTGCTACTTCCGACTGCACTGCTACTTTTACCGCCACAGCGTTACATCTGCGCTGGCTGGTTGATTGATTGCTTGGTCCATCCATCCATCATGTGCCTTGCCGATAAGCGTGGGCGGTCATGTTTTGCCATCTCACTCGATCACCAGAGTCGTGGATCAGCTCCGTGTTCCTGTCTCGACCATGCCACGTGGCCAAGCCATCAATGGATTTACCGCATCTACTAAATTTTGCAGGTCCTGTTCATTGTCTGCAATCAAGACTGTATCATCTGCATATCTAATGTTATTGATGTATCGTCCCCCAATGTTGATTCCTTCCATATCTTCCATATTTCTGAAAATATTTTCACTGTACAGAGAAAAAATATCTGGAGACATTGCACATCCCTGTCTCACACCTCTTTTAATTTGCTGATATTGACCTACATCATCATCAACTATGATGGCAGCTTGTTTTTTTTCCAACATGTTTTTTTTTTTACATCCTTATCATGTCGACATATCTCACTTGATCGAAGGCCTTTGTGTAGTCAATAAAGCAAAGATATAGATCTTTGTTTACTGTTATAGAACGTTCAGTTACTGTTCTCAGTATATATACATTTACTGCACCCTTGCCTTCCACAAACCTACATTGTTCTTCTCTTATTTCCGGTTGTATTTTCTTCCTAACTCTTTGCATGATAATTCTCAGCAAAATCTTTGTGATGTGGCTCATTATGCTAATTGTTCGATGTTGATCACATTCCAAGGCTCCTAATTTCTTCGGAATTGCAATAAATATAGCATTACATAATTCAGGGGGTATATCTCCAGTTGGTCTATTTCATATTATTCTAAGGCATTAATTATTTCTATTGTGATGTTATTTGTACCCAGGGTCTTGCCAGTTTTCATATGGTTAAGAGCATTCTAAACTTCCATCTTAAAAATTGATGGTCCTTCATTATTATTCCAATCATCATATTGGTCAATTGGTAGTTTTATTGGTGGTTTGATTGGTGGATTGGTACGTTGGTTGGTTGGTGGGTGGGTTGGTGGGTGGGTGGGTAGGTTGATTAGATTATTGTACATCCTATTAATGACCGAACTCTAAAGTCCGGTGCCTGTGCGGCCATGTCTTAGCCCTGAAATGGACTTGTCAGTCGGAGTGACCTTGCTTATGACATTTCTTCCAACCTAGTACCTAAGCGTCATCACTACGGGCATTGTCCCAGAGCTTATCTTTCCCTCTCCTGGCTCAGACATCTGCGAGCGTGTAAGACTATAACTCCACATCTGCGAAGGGAGATATCAGGATATACACAGCTCATGATTCAGCACTCACGCGCAAACTGGTTCTATTAGTCTCAGGTTGGTAATGGTTCCTCCGCCGGCTTTAGGAACTACATTATCAGCGGATTTGAACCCACAACTCAGTGGCAACAAGCATAATTATTTTCATACGGGCTTCTGATCCAGATAATGCAATTGGTGTTATCAAGCTTGCCTTTTTGTTATTCTGTGAATATCTTTAAAGTAACGCTCGGATCATAATAAGCTTCATTGCGAGCATGTTGTCTGGAATATCGTTGTATTATCTATGTATGTCGTGTCCAGTTGTTTAAGAATGAGAGCTGGTGATCTAGTCGCTGCTCCATTCAAGATTGTCACTTTTGGGGCGTGTTTAGTTAGTATGGAAGAACAGATAAATCATTGCCTAGAATTGTTCGGCAGGGCAGGACCAGATGATCTGGTCGACACTTAGTACCCCAGGAAAAGGACAGGCTGCAACTGGTACCATCAGTATTCTCTTCGCTTGTTGTTGAAGAGAAGAGCACGCATGGGGATGTCTCGAGTTATGTGTCAGTTCTTGACCGAACTCAACCTTACAATGGACTTGTTCACACAATGCTTAGAATACTCTGGATCTAGAAGACAAAGTAATCAAATCTGAATATGGAACAAGACCGGCACACACACATCCAGTGCTGCAAGCTGAAATACTTTGGCAAAATGAAACGTGGTAGTGGCTTATAAAGAACATCGATGTAAGGTGTGGTGTCTGGGAGAACAGGCAGGCATCGATAATCTGGTAGGTGGATACAGGACGTTGCGGACATCTTGGGCACGAGGAGGAGACAGGAGACATAGCTCAGCGATGGCGAAACTTCGATGGGAGGTGATGAGCGCGACTTTATGCAGAGGATTTCATCTTGATGATAGACGTGTTTGCAAGATTCGAGTAGCGAAGAAACTGGCACCTTAACATCGACTCGGAAACTTTAAAAAAGTTAAACTTTACGTCATAATGGTTTGAAGAGAAATAATGGAAGACGTGGTCCATGGAAGAAATGGTAGGCCAATACGAAATTGGATACGGGACATTAATAATATCTTGATTATGAAACTACACGTGATACGGGATATTAACGATACCTATTGTATGAAACATGTGATACGGGGCATTATCGATACCGTGATTATGAAACTACATGTGATAAGGGACATTAACTATATATTGATTATGAAACTACATATGATACGGGATATTAACGATACCTTGATTATGAAACTACATGTAATACGGGACATTAACGATACCTTGATTATGAAACTACATGTGATACGGGACATTAACAATACCTTGATTACGAAACTACATGTGATATGGGATATTAAAAATACCTTGGTTGTGACAATACATGGGGCACGGGACATTAACAATACCTTGATAATCAAATACATGGGGCACAGGACATTAACGATACCTTGATCATGACAATACATGTGATAAAGGACATTAACGATACCTTGATCGTCAAATACATGGGACGCGAAACACTAACGATACCTTGATCATCAAATACATGGGGTACAGTATATTAACGATACCTTGATCATAATAGATGGTTCATGGGACATTAACGATACCTTTGATCAAGAGAATACTTAGGGCACAAGACATTGGCGATACCCTTGATCATGACAATAATTGGGGCATGGTACATTAACGAAACTTTGATTATGACAATACATGTGGCACGGTGCAGTAACGATACCTTGATCATGACAATACTTGGGGCATGGGGCATTAACGATACCTTTGATTATGACAATACATGTGGCACGGTGCAGTAACGATACCTTTGATCATGACAATACTGGGGCACGGGACACTAACAATAGTGTGGCCAACTGTGCAGATAGTGTCCCACTGTACAGATAGTGTCCCACTATGCAGGTAGTGTCCCACTGCAGATAGTTCCACTGTGCAGTGTCCCACTGTGCAAATAATTTCCCACTGCCTAAGTGCAGCTTGTCCACTTATTGTGTACTCCACACGCTGTCTGGCAAACCTTTGTGCGATGCTCGTCTTTACCATTTTGTCACCTGTAGTATTACTGGCAATAAATTGGATTACGAAAACAAAACTGAAGTACAAAGAAAATGAAAGAAATACAAAAAAAGAAATACAAAAAAAAAAAAAAAAGAAATACATCAACGAGATGGGACCAGTATGAAACAATTCAGTGTACTCAAGTAATTGGATACTTTAACAACTGCATATGGAAAATGTCTTAAGGTTACATGTAGAATAACACTAACAAATCCATTTCACTGGGTGAATATTCTCTACATTCTATCTTTGCCAATCGGGCTGCGGAAAAGTTCAGAACTATTGTGCCATTCTTGGTGCACAGAAGCTAATCATGGACAATTAGCAGGTTAGTGAGGAATTATGTGGAAACTTAGATGTGGTTTCATAGCAGAATAACACCGTGGACGGATAGAAATATCACTGAAGATATCTTGACAGAATTTAACAGAACTGGTCACTATGAGCTTGTCATGAGGAGGAAGCTGAAGCATATCGTCACAACAGGAAAGTTGGAGCGGAAGAGAGGCTGGAGGAGACCAAGAATGATGCTGGACAGTTTTACATAGTGGCATGGAGGAACATCAGTATCAGAATTGATTGCCAGCACACCAAACAATAGACTGAACAGACATGATCTGAACAGACATGATCACCATCGCCATATGGAATGGACTCTAAGAATACGTGACCTCCATGTGTTCAAATGTGTTCATTGTGAGGTCAAGTTTGATAAGGTTCAAGCCTTGAGGTCAGTTTGAAAGGCTGTTTACAAGGTTGATCATCTGGGCCAGTCTGTTAAACTGGTGTTTACAAATCTTATGTGGGCCAGTATGTCAAACTCTTGATGTCTACACAGGTTCGCGATATGCGGTTAGAATGTGACGCGGATATTTACAAATCTTTGTGAAACGCGTCTTGTATTCCTGTCCGACAACAGATAATAGAATTTTTTGTTTCGTTGTGCCGACATTTGTAAATTTTCACTGTACAATTAACCACTGTATAATTAACCTGTAATATATAGCAGTCTAGAGCCTGGTGTAGAGGTTTGCAATGATTCATCAGTATATAGTTGTCTACAATGATTCATCAGTATATAGTTGTCTACAATGATTCATCAGTATATAGTTGTCTACAATGATTCATCAGTATATAGTTGTCTGCAATGATTCATCATTATATAGTCTGCAATGATTCATCAGTATATAGTTGTCTGCAATGATTCATCAATATATAGCCTGCAATGTTTCATCGATAGTCTGCAATGATTCATCAGTATATAGCTGTCTGCAATGATTCATCAGTATATAGTTGTCTGCAATTATTCATCAGCATATAGTTGTCTACAATGATTCATCAGCATATAGTTGTCTGCAATGATTCATCAGTATATAGTTGTCTGCAATGGTTCATCAGTATATAGTCTGTAATGATTCATCAGTATATATTTATCTGCAATGATTCATCAGTATATACTTATCTGCAATTGTTCATCAGCATATACTTGTTTGCAATGATTCATCAGTATATGCACAGTAGAACAGGCCTTATATGCTTCTAAAGTTTCTGCTTCACCTTATTTCCCCTGAGTAGTGTCACACCCCGTGAAGTATCTCAACTCTTGTGTCCGACTTCGGCATGTACTTGTTAATTGCCTCCTAGGGACTGATTCCATCTAAGGTAAGAGGCTCGGCTTGCAGGTATATTTGTTTTCCTAACAATTTGCCACGGCGGTGGCCCTTAATGTCTACTCTATGTTATGTCCAACTGTCTTGGGATGTGTAACGTCTACAACATGCACATAATACTGTACCTTCTGTTTTTCGCCCGTATCCGCGAAGGCTAGATATCATATTTGACCTGCCAAGAGACCAGGAGTGTGTGTGGTATCTTTTGTTTTTTGTTTGCGCTCGCTATATCTCGCCTCAAACTCAAGCGTAGTCTACACACGTGCTACTACTAGTACTCGAGACTGATTTTTGCATGTGGATTAGCTGTCCCTATTATCAGTGCCCCTCGCCATCAGACGAACCCAATTTGATTTCTGAGGTACTTGTAATTTACATACCTCTAAGTTCAAGACAAGTTACCATTTTAGTCCAGCTGACCGGTGTAGGGGTTGAACCCGTATCATCAGCACACAGGAAGTGTAAGAGCGAGCGCTCTTATCTATTCAGCCGTGCTGAGAGTTTCCAGGGATCCAACCCCGTACCTTCTAACCCTAAAGCGAACACAGTAACCCCGTGGCCACTTTTCCCTCTTGCACGGCCTCTAGTCCAACACCCCGGCTCCCAACCGTGGACATCCTGACAATGGACAAATCGTGCGGTACTTAAATCATCTTTGCTGTCAGTAATAATTGCCTTCTGATGTAGTCGGCACAAATTCCCGGTCTCTGGAACTTTCTACCGACTTGAGAAATCGTCCGCCATTGTCTTCTGCCCACTCGCCGGAAGTTCAGTTAAGCGGAAGTATTAGAACCCCGTTTTGTGACGAGTACACACATTCGCTTCTTCGCTATTCCACAGAAGTGTTCCTAAAAATCAGCTTATTATGTCGCTCAGGTCGCTATGACTTCCTCGGCGACGCTGAAGAGCGTAAATAAGATTTAGAAAATAAACCTAACAGAGGACGGAGTTGTGAATCAAGTACAAAACAATTTATTGGGAATCAGCGAATGATTCGTGTGGAATATAAATATTGTTTAGTACATGGCCGATATCAATTTTAGACTTACACGATTTCCCATATTTGAGGGGTGTTGTGTTTATGTGTTCATTTGCGTCTGACATTCTTTCTTTTAGTGATCAAGTACTTTTAGAAATGGTTGAGTATTCGTGTACTTGTAGTAGTGTTTGGGATTTCGTGTTCTTGTAGTATTGTTTTTGTTGTTCACGTACTTGTAATAGTTTGCGTACTTGTAATATTGTTTGGGTGTTCATGTACTTGTAATACTGTTTGGGTGTTCATGTACTTGTAATATTGTTTGTGTATTTATAGCGTTGTTTGGACGTTTGTGTACATGTAATATTGTTTGTGTACTTGTTATATTGTTTGTGTACTTGTTATATTGTTTGAGTACTTGTAATATTGTTTGTGTACTTGTAGTATTTTTGGGTGTTTGTGTACTTGTAATATTGGTTGTGTACTTGTAGTATTTTGTGGGTTTTTGTGTACTTGTAATATTGTTTGGGTGTTCATGTACTTGTAATATTGTTTGTGTACTGATAGCATTGTTTGGGTGTTTGTGTACTTGTAATATTGTTTGTGTACTTGTTATATTGTTTGTGTACTTGTAACATTGTTTGTGTACTTATAGTATTTTTTGGGTGTTTGTGTACTTGTAATCTGAATGTTCATGTGCTTAGTAATGTGTTTGAGTGTTCATCTATTGGTAATGTTTAGGTGTTCATGTATTTGTAATAGTCTGTTATGTGATATTCTGGTTTAACGTTTCTATATTTGTTGCACGGTTTCTCATTTATTGTGTACGTATAGTATTCTCCTGTATCTGCAGTATTGTTTGAACATGCATGTACGTGTAGATGTTTTTTTATCATGTACTTGTAATATTGAGTGTTCGTGTATTTTTTGCATTACTGTTGTTGTGCTTATAGTATTCGATTAGTATTGAGACTCTTCGCTGGCTGTTGAACGAGGAGACGAAGCGCGTATGGGAATGTCCTGAGTGCAGTGATGTCAGTTCTTAGCTCAACTCAACATGTAATATTCTCTGGGAGTTCATGTACTTATAATATTCTATTTGGGCGATCAAGCACTTGTAATATTTTATGTTAATGTACTTGTAATATTTTGTTTGAGCTGGTTGTTTCCGGCGAACATCTATCGAAATGTCTCTATCCTAAGCCAGATGCCCTGTCTCTGTGGATGGTGTGCCTAAATTATCTTATCACATCTTATATCCACCTACTCTGTGGTTTTCTTTTCTGTTTTCACGGTACACCTCCCCCCATATTTTACCTATCCCAGAGGTCATGTGTTTTTACACAATTTGATTTTCCCCAATTGTGTTTAAATAATCAGTCGCACGGCACTGTGGCGAAGGTGTTGCGAACATGATTCGCAATCCCGCTTTTTGCGTGCGAAATACTGCTGCAGGCAATTTGGACCGCCTTGGTTGATATTCATACAGTGGGATGACCGACAGTCGTTCAATAAGCAGTGGCAAACCACTGAAGTAAAATTGCTTAGTAAGCGACAAAAAGCCCAGAAATGCCGAGGTTGACTGCAATGTCTTGTAAACTCCAGTTAGTGTAAAGTTTGGAGTATTAACCTCTCTTTTCCGTCCAAAGAATTTCTTCATAGAAACGGCCCCAAATAAACAAAATCGTAACAACAGCATCAGCTACATCATAACACAACACTTGTCATTTCTGTCTTAAAACTTTTCTGTTTCTTGTATTTACTTTTATTTACTCCTACTCCAGACACGCAGACGATCACAGTAAGCATATTGGAAAATGTCGTTGCCATGGCAACGTAAACTGTGAGAGGGTAATGGGGAAGGAGAGGATATAGAGGCCAGAACACATAGACGTTGTCTTCGCACACGCTCTTAACAAATAATAGCCGCCATTTTCCCCCACTAAAAGCTTCTCCCTTGAAAGAAGAGTCCTAGTGGGTGCATCTGTTCAGAGTGGCGGCCCCTGGCGCGTAGATTTACAAAAGCGATGCAGTTGGCTAATAAGGTGCGTCCTTGCATGCCGCGGTGAAAGAAGAATCCGCATGTGTGAAAGAAGCAGTTTAGGGCAATGTAATGGGGTGAGGGGAACGTTGCATGAAGTTGCAAGCAACCCTAGGTTGATTTGTAGGCAATTTTAGTTTCAGTTGTTGCTTTCTAAACGGGAAATCAGTTAGACTTTCTAGGAAATTTTACGTTGTTTCAGTTGTTAATATCTGACCGGGAAATCCATCTTAATGGCTGGCGTAGGAATTGTACGTCCTACTTCGCCATCAGCACAATTAAAATTCAAGATCGGACACTCTTATCCTTTTAGCCATTTCGTCTTGGTAGGGTAAACTTTTGTATTCGCATTCTGCCAGCGGCATTATACATAGTATACCTGTACGATGCAGAATACTGTTGGCAAGCTACTGGAGAAAATTGTAGCACACAGACTTGCTTGGGACTTGGAACAGCTCGGCTGCTTCCCGCCCACACTTGGAGGATACAGACGCAACAAAGAGTCATGGCTGAATGCGGCGGTCTTTGCTCAAGATGTTTACGAAGGATTTCAGGTCAGAGAAGAAACATGTGCGGCCGCCATAGACTTAGAGGACGCATATAACAGAGTATCTTTCGAGCACTTGATGCAAACCCTCCTCAGACTGAAAGTGCACCCTCACCTTGTACGATGGATAGCTGCAGTTCTACTCCAAAGGAAGGTGGTGCTAAGATGCGGGAGTTGGTCTTCTGAGCCGATAACGATATGCCCAGGATTGCCGCAGGGTTCACCACTGTCACCAGTACTATTCAACGTGTATACGGTGCCGATCACTGAACAACAGTTGGATGGGAGGGGTAGGACTCTATCATTCGTTGACGACATCCTCGTGTATCGACAGGGTCGAGATAGACAGGCGGTTGCCAACTATATGCAGGGCGAACTAGATCGAAATTCCTCATGGTGTGCTGATGCCGATGCCCTTGTCAACCCTGCAAAGGCAACGGTTACATGGTTCTCACTAAACAACCATATTGTGAAAACAGACCTGCCGGCAGTAAGAATGGATGGGAGCATTCTGAGTAGAACCCAGTCAATGACATATCTTGGCGTGAGGCTTGATCGTAGCCTGTCCTTCAGAGATCATGTCGATTATGTCATAACGAAGGCTCGAAAAGGTTTGGCAGCAATGAGAGTCATGGCGAGTGCCAATATCGAGCAAAGACTGCTATTACTTCTGTTCCAAGGACTTGTGCTTTCACTCATCGAGTATGCCCTGGCCATCCTCACTGTCAGCCCTACACAGATTGGAAGACTTGAAAAGGTACAAAACGAAGCCATGCGCATCATTTTGGGCTGCACGAGAGACACCAGCTGTGTAGCAATGAGATACCTCCTTGACTTCCCGACAATGGAACACAGGATCAAGATCTGGAGAGCTCGTGCATACTTAAAAATAAGTGCAGATGAGCAGCACCCTCTGCATGACGCTGTATTCAGAGAAAAGGGTGACAGGCTAAAGAGGGGCAAATCATGGATGGGTCGGGCGGAAGATGTCGTCGGACAGGTCTGCAGTCTTACCAGTATCAACCCCGGCAAGGAATGGGTGCCGTTGCCTCCAGCTTTTAAGTGTACCTTCTCCTGCATTATCACACTCGACAGACGGTGCAGAGAGCAGAACCCTGCCGCTGTCAATGCAGAGGTTAACGCGCTCATCTATGATCACTCAGATAGCCCCGAAGTGCTCATCTATACAGATGGATCTGTTGTAAAGCAGCAGAGAAGTGCGTGGGCATTTACAGCCCGCTCAGCGGGCCGAACCGTTCAAGAATCCAGTGGTGCCCACTCCATGACCACGAGCAGCATGACGATGGAGGTGATGGCAGTTACACAGGCTTTCATATGGCTGGAATCACAGCATTATACCAACGTGTGTGTACTAAGTGATTCAATGAGCATGATTCAGAAGGTCGAAGCTGGATCTGTACGTAGACAGTGGACTGAGTCGCTGCGGAAGTCTGTTGTCCGCAAAGTCACCTTCATCTTCGTCCCGGGACATGCGGGAGTCGAGGGAAATGAACGAGCTGATAAATTGGCTGGCTCTGCACCCCCTGTAGATGGCCAGCCCATGGATCGTGCCGATGTTATTAACGCCCTTAAAGATATGGCGAGAACAGAGGATTTTGACGCCAGTGATTCCACATCGCTTTCCAGGATGAAAGACCTGGGAGTAAGAATCGGCACAGCCAGACGCGAGAGGTACATCGGGAAAACAAAGCGCCTCGTCAACCAACACAGAACTGGCACTATTAGCCACCGGACGCTGATGCATATGCTGGGGGGAGGATCTGAGCACCTATGGACATGTCCGGAGTGCAACGAAGATACCCCAACTGATAACTAGCTAACTAACCTGTACGGGCTGTTAGATTGTCAAGAGTCCCGTCTGTTCCATTTTTCACATGGGCAGTGAGGAGCATCTTGCGTGATATTCACTGGTGCAGGAATTGAGCATTATGGGGCGACCCAGTGCCGTGAAGTTGGAACTAGGGTCAAGGGGTAACCTTGTGTCGTGTCAGTCAGGCATCGCAGGGTTCAGCATCCAGGTCAGGCGATACGTAGGCCGTGGGTTCAGGTTTCAAGGCGGGTTCTATAACTTGACCGGGGCTCCTAGATCAACCCTGCATTAAATGTGTACCAAAAAATATCATGGGAAATAAAAGGGGACTATCTTATATCGGCACATATTTCCAAGAGTTGGATTAGTTTATAGAAGGATGGGGGTTAGCAAAGTATGCCCGGTCTCCCTGGCCTAAGAGTAACGTCTTTCTACGTAATCCCGTATATTCTCGTGAGTAACGTAACCTGCTCAAGAATCGGTAGCTGTTCTCGCCGCGTATGTAACTTACGGGGTATGTGAGCCAGTCGCCCAGAAAGCAAAGGCAAACTACTGAGCGTAATCTTGCCTAGTACATCAACAGCAGCTGAAAAATGCTGATGTTGACTGCAACGTCCTCTAAGGGATATGCAAAAAAAAAAAAAAAAAGTATGCTCAAAACGTCTCAAAAGCGTGTCAAAAGGGTCCGATACAGCAGTTTGCTGTGTACGATAGCCTGCCACAAATACCAAACGGAGTTTGATTGGAGAATGTAAACGAAGACTGTCGTTTGATTGGAGAATTTAGAAGTAGACAGTCATTTTATTGGAGCATTTAGACGTATACAGTCAAATGTTATGAGGAGAACTTGACTTGAAAATTTAGTGACAGCTGGCAGAGACCCAGTGGAAGACATAGATAAATACTTTGATGGTTTGGCAGCATGGCATGGTCGGGACAAGAACACAGCCCTGATTCGAGACTCCTGTGGCCGTGTGGGATGGCGAACCATGACCGCACAAGCCTATCGGCCTAGCACTTAATGATAATGATGATAGCCTGCTGTTTTGTCCGATGGTTGATTATGAAGCCAATGTAGCGATGATTGTATGCTGTCTAATGTGTCCTCTCTTTCCTGTCTTCGGGTGCTAATCAATATCTGCCAATTTGTATCAAGAAATCTATACGTAGCCTATGTCCACGAAGGCTAAATACTTGATTATGATTTGTGTAGCTCACGGGTGTCGACTCACCTGCCCTTGGGGTGTAACGTCTTTCTCCTTGATCCCATGTACTCTCGTGAGTGGCGTGACGTACGGCGAGAATCTGTAGGGGTTCTGGTTGCGGCGGTAACTTACAGGGTATGTGAGCCGGTCGCTCAGAAAGCAATGGCAAACTGCTGAGCGTAATCTTGCCAAGAAATCAAGAATCAGCTGAAAGATGCTGATGTTGACGTAAAGGATATGCGAAAAAAAAAAAAAAAAGCTCACGGGTAGTGAACTGCCTTGCAATCCCGACATACAAGGTTCGAGGTCCACCAAGTCGATTTTCCTGCAGATCGCTTTGATGTTTTCAAGGATATGAGCATCGGCCGGTCAGAAAGCAATGACACACATGAACGTCAAATTGTCTAGAAAATCTCAAACAGCCAATGAAAGTCGAGGTTGGTTGCGACTCCTGATGAAAGGCATGCAAAGTGCGTTTTATCAATGACACCATGTTCATAAAAATATACCCCAGGTTACCATTCCTAGACTAGATTCGAACATTATACATTTTATACTTAATTTGGACGCTATGCCTGCCCTTACCCCAATCCCCTCACTGCTAAACAACCTTGACATTAACATTCCAGGCCATGGATCGTGTTCTCTTATTACTTTTGTTTTCTCACCGAAGACTTGTTCCCATTAGTAATTCATTTTATTCCTTTTGGCCAATGAATAGTGGAAAGAAAATATGGCATACGCGTTTCACAAGCCGGGGTATTAGTCTCCTTATAGTGAGGAAATTCAGCTGTTGTATCTTGCTGGCATGCCAGGTTTGCTTGGCGCCTGGGTAAAGTCTTTGGTAACTCCGTGGATTTAGGATGTTCAGAATGTGGCCAACAGGTAAAAGCTGATGGTTTTCTGGCAGCGACGAGAGGGATTTGTTTGCTGGTAGGCTATGGTGGGGATGGTAAAATGGATTGACGTGTGAGATGTCTTTGTGTCTTGTATCAGATGTATCCGTCCGTCCATTCAACCATCCTTTCATTTACTCATCCGTATGTCCATCTTGTCTGTTTCTGAATATATCTACACGTTCCTACCCACCCTACATACCTAGCTGTCTACCTTACCCACTCTCCCTGCCTACCTACCCACTCTCCCTGATACCTAGCTACCTACATATATATCTACCTAGCTCCCTATATGTCTTCCTACCTATCTACCTACCTATCTACCTACATATCTACCTACCTAGCTAACTATAAGGGGCGTTCATTTGAAATCCGTTCGTGCCGCACCGCGCGTAATTGCGTACGATGAACATGATCATGTCATAGTCATGTGATAAGTACTGACCATTTAATAAAAGAGCACGTGCTTATCGTCTCCTGATGCATAGGTTCTGTTTCTGACCGTTGAGAAAATGGCCGGGTTGATCCAAAATCCGCCCAGAGAAGCTCAAAGAGCGGTGATTCAGGTTCTTTCGTTTGAAGGATGTCGACCAGTGGACATTCATCGAAGAATGCAGGCAGCGTACAGTAACAAATGTGTGTCGAAGACAACACTGACAGACTGGGCACGAATGTTTCAGAAAGGTCGTCAGTTCACGACAGATCTTCGACGGCCGGGTCAAACGTATATTGTTGCAACAGAAAAGAAAGAAACAAAAAAAAACATCGCCAAAACTGATGCAGCAGTATAGGTGAACCTTTGTCGAAGCATACGTTCGCTAGCTAAAGAATTTGATGTGTAAACTGGAACAATTCAAAAGGTCGGTCGTTCGTATGAAACTGCAATATCGGAAGGTGTGCTCACAGTGGGTACTACGGATGTTGACCGACCACCAAAAAGACGAACGCATGGTATGGTGTTTGAACCACTTGCAGCGTTGCAGAGTGGAGGGTGATGAATTTCTCTTCCGCATATTGACAGGCGATGAATCATGGTGTCACAACTTTGAGCCGAGCAGCAAAAGAGAGAGCATGCAATGGAAGCATGCTGGATTACCAAAAGCCAAAAAATTCAAGTTACAGGTTTCCGCTGGTAAGGTTATGCTGAGCACATTTTCTGACCACGAAGGGCTATTGTTGGCCGACCTTAAAGAATCTTGTGTCAACATCAACTTTACCCACTACTTGCAAACACTAGGAAAGCTGCAAAAAGCCGTCAAGAATAAACGACCCGGCATGCTTTCTCGCGGTGTGATTTTGTTGCACGATAATGCTCGTCCGCATGTCGCAAAATTGTGCAGGAAGCATTAGCAAGGTAGAAGTGGGAACTTCTGCAACATCCAGCGAATAGTCCTGATTTGTCACCATGTGATTTTCATTTGTTCGGACCTCTAAAAAAAAAAAGCTCAAGGGGCAACGATTTCACACAGGTGCAGACGCAATGAACGCGGTAAACACTTGGTTCAGTGAGCAACAACAATCCTTTATTTGCGGACGGCTTTCGCCGCCTACCTAAGAAATGGGATGCTTGCCTGAATGCCTACGGTGACTTCTTATGACCAACCCATGGTGCATAATTCATTCAAAATGAATCTTCTTCTTCTTCAGCTTTCCGAGCCATTGAGGTTCTTTGCTGCAAATACAATCCGTCTCTATTCGTCTCTCTGGTGGACCTTCTCTTGCCAGTCGTTGATTCCAAGTGCTTGTAGGTCTGTACATGTATTATCTCTCCACCGTCTTCTTGGTCTACGTCGGGGTCTCCGGTCATTTATTTCCTGAGTGTAAGCGAGTTTTGTTTCCCTATTATCTTCCATTCTTTCTATATGCCCCAGCCATTGTAGTCTATTAGCCTTCATGATACCAGTGATTAGCGGGGACTTAAACAGATCATAAATGTCTTCGTTACTTCTTCTTTTCCACTCTCCACTTTGTGTATCCCTAATGGGTCCAAAGATGCGTCTTAAAATTTTGTTCTCAAAGGTTTGTAACAAGGCTTCGTCTTCTTTCGTTGTACTCCAGGTTTTAGAGCCATACAGCACAACTGGTCTGATCAGTGTTTTGTATATTGTGATTTTGGTGTTACGAGATAACGCATTTGATTTTAGTAGATGTTGTAGTGCATGGTATATCTTATTTCCAGAGTTGATTCTAGTTTGTACTTCTTCCCTTATGATGTTGGAGCAGTTGAAGATTGTACCCAGGTATTTGTATGTTTCAAAATGAATGCTTTGTTTAATTCTATCACACCTGTTAATGTTTCTTTCAAGCTTTTGTAATAAAGCCATTTGAACGAGTTTCAAATGAACGTCCCTAATACATATCTACCTATCTACCTTCCTACATACCTACCTACATGTGTACCTATCTACCTACATGTGTACCTAACAATATCTTATTTATTACCTAATATGTCCGAAAATATGTAAGGTTGACATTCTGTCACAGCCATGCGCCCCCCCCCCCTTTTTTTTCCCTATGGATTGGAATCAGAATGTGCCTTGCGAGTGGCGCAGACGATCTTCTCCTACTTTGTTGTTCTGGATCAACTCTGTATTCCTGAACTGTGTTTTTCGTGGAGGACTTCTGTGTTGGCATTCTGGCGGCGGCATTGTGCAAAGTGTGCCTGTGCGGGCTGTTGGCTTGCCAACACTTCTGTCTGTTCCATTGTTTACATAGGGCAGTGAGGAGCGTTTTGTGTGATATTCACTGGCACAGGAACTGAGCAATTTGGGGACGACCCGTTGCCGTGAAGTTGGAACCGTGACTAACTAAATCTGTATTCCCTTGATGTCATTTATTTTTTTTTTGCGCTCGCTCGCTTTAAACTCAAACGTATTCCATAGACACTAATTCTAGTAGTGCTGGGCTGAAATTTGCGTGTGGATTAGCTTTACCTTGTAATATTATCCCTCGCCATCAGGCGAACCCACTACTTCAGAGGTACTTGTAATTTACGTCCCTATGTCAAGGACGACAGGTCAACATTTTAGTCCAGCTGTCCAGTGTAGGGGCTGAACCCCTTACCTCGGCCTCAGCACACCGAATGTGTAAGAACACGCGTTCTTATCCATTCGTCCATGCTGACCTACATGTCATCTTCTGACACCCATCATGTCCGTCCGTCCACCTCTTCTAGTGCTGATATTATTGAAGTAAGCAATGGGACCTTGTACGCTCATGTGGTATATGGTGCTAGCCCCACGTTTGCTGACCAGTCGGTGCTCGTTGGGTGATGTGCTCAGTAGCACACCGGCCGACTTTGCTTTCCAACATATTTCCTGGTAAACAATTTTTCCATGGCAAACTACTGATCGTTAACTTGCCCAGGAATCACCAACAGCCCAAAATGCTGGAGTTGACTGCTACGTCCTGTAAAGGATATGCATCTAACCCTACTTAGACTGGGGCGACTTGCCCCAATGCGTCTCGAACCGCAGACCACCAAGTCGGCAGGCAAACGTCTATAATCTTATTGGACCACGCGCCATTAATTTTACTTAAGTCTGGATTTGTATGGTTTCAACTGTTGTAGCCAGTTGGTATGAAGTGTGGTCAACTAGGCGCATGTATGAGGGGGATCCAATGAAAACCTTAGATGTTTTCTGTTTTTTAATATATTCTGACAACAATAATTAGAAAGTAGATTCCTTAGAACAATCGATTCCACGATCACTACTCTGTGTGTCTGACCCGGTCGTGAAGTTTGGTACAGAAGTCACGCAATTTTGAAACCTCCTACTCCACTCATAATCTTGCCGGGCTGACAGGTATGCATCGTCAAAGTGGACCTTCATTCGCCGATGAATTTGTTTCACTCCTTCAATGATTTATAAAAAACAGAACAAACGGATAGCAGAACGCTGTCCGTCTTTGGTGCATATCAAAAGTGGGGCGGCCATCTTTAAACTGTCCTTATTACGTCGCCGTGTTCGTCTGCTCCGTGATGCAACGTGCTAATACTCTTCACATCCTTAACATTTACAGGTTACAAGATAATGCTACATAGCGTTCTTCTCTTTGCAACCTTTCCTCCTAATCTTCTTCCTCCTCTTTCTTCAGCCACCTCCACCTCCATCGTCGTCTTCGTGCCATATCTTATGTTCTATTGTGGACTTATTGCGTTGTGCCTATTGGAGCAAAGCTGCAATATTCGTGCGTTTCGGCCAGCTTCTTCGGGCATTTGTTGACCGGGTTAGCCTTGGCGGGGGAACATGACATCCTACGATTATCGGTAGATGACAAGAATAATACAACAACATTAACACAAGCTGCCTACCGGCAAACCGGAAAGGCTCGCACACACACATCCATAAGCAATCTGGATTTCTATTGCCTCTTATGTTACAGGGTTTAACCAGGTAATCATTGACAGCTTTGGGAGGACCTCCGCAGAGTGATTTCAGCCAGGTCGTGTTTGCTCTCCTGCCATGCCGGGAGTGGCTAAGTTTATTATTCCTTGCCTGCCCGTGGCAGAATGCCAGGTTCCGAATTGGAATTCCGTAGTAGACTGCTGTCATTTCTTTTGTATGCACTATGAGCCTGTTATACCTACATGCTATCGTTTTGTCTTTCCATTGTATGCACTACTAGGCTTGTTCTACCTGCATTCTATCATTTTGTCATTGCTGTTGTATGTATTAAAGGCTTGTTCTACCTACATTATATCGTTTTGCCATTGCCGTTGTCCATACTAAAGGTTTGTTCTACCTACATTCTATCGTTTTGTCCTTGCCGTTGTCTGCACTACAAGACTTGTTCTGCCTACATTCTATCGTTTTGTCATTGCCGTTGTCTGCACTACAAGATTTGCTTACCTTCATTCTATCGTTTTGTCATAGTTTCATGCACTACAAAAAAGGCCTGTTTGTACATTATATTGTTCTATCATAACAGATGTATGTACTGCAAGGCATCTTCTACTTAATTCTATCATTCTATCATTACCGTAGTCTGAACTATAGGACGGCGTGATCTTTCTATCATTTTATCGTTACAATTGTAAGGCGTGTTCTACGCACATTTTCATGTGTGCCTGTGTGTGCCTCGCTCCATCCCTTTCTCTTTTCTCTCGCACTTTATGTCTTACCCTTTCTATCGTTTTCCCACTCTCTCGCTTTCTCCTTCTCTTCTTCCTTGTACGTTCTCTCTCTCTCTCTCTCTCTCTCTCTCTCTCTCTCTCTCTCTCTCTCTCTCTCGCTGGCTTTACCTGTCTGCCTTTGTCTCTCTCCCTTTTTCTCCGTCTCTCTCACTCATTCTGTTTCTCTCTCCTCCTTCCTCTGGTCTCTATCCATTTTTCTACGGTCTCCCTCTGTCTCCGGTCTCTCACCCTCTTTCTCCAGTATCTCTCCCTCTTTCTCCGGTCTCTCTATCTTCTTTTTCATGTCTTTCACTTGTCTCTCTCCCTCTTTCTCCGCCTCTTTCTGTAAATTTGTTTCACAAACTTGCACCCTCTATCTCCCTCGCATTTATTTCCGTCCCTCTCCCCTCTATGTCGCTTTTACACTCACACACACACACACACACACACATACAGAGAGAGAGAGAGAGAGAGAGAGAGGGGAGATATGGAGGTATATATATATATATATATATATATATATATATATATATATATAGAGAGAGAGAGAGAGAGAGAGAGAGAGAGAGAGAGAATCCTGAAACATAAAAATCAGGGAGGCAAACACAAGCTGTAGGAAAGAAAATCAATGACAAGTTTTGAATATTCAAAAATAGACGACATGTTATTGAACATGATGACGGAGGCAAGGGTCCATGATTGGCATCTCTAGACCCAACCCCTGACCCCCCTAGATCCAGACAGAATATAGACTGCCAGCGGGGTCTCTATGTCAGTGGGGTGCACGTGCCAGGCTGCCCACTTTCCTAGTGCCGGCGTCATTTGATTGATGTTTCGGTAAATATCCCCTCTTTATGTCTGAACAAACGCGTTGAAAATATTTCTAAGGGACATCAAATATAAACAGCCATAAATGGGACGCCGTCAGTAACTTGGCTTGTTTTCTGCTCTCTGGTTATGTTTATTGTTGTGTTAATGTTGTTGTAGAGTGCTTTCTGGGTTCGATTTTTATGTTCTGGAGCAGTTTTGTTACAAGGCTCCTGGTTTTCTGCTTTTACGTTCATTTTATATAGCAGTTTCTGGTTTTATAATTCTTATACATTTCGTTTGGCGGGCGCGCAACGGAAGTTGATTTCTTATGGCAGACGCGCTACAGAAGTTTTCTTGTGTCGGGCGTGCTACTGAAGGAGATTTTGTGTGAGTCGAGCGCGCTACTTGGAACTTCGCTGATGATGTCATGAACACTGTCGGGCGGGGGAGGGGGGTGTTTACGCCTGGGCTCGTCGCTTGCCAAGTGAATGAAAGACATGGCCACTCATTCCACCTTGCTCTCAAGCCTATAAAATGTAATAGCGCTATCGCATCACAGACCCATAAGGGTGAACAACTTCTGGACAATTGTTCTGAAAATATTTATATTTGTTTGGTTTTAGTGTTCATTTTTCTGTAGTGGTTTGTTTTTAAGTTGTATGTTCACATTCTTCTGTAGTTTTTGTACAGTCATTCCTGTGTGGTACTTGTACAGCCATTCCCGTGTGGTACTTGTACAGCCACTCCTGTGTGGCACTTGTACAGCCACTCCTGTGTGGTACTTGTACAGCCATGCCTGTGTGGCACTTGTACAGCCATTCCTTTGTAGTTCTTATACAGCGATTCCTGCGTGGTACTTGCACAGCCATTCCTGTGCGGCACGTGGACAGCTATTCCTGTTTGGTTCTTGTCCAATCATTCATGTGTGGTACTTGTACAGCCATGCCTGTGTGGCACTTGTACAGCCATTCCTGTGTAGTTCTTATACAGGGATTCCTGTGTGGTACTTGTACAGCCATTCCTGTGTGGTACTTGTACAGCCATTCCTGTGTGGTACTTGTACAGCCATTCATGTGTGGTACGTGTACAGCAATTTCTATGTAGTACTTGTACAGCCATTCCTGCTTTCAGTGTTTATATACCTTAGTTTTTTGGCGTTGCTGAGAGGTGTAAGGCACCTAACCTCTCTCTTCTGAGGGCGGCGGCGTGGTGGTTCGTACCCTACTCCAGTCATAATTAAATGTTGACTTCCCGTTTACAAAGCAATGCTTTTTACACAAATAAACCCACATAGTATTGGTTGGCGCTCACAGAAGGAGAATAATGAAGTAGAGACTAGATATCGCACTAGACTACATACAATTTGAAAGCTATAGTTACCGACCGGGATTTGAACCTATCACCTCCAAATGACAACAGCGCCTCGCTGCAGGAACAAGTGCACTTCGACGCATGACCAACTAGACACTCCATAAAAAGTGTCTTCATTAGCCATGTCTGTCATACACATGAACCTACAACTATGGAATACCGACAGAATTCGTATCAAACCATTGAGATAGCACTATAGGTCTCATAATTTATATTAAACCAGCGTAGGTCAAATAACAAACACACAAACACACCGGACGGTAAATGCTGTGTCGAGTATTAACAAACATTTAAAGAAGAGAAATGACAAACTTTTTTTGTGTGTGTGCATATCCTTTACAGGACATCGCTGTCAACAGCAGCATCTTTCAGCTGTCTGTTGATTTCTTGGGAAGATTACGCTCAGTAGTTTGCCATTGCTTTCTGAACGGCCGGCTCAGTTCTCGCAAGTCACCAGCGGGGGTCAACCGCTCCCAGTTCTCTCCCGCTACGAGACTCTGCGTGATAAACGGGATTACGGAGAAAGTGTTGTAACCCCTCAGCCAGAGAGACCGGCAATGACAAACTACTGAACGTAAAATTAGCCTAGCAAATCACAAACAGTCAATAGGGGATTCTTTAGGGATTCAAAGAGTGCGCTTAGTAAGGTGGAGAAAGGAATGTATCGTGTGGAATGGCTATCGCCGCTTCAGAGGTCACAGATTGTGAGAGTTCTATGGATATTTAGCCCTGGTCATGCGTGGGTACGAAGGGGGAGGGGGGGGGGGCGGAATGAACAGGCTGATAGGCTGGCAGGGAATGCACCTCTTGGTGGAGGTGGTTGTGCGCTTGTGGGGAACAGATTGAGAACCCGTATGTGGAAAGAATGAGATTGCGGGGGATCGGCAGGGGTTCTGGAAGAATCTCAAAACTGAGAGGGAAGGCCGGAAGAACTTTAAATCGCGTAGAAGTGGGAACGACTAGTAGTATGACTCTTCGCTGGCTGTTGAACGATGGGACGAAACACGTATGGGAATGTCCTGAGTGCAGTGATGTCAGTTCTTAACTCAACTAAACTCAAGGGACTAGGTGTGATGGCAACACCCTGTAATTTAGTTCTTATAACGATTTCTAGTTTTGATTGTTAATTCTTAAGCAGTTCTAAAACGTGGAGATGGTGTGGTAGCTAGACGCTCGCCTATCGGTTCGGCAGTCGTTAGTTCAAATCCGTATCTGGAAGGATTTGTTTTAAAAAATGATTTGGGTATCCCACCTGGAGCCAGCCTGAACGAGGTACCAGCAAATCTCTTGGAAAGCAAAGGCCTCGGCGTGATAATGATCGCAATGTCCGATGTCAGATTGGTTTGTGTGTTAGCTATATATGTCCAAAAGTTCTGATTGGTTTGTGTGTTAGCAAAATATGTCCAAAAGTTCTGATTGATTTGTGGTTTAGCAAAATATGTCCAAAAGTCCTGATTGGTTTGGTTTGTGTGTTAGCAAAATATGTACAAAAGTCCTGATTGTTTTGTGTGTTAGCTATATATGTCCAAAAGTTCTGATTGGTTTGTGTGTTAGCAAAATATGTCCAAAAGTTCTGATTGGTTTGTGTGTTAGCAAAATATGTCCAAAAGTTCTGATTGGTTTGTGTTTTCGCAAAATATGTCCAAAAGTTCTCATTGGATTGTGTGTTAGCAAACTATGTCCAAAAGTCCTGATTGGTTTGTGTGTTAGGAAAATATGTCCAAAAGTCCTGATTGGTTTGTGTGTTAGCAAAATATGTCCAAAAGTTCTGATTGATTTGTGTTTTAGCAAAATATGTCCTAAAGTCCTGATTGGTTTGGTTTGTGTGTTAGCAAAATATGTTCAGAAGTCCTGATTGGTTTGTGTGTTAGCAATATATATATATATATATATATATATATATATATATATATATATATATATATATATATATATATATATATATATATATATATATATATATATATATATAAAAGAGACTGTATGTTTGTGGTTCGGGATGTATTTGCTGCGTTCGCGAACGGTCCATCCGATTGAGATGAAATTTTCTCCACGTCTTCCTTTCATTCCTGTGCAACCGACTGTAATAGTTTCTTAGTGTAAAATCGGCTACTTACTTACTAAAATTTCATTTTGTAATTACATGACTTAACATAAGAAATATTCTATAAAGGGACATAACTTTTAGTAGCATTGATATATCTTAGGTTAAGTCCCCTGGCTATAGATAGCTATATAAATAAATAGATACATATATCTGACCCGATAGAAAGAGAGGGTGGGATAGACGGAGTGAGAGACGGACGGGCAGGCAGGCAGACAGACAGATAGATAGACAGATAGATAGACAGCCGGGTCGACAGACAGACAGACAGACAGTCGGGAACGGGAACTTATATGAATACGTATATGAATTAAATTAGATGCTCCCCACCAGGGACTGGGTGAAGCCGGGCCGGGTCAGACAGACAGACAGACAGCCGGGTCGACAGACAGACAGACAGTCGGGAACGGGAACTTATATGACTACTTATATGAATTAAATTAGATGCTCCCCACCAGGGACTGGGTGAAGCCGGGCCGGGTCAGACAGACAGATAGACCGGAACGGGAGCTTATATGACTACTTATATGAATTAAATGAGATGCTCCCCACCAGGTGCTGGGCGAAGCCGGGCCGAGTCAGACAGACAGACAGACAGGCAGATAGACAGACAGATAGATAGATAGATAGATAGATAGATAGATAGATAGATAGATAGATAGATAGATAGATAGATTGATAGATAGATAAATAGATAGATAGATAGACAGACAGACAGACAGACAGACAGATAGATAGATAGATAGATAGATAGATAGATAGATAGATAGATAGATAGATAGATAGATAGATAGATAGATAGATAGATAGATAGATAGATAGATAGATAGATAGATAGATAGATAGATAGATAGATAGATAGATAGATAGATAGATAGATAGATAGATAGATAGATAGATAGATAGATAGATAGATAGATAGATAGATAGATAGATAGATAGATAGATAGATAGATAGATAGATAGATAGATAGATAGATAGATAGATAGATAGATAGATAGATAGATAGATAGATAGATAGATAGATAGATAGATAGATAGATAGATAGATAGATAGATAGATAGATAGATAGATAGATAGATAGATAGATAGATAGATAGATAGATAGATAGATAGATAGATAGATAGATAGATAGATAGATAGATAGATAGATCCCCGCCAGGGCCTGGGCGAAGCCGGGCCGGGTCAGCTAGTATATATATATATATATATATATATATATATATATATATATATATATATATATATATATATATATATATAAAGTTCCGATTGGTTTGTGTGTTAGCAATATATGCCCAAAAGTTTCTGATTGGTTTGTGTGTTAGCAATATATGCCCAAAATAGCCGCGATAGGCTAGTGGCAAGACATTTGCCTGCCGGCACGATGCTTATCGGTTCCATCCGTATTGGAGCGGATTATCATTTTAATTAACCTGGCGTCCATGTCCCACCAGCCTAAACTGGGTACTAGGCTATGTCGTGGGGGTTAGGGGCCGTCATGGTACTGATCACATCTCCCACAGAAACGATTGGTATATAGTCTGGCATCATATACTCGATGTGGCCGAGGCCTGTAAAGAGAGGTCAGTTACTTGCTGTAGTAGAGTGTATGACCAGGTCGTGAAACGTCACATGACATAGGGTCTGGCTGAGATCTCATCTAGGTGGTTTCCCCCCATGGGATTTAGGTGTTTCATTCTGGTAGTGTAGAACTGTCTGGAGTCTTCATGTAAGATAGCTTTGGGGGCCGAGAAATGAATGGGTTAGTGGCGTAAGGCTTTCATGTCAGGCAGCTTTGGGGCCTAGAGATGAATGGGTTAGTGGGGCAAGGCCGTCATGTAAGGCACCTTTGGGGGCCTAGATATGAACGAGTTAGTGGGGTATGGCTGATGCCTTCATGAAACTAGCCAGACAGCTTTGAATGTTACAGTTGCGGGTTGTAAGATTAAAGAGCTTGTTTACACTCGTTGAGGCGTACTGGACACGGTGCTAGATTGCGAGATGTAAGGGAAGGGCGGTGCCGTTGGATAGGACACACGTTGAGAAAACCTGAATGTAGTATAACTGAGATCTCTTCTTCTGGAATGTTACAAGGACACCTAGAGACGCCTGGAGAATAGACATAGTTGAATAATATCGGGAGGACACGGTGAGAAAGCCAGAGAAAGCGGGAGACGGCAAGAGAAAGCTGGAGATATGGCGGTTTAATTGGAGAGAGAGAGAGAGAGAGAGAGAGAGAGAGAGAGAGAGAGAGAGAGAGAGAGAGAGAGAGAGAGAGAGAGACTGGCACACCTAGTGACTTCATCCTGATTAGAGATGAAACCTCCATGAACATACTCGGAGTGTAGTAATGCTAAACGAACTGAAGCAATGTGCTAACACCAGCTTTTAGTTCGACCCAGAAGTCTTGTCGTTCAATCTTTAAACTTACTAATCACTTCGAAATCACAGCTGAACTTAATTTTTTCCACCTGTTAAAAATGATTTCGACATTGCAATGAAATTGAAATCATTTAACAATTGAAATAATTTAAGAAAGCAACCATTTAACTTCAAGAACTGTTTAATTCGTTGAATTATATTGAGGTCAGGTAGTACAGTCCTGCTGCATTGTTATAAAAAATAACGCGTCTTTCTCTGAAGTAAACGTTTCTTTACAACATGTAGCAACTACTCCGCCTCACTTGAACTCTCCGGGGCCTGAATTACCTGTCTTAGGACCTGAATTACCTGGTCTTTATGACCAGAATTACCTCGTCTCCATCACGATGCCCCAAAAATTTGTCATCTCATTGAATGTCAGTCACTTGAACAACAAATAAATATCCTTCTGTGTTCTTCTTGAGCGAGAGGGACGTTCTGTCATCCTGTAGCCCTCCTTAAATCAACGAGCAACCTGGTCGCTTATTTAATTATTGACACGGGCTTTTCACAAGTCCCGTCTCGCTTCACGGACGCAGTCTCTGAAGTTGCAAGAGCGAGTTTCTATGCCACAAAATGTTCCCCACTATAGAGAAGCCCTTGACTACACGCTTGAACGGGCACAGACCCTCGTCTTAGATAAGAGTGGAAAATGTTTCTCTGGTTCTTCGTGAAAGGTTGGATCTGACAAGGGGATTTGGGGAGCCATGAAGACGAGGTCGCCCGGATTTCAACATGTTCTGAATAGACTGTAACTTGTGTGACAAATTGAGTCTTCTGTATTCTTTGGGGGGAATGTCTCTTGACAAAGCTGTTGTCTTGTCACAGATGGTGGTCGCCGTTTCTTGTTCTCGCTGCTGCTTGGCTGTACTGCTGTTGAGAACTCCTCACAGGTAGCTATGGCGTTTAGAATGACATTTTTTGACTTATGACTATGCCCGGAATATAAATCACTATTACTTTGTTTATGGATTCTGTTTTTATTTGACAAAAGTTGCTTGGCTTGTCATGTTTCTATATTTATAAATCATTTACGGGCTATTCTTAACTGCTCACACACGTGCACATAGAATAGTTTTTCTTATTTCCTTCGCTTGAAATTTTACTGTAGTGTTCTCTTGTATGAACTGCATGGGCACACGGCTGATTCACCAATCTTGAATTGTCTATACATGTGGTTACGTACTATATTGACCTTTTCTGAGGCGCAGAATTTGTTGTGGCCTGTCCATAAGGTGGTGATCGTCTTTTGAGCAGGTATTGGTGGCTTTGGCTGATTTGATCTTCTATTCTTTTGTTGGTATGTATAAGGTACATCAGGTAGTTCTTCTATTACTCCTTCCCTAGCTAGTCGATCAGCTCTCATTTCTGGGCAATCCAGTGAGATGGTATTCACTACATATCGGTGGTTCTCAAGCTTTTTTTTTTTTAAATTTTTCTATTAAAGTTTTGATCTGAACGCCAACACTTTTCAGTTTTCAATTAGCTCCTGGAATTTTCCTCTGAGTTTTCTTTGATGCCCAATTGCTTGTGGCCCCTCCTCTTGTAGGTATTTGGCCCTCCCAGGTGTGGGCGCTGTACGGGTTCACAATTAAACTAAAGGATGTTAGCGTGGCAGAATGGATAAGAGTGTTTGTTCTTAAACATCCGAAACATCAAGTGTACTGATGCCAAGGTAGCGGGTTCAACCTACACAGTTGGACTAGCATGTTAGCCTTCTAGTCCTTGGCGTAAATTACAAGTACCTCTGAAGTCGGTGTGGGTTCGCCTGATGGCGGGGGACACTGGTAACAGGGAAAGGTATTCTACACGCAATACGTCCAATGCACTAGGAGTAGTAGCACGTGTATAGACTACGCTTGAGTTGAAAGCGAGCGAACAAACGCTGACACAAAGGTCTGTCCACAGATAACCCAGATAGTTGTATAGAGCGAACAAACGCTGACACAAAGGTCTGTCCACAGATAACCCAGATAGTCGTATAGAGCGAGCAAGCGCTGACACAAAGGTCTGTCCACAGATAACCCAGATAGTCGTATAGAAGCCGGATGCCTTTGTTGAAATCAAGGAATGTAGTAGAGAATTGAAGACTTCCAACGATGCATGAAGCGGCCTCATCGCCCGGCCAGCCGACTGCGTGTTGGTAATGCTGACCGCTTAACCCATTAAGAGCTAATTAATTAATTAATGCATACACATTGCACCATATATCTAATACGAATCATTGGCTATTTTACTATATTGTAGAAAGCGAGCGCTTTTGTATAATCGTAGGATTTATTTTAACGCAGTGTAATCGAAGGATTTATTTTAACGCAGTGTAATCGTAGGATTTATTTTAACGCAGTGTAATCGTAGGATTTAACCCAAATAATATAACGAACAGCTGTTCTGTTTCAAAGAAGCTAATGAAACTAGTACATTATTTTCAGCAATAAGAAAGACACAAATGAAACTCTTTAGTCATGTGATAAGAGAGGCATTGGAGAACATCGTGACAACTGGAAAGATCGAGCGATCTGTGGAGAGACACCAACGCCTTGCAGATGGCATGGTACTTGATGATGATGATGATGATGATGATGATGATGATGATGATGATGATGATGATGATGATGATGATGATGATGATGATGATGATGATGATGCTGAAAGTCATGAGCGCATTCGGACGAGGGTTCCACACCTACTTTCGTCGTTCGCTAAAAGCGGGACAGACTGGCGACCTATTAGTACGAGCATTCAGGCATACAATATGACCCAAGGCATGTTCGTGCTTCGGAACTGATAGGCACTGCTAATGGAGTAAAGTCAGTAAAGGACCACTTTTCACGCACTTAATAAACTAAAGATGCTGGAAGTGTAGCTCTGGGACTGGTCAAATGACAGCTAGACATTTATTGGAAGAGTGTCCAACATATGTAGAACAGAGAAATCTATGACAACACCCCCCTCCCCCACTCGCTCCAATGGAGGACACGCTCTAAGATATCAACAAGCTTAGTTGACTGCTACTGTCTTTAAATGTTTTCAGGTTGACATCTGTAGAAGTAGTAGTAACAGCAGAAACAGAAGTGGAGAAATTAGGGAGAGAGTGTCTGTAGTCGTCATTATAGTCGTCGCAGTAGTCGTCATCATAGTCGTCGCAGTAGTCGTCATCATGGTCGTCGTAGTAGTCGTCATCATAGTCGTCATCATAGTCGTCATCATAGTCGTCATCATAGTCGTCGCAGTAGTCGTTGTAGTCGTAGTAGTAGTAGAACAGCAGAAGTGGAAGAAAAATGGGAGAGTAATGGTAACAGGTATGGGAGGAATGAGAGAGGAAGTAGTAGTTGCAGCAGTAGATTTGGGAGGAATGAGAGAGAAAGTGGTAGTTGCAGCAGTAGATATGGGAGGAATGAGAGAGGAAGTAGTAGTTACTGCAGTAGATATGGGAGGAATGAGAGAGGAAGTAGTAGTTGCAGCAGTAGATATGGGAGGAATGAGAGAGGAAGTAGTAGTTGCAGCAGTAGATATGGTAGGAATGAGAGAGGAAGCAGTAGTTGCAGCAGTAGATATGGGAGGAATAAGAGAGGAAGTAGTAGTTGCTGCAGTAGATATGGGAAGAATGAGAGAGGAAGTAGTAGTTGCAGCAGTAGATATGGGAGGAATGAGAGAGGAAACAGAAGTTGCAGCAGTAGTGTCAGGGTCTTACAACTGGCTCGCTACCTAACACATGTGGGACAGTACAAGTACAACGTGATTTGACTCAAGACTCAACGACACAACGTTCAACGGATTTAATTACAGATCATATACAGTACGATGATCACAACAATATATACTGGATACTTCAATACACTTACATCCACCATACAGCACACAGTCTGACTCTCAAGATGTCCAGGCACTCGACATTCGGCCACAGAAACCTTTCTCGCAACATGCGTCCTGTTCAGTCCACGTCCCAGAGCTGTCTGCCAATGGTTTGGAACTCGCCCCCTCACCTGAGGTGGCTTCACGAGACATGCGTGCGTCCTTGGTGTGACCGCTGGCCGTCTCGCAGGTGACTACCATTCGCCTGGCGGCGTAACGAAGTTCCTACATCCCTGCTAGGGACTGAGTCACCTGGCGGCGTAACGATGTCCCTGCATCACTGCCGTACTGTAGACTCTGACACGCTCCCCCGGCAACTCCATGAAAGACGTCATCTTTCATGTCTAATATATATACATACTGGGTTAGTACCTTAACCCTTGTCAGAGTCAACCCTTATGTTGCTTATATACATTGGTATCATAATACATAGAAAATACACATCTGCCATAGAAAACATATAATCAGTAGAAGTTATATTCAACGACATGTGGCGTTCAACTTTTAACACCTGTCAGGTTTCATCATCTCGATGGCTGATTACCTTAATTGCATTAATGACCCAGTCAGATCGGTAGTTCCAGCTTCACGCATCTACCTCGCAGCATTTGAAAAAAAAAATAATAATATGGTTCTTGAGACAAAAACCATCTAGCTAGACCGAAATGTGGCTTTTACATAAGTCACATAAAACACTCAAACCTCGACCTCATTTGGCCAGGACTCTTGTGTTGGTCTGCAATGTCTGCAACCCTTTGCCATGCCCAGTAAATGCCTACCTGATGAGTTCAAAATCTGGCAAACACATGGCTATTTTTATATAACACATTACATTATACATTTCAAATTATGGCCCTTTGTGTAAGGATGTACTAGCAACTAAAAGAAAGGGGAATAATTTCAAACATTTATGGCATATAATAATTTACAATAATTATTTTATTTCTTAGTGTCATCGCTTGACTTTTTTTTCATCCTAACGAAAAAAAGTCGCTAGTATGAATATACTAATCAAGATATGATTCTAAGATTACACTACATAAATATATAAACACACAATTCGTGTATTCAATTTTATAGATTCCTAAAGGTTTTAGAATCGTCATAGCTTTTTAAACTTTCATGTGTCGTCTGCTAGTTTTACTCTAAATTACAACATAATCCGGAAGTACACACGAACACTAAGTAATCGATGTTACAACTTGTAGAACACACCTGTTCCGGTTTGATGTAGATACGATCGGTATACTGTTCTTACAGTTCATGCGTTGGATGTTTTCTTATAAACCTTCTGGATTTAGATTAAACTGCAATGGTGTAGCTGTCAACTGTTCATGTCACATTTTCACACATGGATGTTAAAATATCTCTGGAAGATTCCACACGGATATGCCACTGTCACAATGGATAGTTCGCTTACGGTAAGTCTTGCGCGAATGTGGCAATGTTCTTGTTACAGAATATGTACAATTAAAATTCGCTTTCTACCGCACACTACACAATTATACACGACAATCACTACATTTAGTAATAAAATAAGAACATTATATACTGTGGGAGTAACCCCTATCACAATGTAGACATTACACAGCTTTTGTGAATGCACAACTTATTCACTGATAGCTGGCTGTGTTGATCTGAGTATTTTACCCTACACTCAGACTTTGTTGCTCAATGGGTCGGTCGGACAACGGGACAACAAATCGGCGATCGTATTGGTTCGGCCTGGAATATGTCGGACCTCGAAGCTGTAGTCTTGGAGTTTCAAAGACCAACGGGCTATCATATGGTTTGATGGTACCCCAGAATTTATGAATCGCAACGGACTGCTGTCAGATTCCACGATAAAATGGCGTCCTAGAAGAAATCTAGACAATTTTGTAATACCTACCACTAAAGCTAGGGTTTCCAACTGAGGTATTGACCATGCCCGTTCTCTCGGCTTCAGCTTTCTAAATACGAAATACACAGGATGGAGGATGTTGTTGTGCTCTTGCAGGAAGACTGCTCCAATCGCGACGGAGCTCGCATCTGTTCTTAATCTGAAAGGTAAATGGAGATTGGGCAATTTCAGGATGGGATTGTGTAAGCTATCATCAGAAAAACAAGCTAATACTTTAGAGAATGCTAATTTTAGGCATTCATTGCTTACAATTTTCTCCGGCTTATCTTTAGTTAGTAAGTTAGTGAATACTTCGGTTAGGTCGGAAAAATCCGGAATAAACTGGCGGTAATAATTTATCAGTCCTAACAAACTTCTGACTTGTTTCTTTGTAGTCGGAAGTGATAGTTTTAGAATCTTGGACACAATGTTATCGTCTGTCGTGACAAAGCCATTGGATATTTTGTATCCCAAAAAGGATATTTCAGGGTAGGCCATGTCTACTTTCGAAGGCTTTACTGTCAGTCCGTGATGTCTGATGCGTTCAAATGTCAGTTCTAATGTCTTTATGTGCTCTGTCATTGTCTCTGTGTGAACACAGATGTCGTCGATACAGCAGATTATGTTAGGAATGTCCACTAGAAGAAGTCGTGTCATACGTACGAATGTGGCTGGGGCGTTGACTAGCCCAAATGGAAGTTTGCACCATTCGTACAGTCCCCAAGGTGTGGCAAAAGCTGTCAGATGTCTGCTCTGTTCGTCTACTTCTATCTGATAATATCCTTTAGTCATATCTATCTTCGTGAAGAACCTAGCGTCTGTCAGAAGATCGTCAGCGTTTGCCATTGGCTCCAAATCTAGAACAGTTATTTTATTTAGCTTTCGATAGTCGATACACAGTCTTATTGTATTGTCCTTTTTGCGTACAATGACCATGGGAGATGAGAAGTCTGATTGGGATCGTCTTATGATGTTATTCTTTTCTAGGTTGATGATCTCCTGATGTAAATGTTCTTTGTAATGTAATGGGATGGTGTATGGTCTGCATCGTATGGGTGTGTTTGATGTGAGTGTAATGTGATGCTGTACTAATTCTGTTTGTCCTGGGTTGTTGGAGAAAATGGTGTTGTACTGTTGTATTAGGTGTTTTAAACTGTCTGTTTCTGCTTGAGTTAGCTTTGGATTGATCTTGATATCCTTCAAGCAGTCTGTCGTGTCTAATGTAGGTGTTGGAATTTCGTCACTAACCTCGTCATCCTCGTGATCTATTATCACTGTACAAGCTGTCGTATCGTCTTGTTCGTTGTCTCTGTTATGGTATGGTCTTAGCATATTTATGTGAAATATTTTGTGTTTGTCTTTTATTAGGATCTCAAAGTCTACAGGTGAAATCTGTCTTGTCACTTTAAAAGGTCCCTGCCAAGAATCAGTCAATAAGTGTCGGTCACTAGGTAACAGAAGAAGAACGTCCTGTCCAGGTGTCAAAGTTATTGTTCTGTTTCCTTTGTCAGCATACTGTCTATAAGTAGCACCAGATAATTTTAGTGCATTCTTTGCAATCGTACATGATTTGATGATTCTTTCACGCAATGATGTAACATATACGTATGATGATATGGGTTTAAGTAATGGAGTAGATTCAGTTAACATTTGGTGATAAATAGTCAATGGGCCACGTGGTTTGGCACCATAAATAAGTTCAAAAGGAGAGAAACCGGTACTAGAATGTGGTACCTCGCGATAAGCAAAAAGAATAGCTGGTAGATATACATCCCAATTATTAGGGTGTTCTTGCGTGACTTTTGCAAGCATGTGCTTCAGATCGCCGTTAAACATTTCCACGAATACACTTGAGTGAGGATGGTATGGTGAATTGAAACATTGCTTCACTCCCAACATTCTGGTGAAAGCTTGGGTAGATGCGGCGATAAACTGAGTACCCCTATCAGATTGGATAGTGTCTGGAAATCCTATCCGAGAAAAAATATGGAAGAATACTTCCATTATATCATTGGCAGTTATGTTCTTTAGCGGAATAGCTTCCGGCCAGCGACTACATTGATCAACGACAGTTAGAATATATTTATTCCCTTTAGTTGTTGTATGATTGAGAGGGCCCACTATGTCAACAGATAGTTTTTCAAAAGGTCGACTGGCTAAGTCAGTGACTTGCAACTTTGCCTGTGGGTGTTTACCTTGTTTTATCAGTTTCTGGCAGGTGTCACAACTTCTGCAATATTCTTTAATGTCATTGCAAAATTTGGGCCAATGAAACTGTGTTAATAATCTAGATCTGGTCTTAACATATGCCATATGCCCTGCAAGAGGTATATCGTGGGCAAGATGTAAGGCTTGCTTACGATAACTAGTTGGCAAAACAGTTTGCTCTGTGGTGTTGTCACCTCTGGTGTAATACCTGGTGAGGATATCATTTTTCAAAGCAAAATGCCATTTTGCATTCTTGGTTACCTTTGGCTTTTGGCCGATCAGATTAAAATATTTTACCAATGAAGGGTCAGCCTTTTGAGCTGTTACAAAAATTTCCTTCATGGTGTTAGTAGGTAGTGATACTGGGCTAAGTGACTGAATAGCCTCAGTTTGATTACTTTCATCTTGCACTCTAGCAGTAGATCTGGTTACTGCGTTCACACAATCAATGATGTCAGATGGTGATGAAACAATGTTGTCAATGATATGGTGCGAACTTAGTGCTACATTAGCTACCATACATTCAATAGGTGGTGTGACATTATCAATGATGACATTGGATGGTGATGTTATGTTATCATCAATACACACAGATGTTATGTCATGAGGTTTATCATTCACCTCTGGCAAATTTCCTATTATTACATCACACACTGGGCTTGTTAACGCAGCGCATTTTACTTTCCCAGTGAGGAAAGGTGTTTGAATATATGCCCATGCTAACGGGTATCTCTCAATATTGCCTGAGAATGTTCTGCATGTTACGTGACTGCCTGTATAGTCTGTAGGCATTATGAACGTTCTCTTAAGGCCAATAAGTGAACTGCCGGTATCTCGAAGAACTGTAGCAGACTTGCCGTTCACATATCCGTGATGGACGATTATTTTGCCTTTTGAATCTACTACCAAATTAGCTTCTTCATTGGCAATAGGGATGGCGTGACCATACGTCAAAATACCATCTTCATAGAAGGTGTTACAAACAGTACATAAAGTGTTATACATGTCAAAAGTCTGTGCTGAGTTCACAGGATGTTTCTCTGATTCTTCTTCTTCTGACTCTGAACTGTTTGACAAGGCGGCATTTGCCTCGTTAATCATTTGTCTACCTTTACAATCCTTGCTATGGTGTCCATGCGCTTTACAAAGATAACATTTACGCACAGACCTGAAAGATCTACGCTCATGATCTCGTCTGTTTATCATATCTCGTAGATAAATATCATATTTTGGGTTTTTATCGCACATTTCATTCTGCTGATGTGAAACTTTACAATGAATACAGTGCTTAAATTTCTCAGAGGTAGGCCTATGAGGTTTCTGCCTACTATAGTGTTTGTCAAAATGAGCCGCAGCTACAAAATCAATGTCCGTAGATTCAGTCACAAAACTGTGTTTGTTGGCGGTGTAATACGCCGTACCTCGTCTATCAATCTCATCTATACTAGTGCATTCATTCACCTGCAAAAATTTGGAAAATTTTGGTGGAATGGATGAAATGATTTTGTCTCTGATGATTAAATCTTCTAATCTATCATAATTTCTGTCAATTTTGGCTGCTGAAGTCCATTTGGTGAATATATCTCGGACTAAGCAGAGGTAGTCAGAGAACGTTTGAGTCGGTTTTGGGCTCAACTTGCTGAACTGTTCTCTGTAACCTGCTTCATCTAACATAAAATGTGCCATTATCTTTGATTCAAGATAATGGTAGTCTTTCCTGAGGTCTTTGGGAATAGTCTCAATGACTTTAAGAGGTTCCCCTGATAAACTCCTCATATACACAATATTCCATTCAGACAGTGGAACTTGGTAATGTTCCATTAAAGTTTCAAAATTTTGGGTAAAGGCTGCAATGCAGTCACCCGAGGTATAATTACGTACAATACCCTGATATTTCTTGTACTGGTTTTCTTTCTCCAGTCTCTCAGATTTCTTATACTCTTTATTTATAGCAGTCTCAGTATCAAGTTGTTTTAATTTGAATTGCAACTCCAGTTCTTCTCTCTTACTCTGAGCTGCTATTTCTGCTTTCTTGAGTTCACTATCTATCTCAGCTTGCTTTGTCTTTGCAGCCAGTTCTAATTCGGCTTGCTTTAAGGCTGTATCTGCCTCTACTTGCTTGGCAGCCCTTTCTGTCTCTGCCTGTTTTAATGCTCTTTCAGCTGCTCGTTCATCGCGTTCAGAAGCTTTCTCCCGAAGGTATTCAGAGTATTTATTCTCACTCCACTTTATTAACTCATCACCTGTTAACTTCAATTTTAACCCCATATCGATGAAATCATTTAATGAAGACATGATGAAAAATGTCAAAGTAATACCAGCCACACAATTAGTTATAAGTGGTTAGTACAATAAACAATTTACAATTTTTCTATATGCAATCTGTGCCTAAAATTGCATCCTTAAAGTAAATGGAAAGAAAAATATACTCAAGTGCCCTGGATGCGGTGAAGAATGGTTGGAAATCGGGCTAGGAAACTGTAGGGTCGTCACTTCGAATCACAAATGACCTCTACGCGCACGGTTTCGGATGGTACGGAAAAAACCTGCTTTGTTTTGGAGGAAATAAATTAGCGTCTATTTGTTGGTGTGTGCCTGCTTGTCACTAAGTATTGAGTAGGTTTGTATGGCGTTGCGTGTAATTGTATGTCGTAAGTTTGTCTGTCAACAATTTTTTTTTTCAACACAAGTCACTTTCTTTCAAAACCTTTCTGCTTTCCACAAACTCAAACTCACAAAGACAATCTAAATGTATCTCAACACGCTATAACATTGATGACACATCACTTACATCAAGATGACATTCAGTAAGGACATAGACATCAAGTTTACAAGATGGCGACAAGGTCACAATGGCGACAAGATCACAATGTCGACAAGGTCAAAACGGTGACAAAAATTTGACAATCACGAATGTTTTACACGTTTACACGATTAAACAATATAAATGCACTGTACGTTTACAACTAGTCTCCATGTTTACACAATGTAGCAATAATTCAAAATGAGCCTTCCCTGATCACTTTTACATGTACAAACAATTTTAACAAAAATTCTAAGTTCACAACCTCTAGTTCTAACCATTTATCACATAAATACGTTTATTTCAAAGCTGGACGACTGCCCCCACGTCCACACATGTCAGGGTCTTACAACTGGCTCGCTACCTAACACATGTGGGACAGTACAAGTACAACGTGATTTGACTCAAGACTCAACGACACAACGTTCATCGGATTTAATTACAGATCATATACAGTACGATGATCACAACAATATATACTGGATACTTCAATACACTTACATCCACCATACAGCACACAGTCTGACTCTCAAGATGTCCAGGAACTCGACATTCGGCCACAGAAACCTTTCTCGCAACATGCGTCCTGTTCAGTCCACGTCCCAGAGCTGTCTGCCTATGGTTTGGAACTCGCCTCCTCACCTGAGGTGGCTTCACGAGACATGCGTGCGTCCTTGGTGTGACCGCTGGCCGTCTCGCCAGCCGGCAACTTCGCAGGCAGGTGACTACCATTCGCCTGGCGGCGTAACGAAGTTCCTTCATCCCTGCTAGGGACTGAGTCACCTGGCGGCGTAACGATGTCCCTGCATCACTGCCGTACTGTAGACTCTGACAAGTAGATATGGGAGGAATGAGAGAGGAAACAGAAGTTGCAGCAGTGGATATGGGAGGAATGAGAGAGGAAGTAGTAGTTGCAGCAGTAGATATGGGAGGAATGAGAGAGGAAACAGAAGTTGCAGCAGTAGATATGGGAGGAATGAGAGAGGAAACAGAAGTTGCAGCAGTAGATATGGGAGGAATGAGAGAGGAAGTAGTAGTTGCTGCAGTAGATATGGGAGGAATGAAAGAGGAAGTAGTAGTTGCAACAGCAGCAGATATGGGAGGAATGAGAGAGGAAGTAGTAGTTGCAGCAGCAGATGTGGAAAAAGTTGTAGTAGTAGGGGAAGATTTAATAGCAGATGATTGGGGGGGGGGTCGATGTGGTGGAAGAAATGGGTAGATGTGGGGGAAGAAGTCGAAGAAGAAATGGGTAGATGTGGGGGAAGAAGTCGAAGAACAAATGACTGGTATCTATACTCCATGGGAAATACAGTTCAAGAAGGCATGGATATTACCTCCACTCCACGGGCTTCAACGCTGCCCCTCCACCATCACGTCACGCTAACTTCCTCTCTCACACACACACGTACGCACGCACACGCGCACACACACGCGCGCACACACACATACACATACACACACACACACAATACCAGATGCAGTTTTCACTACCCCCACATGCCATTGTCAACCAGCAGAAACCATTCTTCAATTGGAGTGCCCTTTTTCGTGTTAGATATGAAAATCAATGGGCCTAATCTTGCCCAGACTCGGAATCGGGGTAAAAGGTGGGTGGAGAATGTTATCCCCATGTTTTTTGCTTTTTTTGCGAGAGGCTTTCAGCGACAAATTGTGCTGGCAATTTTCTGGCCATCAAGCAGGAAGACCCATCGGACATGACAGCTTCTTCTCTGGCTGGGACAGAGGAAGCAGTTCATAGTTCCCCCGGCTGTGGGAAAACGCGCATGTTTAGAGGGTGTGGGTATGGTGTGTGTGTGTGCGCGCACGCCGGCGTCCCAAGACCAAGATATAAGTGCTGTAGTTATGTAAGTAGGTTACGTATAAAGCATTGTTATCATAGCCACCATCATGTTTCTTGCCGAATGGGGTAGCCATCATGTCTGTGCAGATATCGGCTCTAGCTGTGGATCAAGTGTTATTCCTTCATGTTGTAGGCCTAGTCAATTCTTTCATGTCACAGGCCTAGTCCATTCCCTCCATGTCACAGGCCTAGTCAATCCCCTCATGTCACAGGCCTAGTCAATCCCCTCATGTCACAGGCATAGTCTATTCCCTTCATGTCACAGGCCTAGTCCATTCCCTTCATGTCACAGGCCTAGTCTATTCCTTTCATGTCACAGGCCTAGTCCATACCTTCATATTATAGGCCTAGTCCTTTCCTTCATGTCACAGGTCTAGCCTATCCCTTCATTTCACAGGCCTAGTCCATTCCTTCATGTTACAGGCCTAGTCCATCCCTTCATGTCACAGGCCTAGTCTATTCCCTTCATGTCACAGACCTAGTCCATCCCTTCATGTCACAGGCCTAGTCCATCCCTTCATGTCACAGGCCTAGTCCATCCCTTCATGTCACAGACCTAGTCTATTCCCTTCATGTCACAGACCTAGTCCATCCCTTCATGTCACAGGCCTAGACCATCCCTTCATGTCACAGACCTAGTCCATTCCTTCATGTTACAGGCCTAATCTATTCCCTTCATGTCACAGACCTAGTCCATCCCTTCATGTCACAGGCCTAGTCCATACCTTCATGTCACAGGCCTAGTCCATACCTTCATGTCACAGGCCTAGTCTATTCCCTTCATGTCACAGGCCTAGTCTATTCCCTTCATGTCACAGACCTAGTCCAGCCCTTCATGTCACAGGCCTAATCCATCCCTTCATGTCACAGGCCTAGTCCATCCCTTCATGTCACAGGCCTAGTCTATTCCCTTCATGTCACTTTATATTACAGGCCTTGTCCATCCTTTCATGTCACAGGCCTAGTCTATTCCCTTCATGTCACTTTATATTACAGGCCTTGTTCATCCCTTCATGTCACAGGCCTAGTCCATCCTTTCATGTCACAGGCCTAGTCTGTTCCCTTCATGTCACAGGCCTAGTCCATCCCTTCATGTTACAGGCCTAGTCCATCCCTTCATGTCACAGGCCTAGTACATCCCTTCATGTCACAGGCCTAGTCTATTCCCTTAATGTCACTTTATATTACAGGCCTAGTCTATTCCCTTCATGTCACAGGCCTAGTCTATTCCCTTCATGTCACTTTATATTACAGGCCTTGTCCATCCCTTCATGTCTCAGACCTAGTCCATCCTTTCATGTCACAGGCCTAGTCTATTCCCTTCATGTCACAGACCTAGTCCATCCTTTCATGCCACAGGCCTAGTCTATTCCCTTAATGTCACAGGCCTAGTCCATCCCTTCATGTCACAGGCCTAGTCCATTCCCTTCATGTCACAGGCCTAGTCCATCCTTTCATGTCACAGGCCTAGTCTATTCCCTTCATGTCACAGGCCTAGTCCATCCCTTCATGTCACAGGCCTAGTCCATTACCTTCATGTCACAGGCCTAGTCCAC
Organism: Cepaea hortensis; assembly: GCA_963921405.1. Classification (NCBI taxonomy): domain Eukaryota; kingdom Metazoa; phylum Mollusca; class Gastropoda; order Stylommatophora; family Helicidae; genus Cepaea; species Cepaea hortensis. The sequence continues at coordinate 49,160,568 of OY992879.1, forward strand.
TACCTTCATGTCACAGGCCTAGTCCATTCCCTTCATGTCACAGGCCTAGTCTATTCCCTTCATGTCACTTTGTGTTACAGGCCTTGTCCATCCCTTCATGTCACAGGCCTAGTCTATTCCCTTCATGTCACTTTGTGTTACAGACCTTGTCCATCCCTTCATGTCACAGGCCTAGTCCATCCCTTCATGTCACAGGCCTAGTCTATTCCCTTCATGTCACAGGCCTAGTCTATTCCGTTCATGTCACAGGCCCAGTCCATTCCCTTCATGTCACAGGACTAGTCCATTCCCTTCATGTCACAGGCCTAGTCCATCCCTTCATGTCACAGGCCTAGTACATCCCTTCATGTCACAAGCCTAGTCTATTCCCTTCATTTCACTTTATATTACAGGCCTTGTCCATCCCTTCATGTCACAGGCCTAGTCTATTCCCTTCATGTCACAGGCCTAGTCTATTCCCTTCATGTCACAGGCCTAGTCTATTCCTTTCATGTCACAGGACTAGTCCATCCCTTCATGTCACAGGCCTAGTACATCCCTTCATGTCACAGGACTAGTCTATTCCCTTCATGTCACAGGCCTAGTCTATTCCTTTCATGTCACAGGACTAGTCCATCCCTTCATGTCACAGGCTTAGTCCATCCAGCATCTCAGCCTCTTCTGACACCAGTTTGTCTGGTCAGTCTACGCAGCGCTACGTAGAGGTAGTGAGTTAAATCCCTACACCGGTCTGTTGGACGTCAGCGTTGACTTCTCGTGCACAACGCACTGGCAAACTACCGAACGTATCGTCTAGTAAGTCAACCCGTGGTTGATGTTGATGGCATATAAATATGCCATAGTTCCTCGAAAGTTTACACATGGCAGAATTCATTGAAAGTTTAAATATGGCAGAATTTCTCCAAAGTTTACAAAAAGCATAGTTCCTCGAAAGTTTACATATGGCAGAATTCCTCGAAAGTTTACATAAAGCATAGTTCCTCTAAAGCTGACATAAAGCATAGTTCCTCGAAAGTATACACATGGCAGAATACCTCGAAAGTTGACTGGTAAGTGTTTTTCCGTCCGTCGAGTTTGTCATATTTTGTTGTTTATTCGGCTCGTTAATAACGAGTGTCTGTGTCTGTCTATCCAATCGCCCAACTGTGTGTTCGTCCATCCGTCTGTGTGCCTGATCAGAAAAAGTATGCCCTAACAACATACCTCGCATCTGCGACTATCTCTACAACATACCTCGCATCTGCAACTATCTCTACCTCCCTCCCGACCATAACTGTACTCCTACCTCCCTCAACCCACCTTCTCTCTCAACATTCCTCCTTCCTACACTCCCAAAGTCCCTTCCCTTGTCTGGCGATTTGGAGAGGAAGCCTGTATAAACCTCCCCGCTGTGCTAGGTTGACAACAAGAGCTGTGACGCCGTCGCTCGAACATTAACAGACACCTAATTACCCCCTGACAATCCTAGTCAAGACTTTCATTCTTCCCCCCGTCCCTGGATCTCATTCACTCACACTTGCACTCTAAAGATTTAAACGCCCGCCAACATCTCCCGTGCATTGTTCCGAGTTCAGACTTGAAACCCCTAATACAGTCGCATCTCGATTATTCCTTGACGGCTCTTGTGCTGGGGGAAAGCTCAAGAAAAGATGAACGAGCACATCACCTTTCGTCTTGAGGTGGTTCTGGTGATTATCCTCTTTCGGATCTCGTGCTAAGAAATTCGCGCCCGTCTCAAGATTCAGTAGTGGGCTGACGTCCTTGGGATTGAGTGATATGTTGAGTAGCTATTGTGTTGTAATGGGGGTTTCTCTTGTTTCTTTCTTCTTCCAATACGGGTAGACGATTTGTACATAGCCACATTTCCAGAAGTTACCTATTCGATTTTCTTTCTGTAGTTTCTTCTCCCCCCCCCCCCCCACCCCTGTATGCCTTCCGTTGTCTATTATTTATTTTTTTTATTGCCTTGTTTTGTCTTACTATCTTGTTTTGTAATGGCTTCGTTTCTGTCTTACTATCTTTAGTTCTATCATTTGTTGTATCGTATGTTTGTTCTATATTCGTTTGTTCTATCTTCGTTTCTTCTTGCCACACTGTTCTTGACTTTATTTTTCTTTCCTGTGTTGGTTTCCTTCCTGTCTTTTTTCCATGTCTTGTGTTCTATCTCTTTGTCTTGTTTTATATATCCCCGTCTTTGGTTTGTCATCGTCTTGTTTTGACTCCATCTTGTTTTGTCTCCGTCTTGTTTTGTCACCGTCTTGTTTTCTTTGTCTTGTTTTGTCTGTCTTGTGTTTAGTCTGTCGTGTTTGTCTTGTTTTTATGTTGCTTTGTCTGTCTTTTGTTTGCCTTTTGTCTGCCTCTGGTCTGCTCCGTTTTCTGGTTCCGTTTTCTGGCTCCGTGTTTTCTAGCTCCGTGTTTTTGGCTCCGTGTTTTCTAGCTCGCCGGCTTCGTGGCTTAGAGGTTAGCGACTTTTCTCCGTAATCTCGTATACTCTCGTAGGTAACGTGATGACGGTGAGAATCAGCAGTGGTTCGAATCGCATCGGTAACTTACGGGGTATGTGAGCCGGCCGCTCAGAAAGCAATGGCAAACTACTGAGCGTAATCTTGCCAAGAAACCAACATACAGCTGAAAGATGCTGGTGTTGACAGCGATGTCCTGTAAAGAATATGCAAAAAAAATAAAAAAAATTGCAGTTTTCTAGCTCCGTGTTTTCTAGCTCTGTTTTCTGGCTCCCTGTTTTCTGCCTCACTCTGTTTTCTGACTCCGTTTTCTGCCTCCCTGTGTTTTCTGCCTCACTGTGTTTTATGCCTCACTCTGTTTTCTGGCTCCCTGTTTTCTGCCTCACTGTTTTCTGGCTCCTTGTTTTCTGCCTCCCTGTGTTTTCTGCTTCACTCTGTTTTCTGGCTTTCTTTTATCTGGCTCCGTTTTCTGGCTCCCTTTTTTTTTTTTTTAATGCTCCGTTTTTCGCCTCATTGTTTTTTTTTTTTTTTGGGGGGGGGGGGGGGGGGCTCCCTGTGTGTTATGCCCCCCCCCCCCTATGTTTTCTGGCTCCTTGTGTTTTTTGGCTGCCTAATTTATTCTTCCGTTTCTGAAATGTGTATGGGAAGGAAAAGCGGCGTGAAAGAACAGGTCACAGCTCATGTATTTGACCTAGCATATGCAAAAGTTGTCGAAATATAAAGGACGTGTTTTCATGCCTTCAGGCATATTATGTTGTGCTTGCTCCGTATTATTATTTTAGGGTGTATCGATCTCGGACCGAGATATTCTTCTAAAATCACCGTCTTACAAGGCGCATTGTGATTGGTTGGTTGGCTGCCCGGATAGATGATTGATTCGTTGATTATATATCCAGAATAATCCTTCAGCAAAATTATTGGGTAGTATGGTATCATTGCCTGGCATATCTCAACAAAATGATTGGGCATTATGGTATCCCCGCCTGGAATATCTCAACAAAATGATTGGGCAGTGTGGTATCCCCGCCTGGAATATCTCAACAAAATGATTGGGCAGTGTGGTATCCCTGACAGGCATATAATCTCATCAACAAAATGATTGGGCAATGTGGTGTCCCTACCTGGAATATCTCAACAAAATTATTGGGCAGTGTCGTATCCCTGCCTGGAATATTTCAACAAAATGATTGGGCAGTGTGGTTGTGATGTTGTTTCCCCGAGAAGAGAGTGGGATCAACATGCACATCTTTAAACTGATTATCTGTTGGGATTATTGACTGACTTTTCGTCTACACTCCTCTCTTCTGTCTTCCCTTCCATATATCTCTTTCTTTCACTCTCTCTCTCTATTATTCTCTCAACACATACTTCGACAACAGTTCTTTTCCACATTAAATAAAAGATTTAATTTAAAACTATGTCTGGTGTATGGGTGGATATTGTCTGTGTAGTTGCTAGTGTATTCTATTGTTGGTGACAGAATGAACTCAGAATGTCTATCAGCGGTATCTTCTCGCCAGTCATTCTTCACGATTACAGGACATCACATCAAACAGGACAGAGCTCACCCGGGATGATCCGTAGACTTGAGTCTGATGGTAAATCCGTTAGTGAAATGAAAACAAACTGTTCACCACTGCGTCACCGTATTGCTATAAAAGTCCCGTAAGTTTATGACTGTGCCCAAATCGGGTTCATGATATTAAGTATCCATCATCGAGAAAAAAACACCACATTGTCAATGTTCTTCCTATTGTCTATTATGATTATCACTATTGTCTTTGTCTATTCCTTCTACTCTATGTATGCAAGTCGTATGTAGGTTGAAGTCTCTGCTTGCCCCACCTTAACATCTCTTTCTGTTTAGGAGCCCCAGTGGTATATGAGTGTTAGCATACAGTCTTCTGTATTTTACTGGATGTTAGTATTTGTTCATCTGAACAAACTGTTTAGGTTCTTTCTGGATCTACGTATGTACTTTATTGGTTCAAGTAGAGTATTTTTTTCTTTCTTCTCTAATGTCCCTAGAAACTGGGAACCTGTGGATGAATATAACAAGTCGAGTGGTAAGCGTCCGCCCCTTACTCCTAACTTATGCAAGTGTCCTTCTCCAGCCATAATGACAAGGCTTTCGAAGTCACCATCAGCATACGACATAAGAATTCACCTCAGTCTAAAACACCCACTAATAATATGTAATGATAAAGGTAATACCCGCTCATCTATATTTCCTATTCTAAAACTATATTTTAATATACCTTATACACATCTCTGTTCCTTTATAGAATTAAGGTAGATCCACGAATCGAAATTAATCCGCAGCCAAGCACTTTATCCCATTATAAGGGAGGATATTTCTTTTCATTACAGGACACATAATTCTATCTTTCCGTCCAGTTGGGGAACACACACTCAACTGACACAAAGAAGTGGCCACTCTCTTTAGATCATCTTTGTCCCATCGTCCTTGACATTGCTGGACAAAGCCAATTCAGACTTCATTATCCCTTGTCAGTGGAAAATTTCTGATCTCGAACTTTTCCGTTGTTTAATACAACCAAACCACATTCTGCTGTCCAGTCTTAGTCGCAAACCTACCTCCAGAACGCAATAAGCTGGTCCATGATGCTGTCTCTCTTTGTCGCTAACCAAATTTTCCACTCGACAGTTACCTGTGTTGTAGTCGACTCTCCCGACTTGACCTACATACACATGCGATGGTCAATCCTTTGTGGTTATCCTTCTGTTTCATTAACCCTTCTCCCACCTGGGCAGTTGGTGTATGCAGTCGTCCATCTGGGAATCATTAACTCTCAGTATTTCACGACATAGGCCCCCTCTTAAGAGATTAGACCGCGTCGAATCTTTCTCACTGTAGGTTTGATTCCCATGATCCACAACCCTAGTCTTCTTCCTCCGGAGCTGGGTGTCTGGATATCAAATCCGCTCCTACATTCTCCTTACCAAGGATGTATTCCATTGTGAAGTCCAGTTGTAGCAACAACGTCCCTCACATCCACCGTGCGTTGAGCTTCTGCTAAGTCGCTATTAACATCACGTGTTGATGATATGATTGGATCCTCACATGGCTCATCTCATTATCCAGTAGGCGCTCTAATTGACACCCAACTATACTACTAACGACTGAAATTAGTGTTGGCTCCTCGCTCCTGTACGTCCAGTCGACCTGCTTTCGACTTGCGTCAGCGACGGCTCACAATACAAACGGATTGTCCCATCCTGATTGTAACACTGCTTCCATGTCCTCTTAGTTTCCCCCGGCTTTGCCTCTGGGGATGTTCCGCCTCGTCCTCGTCGGACCGAGTCGTCTTTCCCAAACCTCCTGGACTTTTGTTTCCAGGACCATCTTGGGCGATCTTGTATCTGGTCAGCCAATCTTCGGTTTGAGTCCTGGGTAATTCTCGCTTTTCCCGACGTTACCCACCCCTTCTGAACTTGGTTACCGGTGAAACTTTCACTCTTGTCCTTTCCCTGACTTGTGATTTCCCTCCTCCTGTCGTTGGGTAAATCTGACCTATCACGTACTGTCCCATAGGCCCTCCTATGTTGTACTGGCGATCTCTGGTCTTCGTCTGGACTGGTAACCTTTGTCCCAATAGCTGCCATCACCATAAAGTGCGAAGCTTTACTCCCGGATCTCTCTTCATATTTCCTAATGAGATGTCTAGGGAGATTTTTCTTCTCTTCCCCGATCCGTATTTTGTAGATGTTCTTGGACACCACCTTTTCCACAGGATAAGGTCCTTTCCATCCTACTTGGAGTATATTGGTCTCTGCTGGACTCCACACTTCCACTTTGTCTTCCACTTTAAGAGCTAGTTTCCTCTTAATTCGCTTGTTGGGTGGTGCTTTCTGGCACTCCGAACAAGACTTCACCCACCGGCGTACATCTCCGGTCATTCCTGGCCAGCAATAATGGCCGGAAATTTTCTGCAAGGTCTCTCTGACACCCATATGTCGATTCTCGCCTATGATGTGTCCACTCTGAAGAATGTGAGGACGGTGGGTCTCTGGAACCACCCACTGCTCATGCAGGTTATCTCCCCTCCCAGCTCTCCGATAGAGTAGTTGATTCTTCAGAACGTACTGTCCCCGTTCTGGTGGCTCAGCACTTCTTTGCAGCTTCCTGTAGCAAGGATGCAACGTAGTATCCTTCCTCTGGGCAGTATGCAATTCTCCTATCCCTGAGTTGTCGCATAGTGTCTCTGCCTCTTTTCCCTTCCCTTGAGATCCACTGACTACTGTTCCCTTGTGGGTTGGCTGTTTGGGCATCCCCAAAAAGACATATTTCGTGCCAATGATCATTGGGAATAGGGAGTCAGCTAGTACAGCCGCAGGAATAATGCCCGTGACGTACCTGGATTTAATCTCCACCTTGGCGATTGGCAGCGTCATGGTAACAGCACTCCTCATTGCCGGCTTTAGCTCTATGGTCTCCCCTGTAAGTTGGTCTGGGCTTACCAAGCTGGCGTCTATCACCGCTTCCCCATCCAAACCTGTATCGTAGAGACAAGCAACCTGTTGGCCATTTACTTCAATCAGTTCAACCACAGGTGGTCTCTCTTGGTCCTGAGTGTCTTTCATCTCCTTGACCGTTTCCTTGCCTTCCTCTTTTGATTCCTCGAGGTTGGTTATGCAATTGGCATCGTTTGCCTTGCATCTGCAGTCCACAGTATTATGTGTTATCGACTGGCAGTGAGTGTACCATGTTCCCTTCCTAGGTTTCCGTGTGTCCTTTGTGTTCCTTTCTCCTTCGCCAACCTCAGCCTTGTCTGTGATCACCGATGTAGGAATCACTTTGCATGCTGCGAAGTAAGAACTTTTAGGTTTCGATCTGCAGTCTTTTGTGTTGTGGGAGGCCGCCCTACAAAACGAACACCACTTTTCAGACCACTGTCGTTTCGCTTGAGAATTCGAGGTGCTCTGGGTTCCTACCTTCACCTTCTCTGAACTCTCCTCTGTGTGCTTTATATAAGGTTCCCCTTTTTCTCCTTCCCAGTTTTTAGGTTTCTTTTTCTCTGGTTTCTCCTGACATTTGGTTTGTGTACTTAGTTCCTCAGTTTCACCATGTACTTCCACGAATCGTTCCGCCAGCTTATTCACAACATCAATCCGTTCCGGCCCTTGTTCTCCCAAGAAGGTTCTGAGAGGTTTCGACATTTGCTTTCGCATCTGGTCGACCACCATCATCTCTTCGAGACTCTCATAATCCCTCTTGAATTCTGCCAAGTCCATCCATTTCTGGAGATAGGATTTCAGCCTTAGACTATAGGCGGCGAATAATTCTCCCGGCTCTCGTCTAGACGATCTAAACTTCTTTCGATACGTTTGTGCTGTGACTTCATAATGTTTCATCAAAGCGGCTTTCAATTCCTCATACTGATTTTCCTGTCCTGGTGGTAGGCGTGTGTAGACCTCGTAGCCCGAACCACGTAAAGACTGGGATACTTTAAGAGCCCATCTGGATCTTTCCAGTCCCATAGCGATTGCCATAGCCTCGAACTGATCCAAAAACTGGAATATCTTTTCTTTACTTTCATCATAGACTGCTAAAGGAAACTTCATGGCATGGTAACCCTGTCCAATCATGTGGGTTGCCCCAGGTGAAGATGAACTTCCTTCTGCTGCATCTATTTCACCCTTAGTTTGTGTCTTGAGTTCTAACTCTTTCAAGCGGTATTCATGTTCCATTTCTTGTCTCCTGGCATTCTGTTCCATTTCCAGTTTCTTGGTCTCCTGGTCCATTTTCTTGGCCTCTTGTTCCATTTTCTTGGCCTCTTGTTCCATTTCCAGTCGCTTGGTCTCCTGTTCCAGTTCCATTCGTTTCAATTCCAACTCAGTCTTACGGTCTTCTCTTTCCGCTTGACGAATCTCTCTCTCTCGTTCTTGTATGTAATCAGTTAGCTCTGAACCAGCTAACCCAATTTCCTCCCCGTTGGCCTTCAGTTCGGCTGTAGTTACTTTAGGAGTTGCCATAGTTACAGCAGATAAGTCAGCACGTTGAGTAAAGACACCCCAAGGCAGAAAATAATACTCACTATAAACAGATAATCTACCTAGAACCTATATCCTTAATCTATGTTTATTTAATATAATAAATCTACAACACCACACAGTACATCACAACCACTCTCTCATCCACAAAAGGCGATATAGGATAAAGACTTATGTAGACGTGTGACCGTGTGACTAGGTATGTAATGTGTCTTACCACCTATCCACATTCACTCTGTCTGGAACTTTCTCACTGTAAAGTCACCAGCCTTAATGAAATGTTTCTACCATAAATGTAATGGCACCATATATCCAATGGACGTCCTTCCATTAAAAGTCATCAATGTATACTTCTTCTTATTCCAATCAGTATGTCCCAACATGTAGGTACTCCGCTATGCCTGTGCCAATATGCAGGTCATATGGGTATAATGTATGTACGTATCCCGCTCGCTCCACCAATTATGTGATGTTGTTTCCCCGAGAAGAGAGTGGGATCAACATGCACATCTTTAAACTGATTATCTGTTGGGATTATTGACTGACTTTTCGTCTACACTCCTCTCTTCTGTCTTCCCTTCCATATATCTCTTTCTTTCACTCTCTCTCTATTATTCTCTCAACACATACTTCGACAACAGTTCTTTTCCACATTAAATAAAAGATTTAATTTAAAACTATGTCTGGTGTATGGGTGGATATTGTCTGTGTAGTTGCTAGTGTATTCTATTGTTGGTGACAGAATGAACTCAGAATGTCTATCAGCGGTATCTTCTCGCCAGTCATTCTTCACGATTACAGGACATCACATCAAACAGGACAGAGCTCACCCGGGATGATCCGTAGACTTGAGTCTGATGGTAAATCCGTTAGTGAAATGAAAACAAACTGTTCACCACTGCGTCACCGTATTGCTATAAAAGTCCCGTAAGTTTATGACTGTGCCCAAATCGGGTTCATGATATTAAGTATCCATCATCGAGAAAAAAACACCACATTGTCAATGTTCTTCCTATTGTCTATTATGATTATCACTATTGTCTTTGTCTATTCCTTCTACTCTATGTATGCAAGTCGTATGTAGGTTGAAGTCTCTGCTTGCCCCATCTTAACATCTCTTTCTGTTTAGGAGCCCCAGTGGTATATGAGTGTTAGCATACAGTCTTCTGTATTTTACTGGATGTTAGTATTTGTTCATCTGAACAAACTGTTTAGGTTCTTTCTGGATCTACGTATGTACTTTATTGGTTCAAGTAGAGTATTTTTTTCTTTCTTCTCTAATGTCCCTAGAAACTGGGAACCTGTGGATGAATATAACAAGTCGAGTGGTAAGCGTCCGCCCCTTACTCCTAACTTATGCAAGTGTCCTTCTCCAGCCATAATGACAAGGCTTTCGAAGTCACCATCAGCATACGACATAAGAATTCACCTCAGTCTAAAACACCCACTAATAATATGTAATGATAAAGGTAATACCCGCTCATCTATATTTCCTATTCTAAAACTATATTTTAATATACCTTATACACATCTCTGTTCCTTTATAGAATTAAGGTAGATCCACGAATCGAAATTAATCCGCAGCCAAGCACTTTATCCCATTATAAGGGAGGATATTTCTTTTCATTACAGGACACATAATTCTATCTTTCCGTCCAGTTGGGGAACACACACTCAACTGACACAAAGAAGTGGCCACTCTCTTTAGATCATCTTTGTCCCATCGTCCTTGACATTGCTGGACAAAGCCAATTCAGACTTCATTATCCCTTGTCAGTGGAAAATTTCTGATCTCGAACTTTTCCGTTGTTTAATACAACCAAACCACATTCTGCTGTCCAGTCTTAGTCGCAAACCTACCTCCAGAACGCAATAAGCTGGTCCATGATGCTGTCTCTCTTTGTCGCTAACCAAATTTTCCACTCGACAGTTACCTGTGTTGTAGTCGACTCTCCCGACTTGACCTACATACACATGCGATGGTCAATCCTTTGTGGTTATCCTTCTGTTTCATTAACCCTTCTCCCACCTGGGCAGTTGGTGTATGCAGTCGTCCATCTGGGAATCATTAACTCTCAGTATTTCACGACAGTGGTATCCCTGCCTGGAATATTTCAACAAAATGATTGGGCAGTGTGGTATCCCTGAATGGAATATCTCAACAAAATGATTGGGCAGTGTGGTATCCCTGTCTGGAATATCATCTCTACAAAATTATTGAGCAGTGTGGTATCCGGGTTGAGCATCGGTCTCTTTTATAGTAAAATGATTGGTCGAAGTCCTTCAAGAAACAAATGAAGATCGTAAACTAATTAAAGACATTGTATTTATCAGCAAAATGATTGGTCCGTGCCTAGAGTATTGTCTCTTTATCAGCAAAATGATTGGTCCGAGCCTGGTGTATCAGCGTTTCTTTTTCAATAAAATGATCAGCATGTTATCCGTGTCTTCTTCTTTCGTTCGCTTGAAATATGTCTATAATTGCAATGTTGTCTCTTGTATGAATGTAACTGTCTTTTTTAGTTCACTCAGCGGTCCACAGAGTTTAGTTATCTGTGTCTAGAATATGTCTCTTCATGAAAATGATTGGTTCCAAGTCTGGGGTATCAGCATTACCTCATCATGATGCTCACTATGTGTACTCACACAGAATATAATCGCTAGTTTACCCCCTGCCAGAACGCAAATGGTAACTCTCAACCATACAAACGCCCCTAAGTAAGTCACCAACATCCATTGCGATATACACCTGCGTTCTCTTTGCAGAACATGAAAGTACAGACAGTAGACGCGCATAAGCAGCATAACAGACCGTTGGTGCACGCCGCAACGGTCTCAGCGTGCAGTCTGAAGGCAACTCACGTAAATAAGGGCAACCAAAAAATAAACAAGTGGAGTTTACAACAGTTAAGAAATATAATTAGCTCAATATTTATCCACGGGTGTCTAATTAATCAAATTTCCAAGCGGGGTGCCTGTCTATGGCTGGCGACTCTCTCCGGGAGTGTCAATGTGCAGGTGTTTGTAGACAGTTGTCTTTGTTTTACTCTCATTGCCAGGAGGCGATGAACCAACGAAGGGGCGTGTGTTTTAACTGATCAAGAGGTCAGCATGGCCGAGTGGGTAAGAACGCTTGTTCTTCGCCATTCGGTGTGGTGGTGGCGAGTTCGGCCCCTACACCGGTGGGTTGGACTAAAATGTTGACTTCTCAACCTTGACTTGGGGACGTAAATTACAAGTGTCTAAGAAGTCAGGGCGGATTCGACTGATGGCGAGGGACACTGGTAATAGCGAAAGCTAATCCACATGCAAAATCAGTCTAAGCAGTTAGTGGCAACTACTAGAGGTAGTAGTAGCATATGAATGGGCTACACCATAGAGTTCAACGCTAGAGATCGCAACAAACACATTTCCTTGCTGTACACTTGCAAATGTCTCCGTGGCGATGTCGCTGCGGACGCGATTCGTAATGCCGCTTACCCGCTTTTGAAACACAGCGGTGACCGATGTGGCAGCAGACCGTGTCTCGCTGGTTTTGACGTGTGTGGTATGGGAGCCGGTCGTTCAGAGGGTAATGGCAAACTACTGAACGTAAAAATTTGCCAAGACAACGGCAGTAAAATGCTGGTGTTGACTGCAACGCCCTGTAAAGGATATGCTACTTTAAAAAAAAAAATCTTGCAAATGCACTGTGTTTCTAATAGCTCCTTCATGAATGTCGTTGTTTCGACAACTAAACAGATCTCATGATTCCATTTTTTCAGATTACTTTTCTCATCTGGTAGAATAACATAATTGTCAGTTCACATGGACAATGCTTTGATTCGTTACGGTGTAACTCTTTCCTTCTCTGGTGGTAGCCGGTAGCACACGTTGGTAAGTTGTCAACTTGCTGCTGATCTTGGATGAGGTAGCTGGTAAATTATTCTTCCGCTGCCCTGCTTCTTCCATTGGAAGAAATGTCCTCAACCAATCCGCATCAAGCATCAGATCGTTTCCAATGTTCTTCAGCACCCTCTGTTCTTCAGCAACTATTATCTTCCAATATTATTCATCTCTCATTTTTCTTCTCCTCGTCTTAGGTCCTTCTCCTCGCCTTAGGTCCTTCTCTATTTAGTTTGCTTTGTGAATTACTGACAAAGGACTTTATAGCTTAATATAAGGTTTCCCATTCCTAAATGTCCTACCCCGCGACAGCGTCTTTCCTCACCGTTCTGTTCGTTGGGGGTGGGGGAGGGGGTGGTGGTGGTGGTTGTGAATATATCAACGTGGCAAAATATGTCAGCGTGGCTGAAAGGTTTAACGAGCCTTGTTTTCTGACGGCGGCTGTGGGTTCGTTCCACAACCGGAGTGAAAGGTTGACTTCTCGTTCAGAAATCACTGCAACGTACTAGAAAAGACATGCAACATTTTTTGTTGTAAATTTCCTGTCGACGTTTCGGTGTATTTGGAGATTCGAGCTAAGGAACATGCAACATTTCTTGTTGTTGTAAATTTCCTATCGACCTTTCGGGGTATTTGGAGATTAGAGCCAACGGACATGCAACATTTGTTGTTGTAAATTTCATGTTGACCTTTCGGGGTCTTTGGAGATTGGAGTCAACGGACATACATTTATTGTAAATTGCCTGTCGACCTTTCGGGATATTTGGAGATTCGAGCCAAAGAGCATGCAAAATGTTTCGTTGTAAATGTCCTGTCTACCTTTCGAGATAGTTGGAGATTCGATCCTAGGAACATCAACATTTGTTCTTGTTATTGTAAATTTTCTGTCTACCTTTCGAGGTATTTGCAGATTCGAGCCAACGGACATGTAACATCTGATGTTGTTGTTGTAAATTTCCCGTCGACCTCTCGGTGTATTTGGAGATCCAAGCCAAGGGACATGCCAATACCCATGGCTTCCTTGGCAAATCCGGTGGCCTTTCAGGAATCCATCGCGAGTCACCATCACCATTAACAAAAACCAAAATGGCTAAAGACTTCCCGCTGAGCGGCCATTTGTTCAAGTCGTGCTCAACATCCGTTCTTCCTTGTTAGGGAATATGCTTTTAACGTCGAAACAATTTCATTAATCTCGGCCAATTAATGTTACTCTATGCGGAAAATAGATTACAAAAACCAGGTCACGTTGTCGTCAAGTTAATTACTTTAAGAACTCTTCGGTCCTGCCCGGCCAACACTAGTGGATTAATTTATGCACATATTAATAACATCCCGACCAATCAGAGTGTAATTCTCCTAGTGCTCATGGGTAATTTATGCATATGTCGTAGTGCTGGCGATGTAATCAAATTACTCCAGCAGATCTGTAGTTTGATGTTGTTGTGTAGTCAGAGTTGATGAATTTGATTACCCGCGGTTTAATTTTAAATTTCTATGCATTTTTGATGACGTATGTGCGTTTTTGTGTGTCTGTCGGTATGTCCGCCGTCGTATTGCTTTTAATGAACCGTGCCGTCAGATTTCTAAGTAGCCGTCTGCCATCGAATTTTAAAGATTTGTGTGTGTGTGTGTGTGTGTGTGTGTGTGTGTGTGTGTGTGTGTGTGTGTATGTGTGTGTGTGTGTTCGATCGCTTTGAACTCTAGCGTAGTCCATACACGTGCTACTTCTAGTGCACTGGACTGATTTGGATTAGCTTTCCCAATTACCAGTGTCCCTCACCATCAAGCGAACCCACTCCGACTTCAGAGGCACTTGTAATTTACGTCCCAAAGTCAAGGGCGAGAAGTCAACACGTTAGTCCACCTGACCGGTGTAGGGGTTGAACCCGCTACTTCGGCATTAGCCCAATTGAAGTTTAAGTTTGCGCTCTTATCCATTCCGCCATGCTGACGTCATTAACAAATACACAAGTTCGGCCATCTTTTAACTAGCTGCCATGGGATAATTGTTCGTCTTAAGCGACTTCCCGTATCTGCTGTGTGCTTATGTACAGTAGTTTTCTTTAAGCAACCCTTTGATCACACACACACACACATACACACACACATACACACACACCCACACAGCGCATGTCTGCAACCACATTAACGATTTACTTATCACTGATTAACGTTTTAGTTATCACTGACACACCCCAAACTTCCCTTTTGCTCCATTCATTTTTGTTTGGTCCAAACCTACTTTTCATTTGGTACTGAATCTAATGTGGTACATCTGGGGATGTGAGCATGATGGCTGGCCCTCTAATGTGGTACATCCGGGGATGTGAGCATGATGGCTGGCCCTCTAATGTGGTACATCCGGGGATGTGAGCATGATGGCTGGCCCTCTAATGTGGTACATCAGGGGATGTGAGCATGATGGCTGGCCCTCTAATGTGGTAAATCCGGGGATGTGAGCATGATGGCTGGCCCTCTAATGTGGTAAATCCGGGGATGTGAGCATGATGGCTGGCCCTCTAATGTGGTACATCCGGGGATGTGAGCATGATGGCTGGCCCTCTAATGTGGTACATCTGGGGATGTGAGCATGATGGCTGGCCCTCTAATGTGGTACATCCGGGGATGTGAGCATGATGGCTGGCCCTCTAATGTGGTATATCTGGGGATGTGAGCATGATGGCTGGCCCTCTAATGTGGTACATCTGGGGATGTGAGCATGATGGCTGGCCCTCTAATGTGGTACATCTGGGGATGTGAGCATGATGGCTGGCCCTCTAATGTGGTACATCTGGGGATGTGAGCATGATGGCTGGCCCTCTAATGTGGTACATCTGGGGATGTGAGCATGATGGCTGGCCCTCTAATGTGGTACATCTGGGGATGTGAGCATGATGGCTGGCCCTCTAATGTGGTACATCTGGGGATGTGAGCATGATGGCTGGCACTCTAATGTGGTACATCCGGGGATGTGAGCATGATGGCTGGCCCTCTAATGTGGTACATCTGGGGATGTGAGCATGATGGCTGGCCCTCTAATGTGGTACATCTGGGGATGTGAGCATGATGGCTGGCCCTCTAATGTGGTACATCTGGGGATGTGAGCATGATGGCTGGCCCTCTAATGTGGTACATCTGGGGATGTGAGCATGATGGCTGGCCCTCTAATGTGGTACATCTGGGGATGTGAGCATGATGGCTGGCCCTCTAATGTGGTACATCTGGGGATGTGAGCATGATGGCTGGCCCTCTAATGTGGTAAATCCGGGGATGTGAGCATGATGGCTGGCCCTCTAATGTGGTACATCTGGGGATGTGA
This sequence comes from Cepaea hortensis, assembly GCA_963921405.1. Classification (NCBI taxonomy): domain Eukaryota; kingdom Metazoa; phylum Mollusca; class Gastropoda; order Stylommatophora; family Helicidae; genus Cepaea; species Cepaea hortensis. The sequence continues at coordinate 49,176,249 of OY992879.1, forward strand.
GCATGATGGCTGGCCCTCTAATGTGGTACATCTGGGGATGTGAGCATGATGGCTGGCCCTCTACCAAACCTATTGACGCTTGACAGCAAGGCCGACAGACAGACATTCTGTTTAACAAGATGGAGTGGTAGGTTTATTGGTGACATGGTGGTGGGGCTGTTGGTGGTGGGGCTGTGAGTGGTGGGTGTATAGGTGTTTCGTCTATTTGTGACAGGGTGGTAGGGTCTATTTGTGACAGGGTGGTGAGGTCTGATCGTGACAGGGTGGCAGGGTCTATTTGTGATAGGGTGGTGGGGTCTATTTGTGACAGGGTGGTGGAGTCTATATGTACCAGGGTGGTGGGGTCTATTTATGATAGGGTGGTGGGGTCTATAGGTACCAGGTTGGTGGGGTCTATAGGTACCAGGGTGGTGGGGTCTATTTGTGACAGGGTGGTGGGGTCTATTTGTGACAGGGTGGTGGGGTCTATTTGTGATAGGGTGGTGGGGTCTATAGGTACCAGGGTGGTGGAGTCTATATGTACCAGGGTGGTGGGGTCTATTTGTGATAGGGTGGTGGGGTCTATATAAGTACCAGGGTGGTGGGGTCTATAGGTACCAGGGTGGTGGGGTCTATTTGTGACAGGGTGGTGGGGTCTATTTGTGACAGGGTGGTGGGGTCTATTTGTGATAGGGTGGTGGGGTCTATAGGTACCAGGGTGGTGGGGTCTATAGGTACCAGGGTGGTGGGGTCTATTTGTGACAGGGTGGTGGGGTCTATTTGTGACAGGGTGGTGGGGTCTATTTGTGATAGGGTGGTGGGGTCTATAGGTACCAGGGTGGTGGGGTCTATTTGTGACAGGGTGGTGGGGTCTATATGTACCAGGGTGGTGGGGTCTATTTGTGATAGGGTGGTGGGGTCTATTTGTGATAGGGTGGTGGGATCTATTTGTGACAGGGTGGTGGGGTCTATTTGTGATAGGGTGGTGGGGTCTATTTGTGACAGGGTGGTGGGGTCTATTTGTGATAGGGTGGTGGGGTCTATAGGTATCAGGGTGGTGGGGTCTATAGGTACCAGGGTGGTGGAGTCTATATGTACCAGGGTGGTGGGGTCTATTTGTGACAGGGTGGTGGGGTCTATTTGTGATAGGGTGGTGGGGTCTATAGGTACCAGGGTGGTGGGGTCTATAGGTACCAGGGTGGTGGGGTCTATTTGTGACAGGGTGGTGGGGTATATTTGTGATAGGGTGGTTGGGTCTATAGGTACCAGGGTGGTGGGGTCTATTTGTGACAGGGTGGTGGGGTCTATTTGTGACAGGGTGGTGGGGTCTATTTGTGATAGGGTGGTGGGGTCTATTTGTGACAGGGTGGTGGGGTCTATAGGTACCAGGGTGTTGGGGTCTATTTGTGACAGGGTGGTGGAGTCTATATGTGACAGGGTGGTGGAGTCTATATGTGACAGGGTGGTGGTGTCTATTTGTGACAGTGTGGTGGGGTCTATATGTGACAGGGTGGTGGGGTCTATAAGTGACAGAGTGGTGGGGTCTATTTGTGACAAGGTGGTGGGGTCTATAGGTACCAGGGTGGTGGGGTCTATTTGTGACAGGGTGGTGGAGTCTATATGTGACAGGGTGGTGGAGTCTATATGTGATAGGGTGGTGGAGTCTATATGTGACAGGGTGGTGGAATCTATATGTGACAGGGTGGTGGTGTCTATTTGTGACAGTGTGGTGGGGTCTATATGTGACAGGGTGGTGGGGTCTATAAGTGACAGAGTGGTGGGGTCTATTTGTGACAAGGTGGTGGGGTCTATAGGTACCAGGGTGGTGGGGTCTATTTGTGACAGGGTGGTGGAGTCTATATGTGACAGGGTGGTGGAGTCTATATGTGATAGGGTGGTGGAGTCTATATGTGACAGGGTGGTGGAATCTATATGTGACAGGGTGGTGGGGTCTATTTGTGACAGGGTGATGGGGTCTATAGGTACCAGGGTGGTGGGGTCTATTTGTGACAGGGTGGTGGAGTCTATATGTGACAGGGTGGTGGAGTCTATATGTGACAGGGTGGTGGAGTCTATATGTACCAGGATGGTGGGGTCTATTTGTGATAGGGTGGTGGGGTCTATAGGTACCAGGGTGGTGGAGTCTATAGGTACCAGGGTGGTGGGGTCTATTTGTGACAGGGTGGTGGGGTCTATTTGAGACACGGGAAGAAAAGCCGGAAAGTGATACAAACCACATCGCACACGGAGAGACTATTGATAATTCAAACTAACGGATAAACCATAAAGGATCCTTTTAACGCTTTAAGACCAACTGGACATAGTGTGCTATGCCTATATTTATTTTATAGATAAATCGACATTGGGTGGGTGATGTTAGTATCACTCCGGCCGATAAAAATATTTTCCTTGTGTAAAAATATCACCATGCGGCGAAATAACCAGACAGTAAATCGTGCAACCTCTAGTTTGTGTCTTCTGTATTTAAATTCTCTAAGGGAATATTATTTTGAGCATCACCATATACTCAATAGTGTCCCAGACGTGTAAAAGTCCTTTATGGTTTCATAGAATTGTCTCAGCTGTCAACACTAATCACGCCCATCTGAGTTATTTCACCCACTATTGACCCATTTCCTTTGCTACTTCACCCACTATTAACCCATTTCCTTGGCAACTGTAATTGTTCAGTCTTAAAAGTACACAAGCGCTACAGGAGGCCTGGAGACTCCCAGTCCATTTCTTTCTTGGTTTTCTCCACGGCAGTTGCTGCGTTCAGGCCTGGTCAGCCGATTGTGGGATTAACACAATGAGAGCTTAATGGCGAGTTCAGGGGCGCAGCCGGACGTCCCCAACAATTAGCAGCTGAGGAGGCTAGAAGTGGACGCAGGCCTTTATTTGTGGCCAGTTGGCACCTGTTCTGTGAGAAGCAGAGATGTGAGTGGCCAAGATGTGAGTAAGAGTAGGGAGATGTAAATGGGAGTGGAAATGAAGCTAGAACCTTTAGGAAATGAAGCCAGGACCTTTTGTAAATTACGCCAGCACTTTTTGCAAATGACGACATGACCTTATGCATATAAAGACGGGACTTTGTGCAAATTAAGCAAGAATCTTTGGCAAATGAAACCAGGACCGCTTGCAAATGAAGCCAGGACTATTTGCAAACGAAGCCAGAACCTTTTACAAGTGAAGCCAGGACCTTGTGGAAATGACGCCAGGACCTTGTGCAAATGAAGCCAGGACCGTATGGAAATGAAGCTAGGACCGTGTGGAAATGAAGCCAGGACATTGTGGAAATTGAACCTCGAAATTTTGCAAATGAAGCACCCTTTATTTTAGTTGTGTGGAGACATCCATTTGTCGAAGTTTACTTCATTCTTGCAGCGAGGCGCTGTCATTTGTGACTAGTTCGAACCCCGCTTTGGCAACTACAGATTCAGTTTTTGTCTCGTGTTCGGTCAGCGTCGGTGACTAAAGGTAGCGAACACGATTCACAATCCGGTATACCACGTTCGAAATCAGGGTATTTGGAACCAGACCGCCTCGCGTCGCTTCTGAACAATGGTTTCGGTGGCCCGGAAAGCAATGGCAAACTGCTAAATGTAAAATTGCCTAGAATATCACCAACATTAAATTGCTGGGGTTGGGTCTGACGTCCTGTAAAGGATATGCAACTGGCTTTGTATTCTCTGCTCTCATTTCTTTCTTCTGTTGCTATGAGCACCAGTGAGTACTTTTCGTGCAGTTTTGTTCGAACTGGTTATTTTGCAGAAGTGGCCAGCTGTATAGAAATCGTTGTTACAGTGGACATTACTGTTTGTATTGTGCTTTCTCTCTCTGCAACCTCAAATAAATCTATCCTGTGCACAAACAGGGCTACAGTTGTATAACATAATCACCAATATGGGACTCTTGGGAAGGCCTAGACAGATACCATATAACTAAATACCTGAGAACTAGACTGACAGATACGCCGAGAACTAGACTGACGGATACCAGTGAACCAAGAGTTGAGAAAAAGTTACTGGGGTTCGATATGACAACGCTATATACATTCCCCCACAGAACGTATCAATCAACATTCAATCATGTATTGGCTGCTTATGATTTACTAACCAATGTTAGTTCAGTATGTTGTCATTGCTTCCCGGATGACCGACTATTCATACCATCTAAATCAACGCAAAGCCGGTCTACCTGGCATAGGGAGTTAACGTCTTTCTCCTTAATCCCGTATATTCTCGTGAGTAGCGCAGCTGCGCGAGAATCGGCAGCGGCTCGCGCCGCGCTGGTAACTTACGGGGGTATGTGAGCCGGTCGCTCAGATAGCAATGGCAAAATACTGAGAGTAATCTTGCCTAGTACATCAACAATAGCTGAAGAATGCTAGTGTTGACAGCGACGTCCTGTAAAGGATTTGCAAAATTTAAAAAAGAACATCAACGCAAAGCCGTTTGCCTTCTAATCCGCTGGAAGCTAATTTCGAGACGGAGGTTTGTGAGACTCCGGAACTCACTATCCCCAAAGCCAGTGCGCCGGTTAGATAAGATATAGCATGATACAATCCGAGTAGTGTAACTAGAAAGGCCTTTGTATGTAATCTACACGGCAACAGAAATAAATCCCCAACAAACACAACAGTAGAAATAGAAAACGTATACAGATAGGATATAGGCGTAGATTTGTGGGATAAGTTAAGGAAATGACGGCTGGATGTGAGCTGGTTGATTGGCTATGCCATCTGTAAAGACACGTCTCTTATTTTATAGGCAAATTGCCTTACTATACAGGCGACGAGGAGTATTAGTGCAATGTCAAAGCAAAGATGGTTGTTCGACTCAATGAGGCATATTTAGTATATCGTGTTAGTCCCATCAAACTATTAAACGTAACATTGCCTAGAAAAAAAATAATCTCGCAACGTTCTGCAAAGGCGATGGAATATTTTATTACGTTCGTGAGTTTGCCTTTGCTGACCAGCTATCGATGCTCATGCTATTAAAAATCAACGCAAACGTTCTACTTTAAATTACTTTCAGCTGATTTCAAACCCTCGAACTGTTAAGCCGGAGCATTCGTTTGTGAAGTGTTACTGGATCTCCACAACTCTGAAGTTAGCACCATCAACCATGTGGACAACAGCACGCTCAACCATGGGGACAACAGAACACTCAACCATGGGGACAACAGCACACTCAATCATGGGGACAACAGCACTCTCAACCATGGGGACAACAGCATGCTCAACCATGGGGACAACAGCACGCTCAACCATGGGGACAACAGCACGCTCAATCACGGGGACAACAGCACGCTCAATCATGGGGACAACAGCACACTCAACCATGGGGACAACAGAACACTCAATCATGGGGACAACAGCACGCTCAATCACGGGGACAACAGCACGCTCAACCATGGGGACAACAGCTCGCTCAATCACGGGGACAACAGCACACTCAACCATGGGGACAACAGAACACTCAACCATGGGGACAACAGCACGCTCAACCATGGGGACAACAGAACACTCAACCATGGGGACAACAGAACACTCAACCATGGGGACAACAGCACACTCAACCATGGGGACAACAGCACACTCAACTATGTGGAACTCGGCACACTCATTTATGTGGATCTCGGCACACTCAACCATGTGGAACTCGGCACACTCAACCATGTGGAACTCGGCACACTCAACCATGTGGAACTCGGCACACTCATTTATGTGGATCTCGGCACACTCAGTTATGTGGAACTCGGCACACTCAACCATGTGGAACTCGGCACACTCATTTATGTGGATCTCGGCACACTCAGTTATGTGGAACTCGGCACACTCAACCATGTGGAACTCGGCACACTCAACCATGTGGAACTCGGCACACTCATTTATGTGGATCTCGGCACACTCAGTTATGTGGAACTCGGCACACTCAACCACGTGGAACTCGGCACACTCAACCATGTGGGACTCTACACACTCATTTATGTGGGTCTCAGCACACTGTAATCATGTGGGTCTCTACATATGTGCTAGCAGAAAATAGAACTCAACACAGTGGATCTTTACAGCCACCACCACCACCACCACCACCACCACCACCACCACCACCACCACCACCACCACCACCACCACCACCACCACCACCACCACCACCACCATCACCACCACCACCACCACCACCACCACCACCATCACCACCACCACCACCATCACCACCACCACCACCACCATTACTACTATTACTTCAACGAATACTACTACAGCGTATATATAAATTTTACTTCTGTTGCTGATCCTACAAACTACTACTACTGGCTGATTACCATTCAGACGGCTTTATTTTCGTCCTTCCTACATTTATATATCTCCGTCTTGCCATTACATCTGTCCGTTCGCGCTCCCCTCAGCACACAACTCAACCCATGTGTTCTAATTGCGCACCCCTGCCCTCACCCCTGCAGTCCGTGAGTCAGCCCAATTACTGACCATAACGGGTTGACCACTGGCGACTGACCCCGACCACTAAGTGATGACAGAACAAAGATTGTTATTTCGTCAGACCAGGCCCTAATGAAGTGACCACGCCTTAATGAAGGGCCTGGGAGAACCGGGGTCAACAAGGGAAGATTGGGACATGAGGGCTTTTAGAGATACAGAACTGGACAGGCGTGGAGATCCTGAAGGCATATCTTATTCAGTCAGTGATCGCTTTTAAAGATACGTAGTCAGCTTGCCTTCGTGGGGTCTGTTGCAATATCGCTGACGAGGAGGTAGGGAGCTTAATCCTTACACCGGCATTAAGTTGGACTTAATCTTTGACCTCTTGTCCAGAAGTCAATGGCAACTTACTGAACATAAAATTGCCAAGAAAATTATCCTGGGCTTGAGCGCAGCGTCATACAAAGGACACGCAGTATCTAACATGTATCACACCAGTAAGTTGTATACACGCCCCGAAGCCTTGGATAGACTAACATGTATCACACGAGTAAGTAGTATGCACGCCCCGAAGCCGTGGATAGACTAATATGTATCACACGATAAGTATACACGCCCCGAAGCCGTGGATAGACTAGCATGTATCACACCAGTAAGTTGTATACACGCCCCGAAGCCGTGGATAGACTAGCATGTATCACACCAGTAAGTTGTATACACGCCCCGAAGCCGTGGATAGACTAGCATGTATCACACCAGTAAGTTGTATACACGCCCCGAAGCCGTGGATAGACTAGCATGTATCACACCAGTAAGTTGTATACACGCCCCGAAGCCGTGGATAGACTAGCATGTATCACACCAGTAAGTTGTATACACGCCCCGAAGCCGTGGATAGACTAGCATGTATCACACCAGTAAGTTGTATACACGCCCCGAAGCCTTGGATAGACTAACATGTATCACACGAGTAAGTTGTATACACGCCCCGAAGCCTAGGATAGACTAACATGTATCACACAATAAGTATACACGCCCCGAAGCCTAGGATAGACTAACATGTATCACACAATAGGTATACACGCCCCGAAGCCTAGGATAGACTAACATGTATCACACAATAGGTATACACGCCCGAAGCCTAGGATAGACTAATATGTATCACACGATAGGTATACACGCCCCGAAGCCGTGGATAGACTAGCATGTATCACACCAGTAAGTTGTATACACGCCCCGAAGCCTTGGATAGACTAACATGTATCACACGAGTAAGTTGTATACACGCCCCGAAGCCTAGGATAGACTAACATGTATCACACAATAAGTATACACGCCCCGAAACCTAGGATAGACTAATATGTATCACACAATAAGTATACACGCCCCGAAGCCTAGGATAGACTAACATGTATCACACAATAGGTATACACGCCCCGAAGCCTTGGATAGACTAACATGTATCACACGATAGGTATACACGCCCGAAGCCTAGGATAGACTAATATGTATCACACGATAAGTATACACGCCCCGAAGCCTAGGATAGAGTAACACAATATCTAACACAGTGGTTCTCAACCTTTTTTGGCGCATGCCCCCCCCCTCCTTTTACCATATGTTCAGAACGTCAATCCCCCCCCCCTTTTCGAATATCCTGCCTATAAATCCCCCCCCCCCCCCCCCCACCCTTACACAGTATACATACAAACATTACAAAAACATACCAAAAACATTTCATTAGAGCGAGAAGTACAGAACCGTAAAATGTAGAGGGAAAAACAATATCAAGTAACTGGTTCTTGTATTAATGTGATCTTGAAATAATCTTAACCCCCCCCCCCCCCCTAAACCCTAAAATTCCCCCCTCGATAGTATAGTATACACACCTAAGCTACTAACACTTGCCACGTCAAGAGTTTAATATGTCATGTACTATAGAGTGTTGTACACTTACCGTTCGTTTATAATGTACGAGTATAATGATGTTATTAGCCAAGATTAGCCTCATGAGTGAGGTATGAATGAAATCATGTATGACAAATGAAAAGGACGGATTGGTAAATGAATGAGCCTGCGTGCCTAATTTTTACCCCTTTTTGAAAATAAAGAGATGTTCGTGTTTTCTATAGTCCAGAGTAGTCTTTAGAAGTCTTGGCAAAACTGATAGTGCGAGGTACCTCTACATCGTCTTTAAAATTCAGAACCTGTCTTATCCTAACTTATGTTGTAAATTCGAAAATCCAATATTTTCCTTCATGATCTTTGAGATCTACAATTCAGAACACGTCTTTGTCTTTTTTAATATCTGGAATGTTGTACAGTTCTGGCAAGAGCAATCGTCTTAGAGCACCTCTAATTGTCTACTACCAGATTCAAAACAAACCATCCTAAAGTCTCTTAGAAGATTGAAAATCCATTGTATCTCTTCATGAAGTCTTTCAACTGTCTTTATAACTTATTTTACAATATCTTTAGTGCAAAATGTCTTTATAGCGTATTTTAGAATATCTATATAGTCCTTAATGTCTTTGTGGCGTCCTGTACAATATTTATATTCCAGATTGTATTTGTGGCGTATTTTACAATAATCTTTATAACACATTTTACAATATATGGTATACGTTATAAAGCTATGTCTTCATGAAGTCTTTTACATGATTGAACACGGACTACATTCTTGACAATCCAGCACACCAACGACCATGCCATCAGTGTTGGTCTTCTTCTGCTGACCTGTATCCGGGTTTCTGTGTTCGTCCCAGGCGATTTGGAAGCAGATCGCTTAGCTTTGATTGTAACAATTGGTATGAGCTTCGGTCGTTAAGAAAGTATGGCAAACTACAGAACGTAAACTAAATCACAAATAGCCAGTAAATGCTATTGGCTGGCCTGTCGTTCTGGTCGTATATGGATGTGATCTGCATCCGAGCGGTTTGAAACGTTTAAACATGGACCTGGACTCCCACGTTGACGATCTGCATCCGAGCGGTTTGAAACGTTTAAACATCGACCTGGACTCCCACATCCACCTAGCCTGAAATGTTTAAACATGGACCTGGACCCCCAGGTCGACCTAGCCTGAAATGTTTAAACATGGACCTGGACTCCCACGTCCACCTAACCTGAAATGGGTACCAGGCAGTGTCCTGGAAAGTAATGGCGACCGGTGTTATATTGATCATACCACCCACCGAGTGTTTAGTCTGGTTTGATTGTAAAGGGGTCCTTCTTCTTCTTCGTTCATCCGGAGTTTTTTTCGGATGTGATTGCGTTGTGCCTGTTTACAGCAGAGCTGCGTTCTTGCGCCGTTAGGCCGACACATCCGACTTCTGCGGGCATTTGTTGACCGGGTTAACCTTCCCGGGGGTTTCTTAGGACGTTTGACTCTCACTGTTGTGGTGTTATCCCCTATCCCAGCTGGTCCATATAGAACAGCCAAAGATCCTGGTCAGCCCTCAAGGGAAGGCAGGGGCAGACCATGGGCATTCCCCGCCATCCAAGGAGGCTTCCATACTTGCAGAGCCGATACATAGCGCTCTGGTACTGGGCTCACCCAAGGAATCGTCACGTCCTGCACATGGCTGCTTAGCCTCACTTCCGTATATTGGGCCTTCCGTTCACCATAGGCTGTTCTTCCGGAAACCAGAAGTATGCAGTCTGCAGATGACATCCACACAGTGAGCTTTCGATTCGGACTTTCCATGTAATGGATTTGCTAGCCAAGCAATATTCCATTTCGTGCCACTAGGACACTTTTCCACCTTTTATGAAGCCCACACAGTGGGCTTTTGATTCAGACTTTCCACGTAATGGATTTGCTATCCAAGCAATATTCCATTTCGTGCCACTAGGACACTTTTCCACCTTTTATGAAGCCCACACAGTGGGCTTTTGATTCGGACTTTCCACGTAATGGATTTGCTATCCAAGCAATATTCCATTTCGTGCCACTAGGACACTTTTCCACCTTTTATGAAGCCCACACAATGGGCTTTTGATTTGGACTTTCCACGTAATGGATTTGCTATCCAAGCAATATTCCATTTCATGCCTCTGGGTCTTCATGCACCTTTAAATGTCAACCTGTATATAGTTAAAGTAATCTGCGGTCAACTTTAGCTTGTTGATATCTCCATAGAGCTTGTCCTCAAATGAAGCAGGTGTGGGCCAAAATATCTTTCTCTGTTCTGCATACGTTGGGCAATCCTGCAGCAAATGTTTTGCTGTCATTTTTCCAGTTCTACAATTACATTCATCGGTATCTCCTATCTTTAGTTTATTGAACAAGTGGTATTTCAGCCTGTTGTGTCCTGTGCGGAGTCTGAAGATTGCTACTTGTTCTCTTCTGTCGAGTTTGTAATATGCATCATCCTTCTGATGGCCTGGATGCTCTGATTCCCATTTGGTTCTATAAGTGCTTTTTATCAACCTCTTTGCCTCATTATAGGTTATGTCTATGTCAGGCTGTGGTAGTCGTCCGCCCTCTTTTGCCAGTCTGTCAGCCTCTTCGTTTCCAGGTATACTGCAATGTGATGGGATCCACTGTATTACAACTTTTTTGGATTTCTGGCATAGACCATGGAGTGCTGCTCTTAGGTCAGTTAGTTCTGTGCTGTTATTGCTCTTCAGTATTGAGACAGCTGACTTTGCATCTGTGAAGATAGCTATTTGCTTCTCTTTATTTTCCTCCATCAGGAGCATTTCTGCTGCAGTTTTCAGAGCCTCTACCTCCGCTTTGAAGTTACTTGAAAATTTTCCAGTTGCCACTGAATGTGTTTTTTTCGCTCCATTTTTTAAATTTAGGAGAATTCCTCCTCCTCCATTCTCTATTGAATTTTTGGCTGATCCATCTGTATATGCATGGGTCCAATTCCTGCTTGGGTAATGTTCTTTTATGTAGTTTAGGGTTATTTCTCTTCTTTCGGTCCTATACCTACTTGTAACTACTCATCTGATCTTGTTCCTCTTGTAACTCGCGGTGTCGAGGTGAAGTATAAACAGCGGGACAGTGCCCGTTTTTAGGATTATGGAGATTCGCATGGACTCCCTCTGTCCATCGTTTATGTGGTCGGCCTCTTTTTCTGCTTCCATTTTGTCTGTACATCATTGCTTGTTGTGGTAGCCTGGTTATATGGCCAAAGCATTTAACTTGCTGTTTTCTGATAAAGTCTATCGCGGCTATAACCCCGACTTTAATTCTGATTTCATTTGATTTTTTCTTCTTGATACATTTGAGTATATTTCAGGAATCTAATTTCTGTTGTAATTGTTTTCTCTTTCATTGTCCGGGTTTGGCAGGTAGCATAGAGCTGGTATGGAGATCCATCGGCAGATGAAATTCATAAACATTTCTGTTGAAGGGGCCTCTGTGACACAGTGGTTAGTAAGCTTCATTACTTCTTCAGGGGTCTCGATTCACTCTCCAGATATGGTGGGGTTGTTTTCCAGCGAGTACTATTATGGATATCGACCCAGCCTCGTCAGTTTGATAAGGGGTAATTTTCTGAATATGGCGTGCTGAATGTCTTCGATGAGGCAGGAAGAGTAAATTACTCAAAGGATGGTTGTGACTCTGTAACTTTGACCAGACTCCAAGGACATTAAGTCAGGGTTAAACTACACAAGAGGGTCATAGGGAACGCCAAAGAAGAATAGTCAACCAACACAGAACTGGAGTCGTCAGTCGTTATATGCTGATGGAGATACTGAGGAGGGCATCTGAGATCACTTATGGACTAATAGTTCGATTGGCAATGAGGATGATCTGTTGACTGACTTTCTGGGCGTTCTATGAATTGTCTGAAAAAATGCGACGAGGAAGGGAGTGGACTGTCAGATTCCATGGGATATGTGGGTCTTATTCGTCACATACTTGCCTTGACACCATCTTTATGTCTCCGAAGGCACAAGAGCTGGAATCGTGTAGCAGATCTTGTGGAGAACGTCGCGCTGTCACTGCTCGGCGTAAAATCTTTTACCACTTCTTCTGCCTGTTGCACTCATGGTCATTATCTGTAATAACGTCTATCCCTTTTCGTGCTGGTCGACCATTGCCTCTTCTCCCAAGAAGGAATAGGGGGACACTGGGAAGACAGGGGGAGATGGACACACATAGGAGGGAGATTGGAAAACAGAAGAGAACGGAAAAGAATGATACTGCATACACGGAGGAGTAGGGGGAGGAGGAGGATCAAAAAGCGCGGACTTGAATAGGCTACACGGGGGAGGACAAAGAACAAGCGAGGAAGTGGAGGAATAGGAAGCACGCAGAAATATGATCAGAGAACACTGTGGAGGACCGTAACTAGGAAGAAGGGACAGTTCGGAGGAAGAACAGAAGCAGGAAGGAACAGAAAGCTCGGGAGAAGAATGTGATGTATTGGAAGCACAAAGGCGAAATACAAAAAGCACGGGGGACAGGGGTTAGCAAGGAAATGACAAGAAAGCATTGAGAATGAGAAACCGAAAGAAAAAAGGTGACGAAAACGATGAAGAGAGAAGAAATATTCTCGTCTGGTTAAACTCTAATGTTCTAGCTATGAAGCCACCAAAAGTTTGTAGATTCAGCAGACGTTGTTTACCTTAGGAACACAGAAATAGATGGTTCCATCTCAAACTACAGGGGCCCTGACCACTCGTCACTTTAGACATGGGATTATTAGTGGTCGGCTCTATACTGACGAGGTTACGAATGAAATTCGTAATCCCGAATTCATAGACAGCTGCGGACAATTTGGAGGCGGACCAACCTTGCGGTAGCTTTAATAGTGTACATCATTGCTTGTGATGGTATACTGTTGGTTAGTAACCTAGATACATGACCAAACCATTTGACTTGCTGTCTTTTGATACAATCTAGTGCATCTATAACCCCCGCTGTAGTCTTGATTTCATTTCTGATTTTCTTTTCTTGATACATTGAGCATTCTCGGTTTATTAGAAAGCAGTGGCGAACCAGGGAATCATAAACAGCCAAACATGCTGGAGTTGAATGCGATGCCATATCAATGATATGCAACTAACGTTCTAATTCTCCATTCTGAATGCAGGCTAGTAGTCACTATCATGTATCACAGTCTTGGCAGTACGTCGTTCTCACAACGGGCCGCATTGAAGTCTATCGTCCTTACCTTCCCTTCCACCTCATGCACGCTCATGCATACCGAGTCTGTAATTTGTGTTCATCGAGGTTCTGGGCAAGCCCTGTATTTTCTTCTAGGAGAGAAGCTCGGGGAAACAAAGAAAAGAGATAGGTAGGAGACTAGAGAATGTGGTATAGGAATCACGGAAAAGGAGGAACGGGAAGAACTGGGGTGGAAGGAAAGGATGTACGGGGAAAGATAAAACAGGAACAGAAAACACTGAGACGAAGGTACATAAACCACGAAAGAGGAGGAACAGAAAGAATGGAGGACGACGACCTGAAAGGAGGAACAGAAAGGATGGAGGACGACGACCAGAAAAGGGGAACAGAAAGAATGACTTCAGAATGGAAAAAATGATTTGGGAATGGAAACTACGGAAAATATTAATTGGGAACGGGAAACTTTTGAGAATTTGGAACGGGAAATTTGGAGAATTAGGAACGGGAAAACCTGGAGAACTGGGAACGGAAAATCTGAAATGAGAAGCCAAAAGAAATAAGGTGACGAAAACTAGAAGAAAGAAATGTCTCGTCTCATTAAACTCAGAAGTCCCCTAGCTATGAAGCTATCAAAAGCTGTAGAGACTGCACCAGGCGTTGCTTCTTTTACGAAAACAGGAACCACCTCAAACTGCACCAAATCTGTATCGGATGGGGGACATTCTATGGTCGGGTCCCCGAGCCGTGTTTTCCTAATGTCGCAATAGATGTTACCGAATTACCCGCCTGACTTCGCGCAGAGAAGACAAACAGTGCAGACTTCACTAATGATTTCGGAGCGGAAGCCCCTGTAAGGACAAATCTGATAACATTATGCATTGGGGGACCCACATCGGTGCAGGGACAGATGGCGCAGCTCCGCGCGCCTGTCAGGCTTGGTTATGTCTGTGTTTGCCATCATGTCACAGCGCATGCGTGAGAGACAATCGGCATGACAGGCGTTTCGGAATGAATGCGACCTGCCGTCTTCAACAGTGATCATTAGTGACATCACTGAACCAAAACATATTAAGCGGCATCATTTGGAGATCCCTGCAAATGGGGGTCGGTCATCTGCCCCTCCTCCAGACTTAAAACTATACGTGAAATTATGGTATAGCGTAATTGCATACGTCGCCATTTAAACTCCCTTTCTCTTTTTCTCTGGAGTGGTGTAGGCTGCTACTCTCTGTGGCTAAGAGGATAGTGAGGAGCGCAGTTCATAATGCCTTGTCTTACCAATCGGCTGCGAGAGATTTGAAAGCTGACTGCTTAGCGGTGATTTCGATGGTATGGGCGTCCTGTAAAGGATTTGCAACTAGGACATGCAACTGACATTTAATGTATTGTGTAAGTAATTACATATGTCGCCACTTACACCCTGTCCTCGTTTTCTCTGGAGTAGTCTACCTTAAGATTGCGTTTAGTCTTTTCCCCTTCTACCCTGAGATATAGAAGTACCACACGGTGTCGTCTTTCCCCTTCTACCCTGAGATATAGAAGTACCAGACGGTCTCGTCTTTCCTCGTCTTTCCTCTTCTACCCTGAGATATAGAAGTACCTGACTATCTCGTCTTTCCCCTTCTACCCTGAGATATAGAAGTACCTGACTATCTCGTCTTTTCCCCTTCTACCCTGAGATATAGAAGTACCACACGGTCTCGTCTTTCCCCTTCTACCCTGAGATATAGAAGTACCAGACGGTCTCGTCTTTCCTCGTCTTTCCTCTTCTACCCTGAGATATAGAAGTACCTGACTATCTCGTCTTTCCCCTTCTACCCCGAGATAAAGAAGTACCTGACTGTCTCGTCTTTCCCCTTCTACCCTGAAATATAGAAGTACCAGACGGTCTCGTCTTTCCTCGTCTTTCCTCTTCTACCCTGAGGTGTAGAAGTATCAGGCGGTCTCGTCTTTCCTCGTCTTTCCTCTTCTACCCTGAGATATAGAGGTATCAGGCGGTTTCGTCTTTCCCCTTCTACCCTGAGATATAGAAGTACCTGACTATCTCGTCTTTCCCCTTCTACCCTGAGATATAGAAGTACCAGACGGTCTCGTCTTTCCCCTTCTACCCTGAGATATAGAAGTACCAGACGGTCTCGCCTTTCCTCGTCTTTCCTCTTCTACCCTGAGATATAGAAGTACCTGACTATCTCGTCTTTCCCCTTCTACCCTGAGATAAAGAAGTACCTGACTGTCTCGTCTTTCCCCTTCTACCCTGAAATATAGAAGTACCAGACGGTCTCGTCTTTCCTCGTCTTTCCTCTTCTACCCTGAGGTGTAGAAGTATCAGGCGGTCTCGTCTTTCCTCGTCTTTCCTCTTCTACCCTGAGATATAGAGGTATCAGGCGGTTTCGTCTTTCACCTTCTACCCTGAGATATAGAAGTATCTGACTATCTCGTCTTTCCTCTTTTACCCTGAGATATAGAAGTATCAGGCGGTCTCGTCTTTCCCCTTCTACCCTGAGATATAGAAGTACCTGACTGTCTCGTCTTTCCTCTTCAACCCTGATATATTGAAGTACCAAACTGCTCGTCTTTCCTCGTCTTTCCCCTTCTACCCTGAGATATAGAAGTACCTGACTGTCTCGTCTTTCCTCGTCTTTCCCGTTCTACTCTGAGATATAGAAGTACCTGACTGTCTCGTCTTTTCCCTTCTATCCTGAGATATAGAAGTACCAAACTGTCTCGTCTTTCCTCTTCTACCCTGATATATTGAAGTACCAAACTGCTCGTCTTTCCTCGTCTTTCCCCATCTACCCTGAGATATAGAAGTACCTGACTGTCTCGTCCTTCCTCGTCTTTCCCGTTCTACCCTGAGATATAGAATTACCTGACTGTCTCGTCTTTCCCCTTCTATCCTGAGATATAGAAGTACCAGACTGTCTCGTCTTTCCTCTTCTACTCTGAGATATTGAAGTACCAGACGGTCTCGTCTTTTCCCTTCTACCCTGAGATATAGAAGTACCAGACTGTCTCGTCTTTCCATTTCTATCCTGAGATATGGAAGTACCAGACTGTCTCGTCTTTCCTCGTCTTTCCTCTTCTACCCTGAAATATAGAAGTACTCAACTGCCATGTCTCATCATCCTAGTCTATCCCCCTCTACCCTGAGATATAGAAGTACCAGGCTGTTTTGTCTCAATCATGTTTTTCCTCTTCTGCTCAAAGATGTGTACAGGGCTGTCGTGTCTCGTCTATCCTCTCATCTTTCCTCTTCTACCCTGAGATAGAAATACGAGATTGGTCTTGTCTCGCCGATCCTCTTTCTCTTCTACGCTGAGATAGAAGTACCAGATTGATCTTGTCTCGTCGATCCTCTTTCTCTTCTACCCTGAGAAAGAAATACCAGATTGATCTTGTCTCGTCTATCCCCTTTCTCTTCTACCCTGAGATAGAAATACGAGAGTGGTCTTGTCTCGTCGATCCTCTTTCTCTTCTACCCTGAGAAAGAAGTACCCGATTGATCTTGTCTCGTCTATCCTCTTTCTCTTCTACCCTGAGAAAGAAGTACCCGATTGATCTTGTCTCGTCTATCCTCTTTCTCTTCTACCCTGAGAAAGAAGTACCAGATTGGTCTTGTCTCGTCTATCCTCTTTCTCTTCTACCCTGAGATAGAAATACGAGATTGGTCTTGTCTCGTCGATCCTCTTTCTCTTCTACCCTAAGAAAGAAGTACCCGATTGATCTTGTCTCGTCTATCCTCTTTCTCTTCTACCATGAGAAAGAAGTACCAGATTGATCTTGTCTCGTCTATCCTCTTTCTCTTCTACCCTGAGAAAGAAGTACCCGATTGATCTTGTCTCGTCTATCCTCTTTCTCTTCTACCATGAGAAAGAAGTACCAGATTGATCTTGTCTCGTCTATCCTCTTTCTCTTCTACCCTGAGAAAGAAGTACCCGATTGATCTTGTCTCGTCTATCCTCTTTCTCTTCTACCCTGAGAAAGAAGTACCAGATTGATCTTGTCTCGTCTATCCTCTTTCTCTTCTACCATGAGAAAGAAGTACCCGATTGATCTTGTCTCGTCGATCCTCTTTCTCTTCTACCCTGAGAAAGAAATACCAGATTGATCTTGTCTCGTCTATCCTCTTTCTCTTCTACCCTGAGATAGAAATACGAGAGTGGTCTTATCTCGTCGATCCTCTTTCTCTTCTACCCTGAGAAAGAAGTACCCGATTGATCTTGTCTCGTCTATCCTCTTTCTCTTCTACCCTGAGAAAGAAGTACCCGATTGATCTTGTCTCGTCTATCCTCTTTCTCTTCTACCCTGAGATAGAAATACGAGATTGGTCTTGTCTCGTCGATCCTCTTTCTCTTCTACCCTGAGAAAGAAGTACCAGATTGATCTTGTCTCGTCTATCCTCTTTCTCTTCTACCATGAGAAAGAAGTACCAGATTGATCTTGTCTCGTCTATCCTCTTTCTCTTCTACCCTGAGAAAGAAGTACCAGATTGGTCTTGTCTCGTCTATACTCTTTCTCTTCTACCCTGAGATAGAAATACGAGATTGGTCTTGTCTCGTCTATCCTCTTTCTCTTCTACCATGAGAAAGAAGTACCAGATTGGTCTTGTCTCGTCTATCCTCTTTTTCTTCTAACCTGAGATAAATAAGTGCATCACAGTCGTGTCTTATCTTACTTTTACATTTAGATATAGAAGTACCCAACTGTCTCATTTCCTTATCCGTCCGTAAATATATAAATACCTTCATTCCTTTCGTGTTTCATATTCTACCATGAGGCACCCATTTCTCGCCTTCCCATTTCTCGACTTTCCCATGTTTGGTCTTCCCGATTTTTTTGTTCTTTCCCATTGCTCGCCTTTCCCATTTCTCTTCTCGTCTCTCCCATTCTCGCCTCTCCCATTCTCGTCTCTCCCATTCTCGCCTCTCCCATTCTCGCCTCTCCCATTTTCGCCTCTCCCATTCTCACCTCTTCCATTCTCGCCTCTCCCATTCTCGTCTTTCCCATTCTTCCCTGAAATAACCTACCCTGCCTACGCCAGCATATGCGACATATTGTGTATGAGGTAGTTCCCATAATTGTATAGACAGTTCTCTATGCATGATGTGTTCAACATCACAACGAATGTCCTTATTTTCCAGACACTTTCAGCTTTCTACTTTCACTATTAAAGAAACTTGTCTTTGCCTCGATGGGAATTCCACAACATTAACCCCCCGCGCCGACAGGCAAGCATACTATCAATTCATCTGCCACCGCGACTCATTTGCTACAGAATGTTGCTAAAACTACTACTACAAGTACTACATTGGAATACAAACAATTAGGTATGTATAGGACACAAAGGACAATCGACATTTCGATTCTAAGAATCTTATTTAGAGCAGGACAACACAAACAGATTTAAAAAAAAAAAAAAAAATTCTTTATTTATCTGTGTTGTCCTGTTCTTGAAAAAGATTCTTAGAATCGAAACGTCGGTTGTCCTGTGTGTTCTATAATACTTATTTTTTATATTATTACTTCATTACTATATATGTATTGATTGTTTCTAATTTTGGATAATTTTCACTCTGTTTTCACTTGTCCGTATGGAGACCATTGTAAGGTATGTATGTACATTGTATCCGTGTTTAGTATGTCTCTTCTTTCCACAGGAGCTTCATAAACCTAATTGTTTGCAGCCGCTGTTTCTTTTCTTTTGTTCATCTACTACAAGTACTACTAACACAGTTACAGCTGTTAATTCTACTGTTACCAATGTTGCTAAAACTACTACTAATACTCCTGCTGCTGCTGCTGCTACTACTACTATATCTACAAGCATTACTAAGATACTATGTTCGTTATTATTATTATTATTATTATTATTATTATTATTATTATTATTACCACCCCCTTGTGGCTGTTTGAGACAATCACTAACACCTGACGAACTCACGACAGCTACATACACACCAGGACGTCTAATTAACACCACGCGCCTCCCTCTGAGGGGGACGCAGGTGAGTTGAAGAAACTGCCAGCCCTGTCTTCTGTCTAGTGTGGATCTGAGCCATCTTTAGCCCCTAGGCCAGATTCACAAAATAAGATCCGGGCTGTACAGAAAGAACTTTCTGGAACGGAAAAACAGTTGCACTGTTCTTGGCGTAGCCGAAGCTGTTTCTAAGTACATTATGACTGATTAGATAGCGGTGGTGCCGGATGTAAGTCATATGTTGGGTTGTGTGACGGTTGTAAGTCACATGTTGGGATGTATGACTTGAATGTTGTTGCCTGAGGCTCTTAGCTTGTTCTGTGACAACTAGCTCATCGACCGTTCAACGGTGGCTGTAACCAAGCAATTAGGTTTCTTCTTTTGCATTTTACTCGGGATAGGGTCGCAGGCCCTAAACTAAGTCAAATCAAGCCGTCCTATATGTTGCTGACTCCAGCAAACGGGCAAATCACTTTGCTCTATTATTGCCCGCTTTATGCACCGTTTATCATCATCGTGCTATGTCGATACTAGTGAACCATCATTTCTCGCTATCTCATACGGAAACTCTCAAATAAGTATGTATTTTTGTTATGATTGTCATTTTTATAAAAACCGCATTGTCTTTCTCTTGCTTCCTGTTTTCCTCAAACTCTTCCTTCACCATGTTTGCCAGTTGTCACTAATTGTTCACATTTATTTTTCTTCATAACACGCCAAAAAATTATCGATTGTCATCTAATTTCTCTAATGACTTAGCAATTTCCACTTGTTTGGTGTAGTGAGTTGTGGAATTTCAATATTATGATACTTAACAGTGGTTTCCTCCTGCTTTCGCGGGCATCTTTGCGTTTTAATCACGTTCTTTTTACCTAAAGGTGAAGCCTGTAAGGGCGAAAGGTAAATAGGGGGGGGGGGGCAGGCAAATAGGGGAGGCAGGTAAATAGGGGAGGCAGGCAAATAGGGGAGGCAGGCAAATAGGGGAGGCAGGCAAATAGGGGAGGCAGGCAAATAGGGGAGGCAGGCAAATAGGGGAGGCAGGCAAATAGGGGAGGCAGGCAAATAGGGGAGGCAAACGCGAACCCACAGAATGACACAGGAGACACATTGGATGTAGCTTTTCCTGTTATTCAGTCACCACCATCTCGCACACCATCAGCTCATGTTGTCAGGTAACAACCTGCATCTGGGGGGTTGCAGGCTAAGGACACAATTGCAGCCCGCGGAGGACATACTTGCAGCCCACGGAGAACACACTTTCAGCCAGCAGGGGACATACTTGCAGACCGCGGAGGACATACTTGCAGTCGACAAAGGACATACTTGCAGTCGGCGGAGGACATACTTGCAGTCGGCGGAGGACATACTTGCAGCCTGCGGAGAACATAATTGCAGCCAGCGGAGGTCATACTTGCAGCCCACGGAGAACACACTTTCAGCCAGCAGGGGACATACTTGCAGACCGCGGAGGACATACTTGCAGTCGACAAAGGACATACTTGCAGTCGGCGGAGGACATACTTGCAGTCGGCGGAGGACATACTTGCAGTCGGCGGAGGACATACTTGCAGTCGGCGGAGGACATACTTGCAGTCGGCGGAGGACATACTTGCAGCCGGCGGAGGACATGCTTGCAGCCTGCGGAGAACATAATTGCAGCCAGCGGAGGTCATACTTGCAGCCGGCGGAGGAAGCATCCCCAGCCTTGACCTCTGGCTATGCCATGCTGAATCCTGACCTGGTTACACCCAGTTCCAGTAGCAGAAATGCACACCCCGCTGGTTTTTGTTGGGTAGGGGCAAAAGACCACTGCCACACAGCCCCGTAGAGGGAAGAGACCACTGCCACACACCCCCGTAGAGGGAAGAGACCTCTGCCATACAGTCCCGTAGAGGGAAGAGACCTCTGCCACACAGCCCCGTAGAGGGAAGAGACCTCTACCACACAGCCCCGTAGAGGGAAGAGACCTCTGTCACACAGCCCGTAGAGGGAAGAGACCTCTACCACACAGCCCCGTAGAGGGAAGAGACCTCTGTCACACAGCCCGTAGAGGGAAGAGACCTCTACCACACAGCCCCGTAGAGGGAAGAGACCTCTGTCACACAGCCTGTAGAGGGAAGAGACCTCTACCACACAGCCCCGTAGAGGGAAGAGACCTCTGTCACACAGCCCGTAGAGGGAAGAGACCTCTACCACACAGCCCCGTAGAGGGAAGAGACCTCTGTCACACAGCCCGTAGAGGGAAGAGACCTCTGTCACACAGCTCCGTAGAGGGAAGAGACCACTACCACACAGCCCCGTAGAGGGAAGAGACCTCTGTCACACAGCCCCGTAGAGGTGGTGCTTTGGTACCAGGTTGAGAGGACAGCCTTACGCTGACCTCACCCTGATACAACCATTCATATGTGTCATGCCAGTAAGCGTTGGAGGTCAAGTTTCGCCATCGCACTCGATCACCAGAGTCGTGGATCATCTGTGTTCTTGTCTCGACTATACCACGTGGCCAAGCCATTCAGGTTTGTACTACTCTGCCTCCCCCTTGTTCTCTTCCTATCGGTCTTGCCAGTTGTCACCAAGTTCTCCAATTTATTCCTTCTCGTAACGTGGCCAATATATTGTTACTGTCTACGTCGACATTCACTAATCAGTTTACGATTTTAATTTGTTTTTGTTTGTTTGTTTGTTTGTTTGTTTGTTTGTTTGTTTGTTTGTTTGTTTGCTTTTTGTATGACTAGGTCATCGATTTTTCTGTCTGTCCATGGCATTCTTTGCATTTTCCCGAGAAAACACATTTCCACAGCCATCAGATGTTTTTCGGCGTGTCTGTTCATTATCCACGCTTCACATCCATACAACAGTACAGGTTCTATGAAGCACCTCAACACTCTTTTGCTCGTTGCAAATTACATCTGTTTATTGGTCAGCGTTTTCCATCTTGCAAAACAGTTACCTTCGCCATGGCGATACATGCGAGACCCTTTCCCATGCATATGAGACCCTTTCCCATGCATATGAGACCCTTTCCCATGCATATGAGACCCTTTCCCATGCATATGCAACCCAAACGCCAGTGTATTTAGGTTAACACTTTGAGACATTGAATCCCCTAAAGGGCTGATAAATAACCTTCGATGCAGTTGGAGGGGGGGGGGGGAGAGAAAGAGAGATATTAAGACCCTCAGGCGAACCGCCCTGTTTGTGACCCAGGCCGATATATAGACTCGTAGCAAACGTTTATATACGCTGACGTCTGTCGAAGCGATGGTCTGAACTTTGCTGTCGATACGCCCTCCTGTCTCACACACGAAAATAGGTGCAGGATAAAATGTCAACTTTGGATGGGAAGTCAACAACAATTACGTTTAAAGATTCTTAGAGAAAAGACAACGATGAGAAAAACTTTAACAAACATACCCTGATCTCTCTTGGGGATACCCCACTTGTTCAAGACACGGAGTCATACATCAGTTGGGTAACAGTAGAGACAGAGGGTGAATCAGAAATAGTTCCATACTAAGAAAACACAAGAGGGGCTGCTGTAGCACTAGGAAATGTGTCAGTCACAAGAAATTGAGCTCATTACCAAACTTTGAAAAGTCAGTTCTCACATAAATTCGTACTGCTGTTTGGATCAGAAACATGGGCAACGAAAACGATTACAAATAATCCAGACATTCACTAATTGATGCCTGGAGAAGGTGGAAAAAAGGAATGAAATGGTATGTGAAGCTCATGGAGAGAACTAAACAAATGCCAGTGTACCAGCAGTTGTAAAGCATTGGCTGTGGATAGGACACACAATAAGAAATACTGGGAATTGGTATAACTAGAAGAGCTCTGGTCTAGAGCACACAGAGCAGAAGAAATAGAAGACCTAACAATGCACGGAGACAAAACAGAAATGAAGAATATTGGAACATAGACAGAACTGCAATGGATATCTTAGGATTCTTCGTTAGTTCGTTGGTTGGTTAGTTAGTTAGTTAGTTAGTTAGTTAGTTAGTCGTTCGTTAGTTAGTTAGTTAGTTAGTTAGTTAGTTAGTTAGTTAGTTAGTTAGTTAGTTAGTTTGGGTGGCTTGACCACGTGTCATGTTTGAGACAAGAACACTGAGCTGATCCACGACTCTAGTGATCGAGTGAAATGGCGAATCATGACTGCCCACGCTTATCGGCATGGCACATGATGGATGGAGTTAGGTAGTTACTTAGGTAATTAGTTAGTTGGTTAATTGGTTAGTTAGTTAATTAGTCGTTAGTTAGTTAGTTAGTTAGTTAGTTGGTTGGTTGGTTGGTTGGTTGGTTAGTTAGTTAGTTAGTTAGTGCATGGCAAACGGTTGCCCCATCAAGCTCCATTCCTGTGCCAGTGAATATCACACCACATGCTTCTCATTGCCTCATGTGAACAGTGGAACAGACAGGATAGGAGGGATCGAGATGAATTGGTTGAGGTTCCCATGTCTCAATGGGGGATAACAGATTCATGGCACAGAAGAAGAAAACAGCCGCGGTAACAGAACATATGCTGGCACAGGAAGAGTTCAAGAGAGCCGTTAGAATACCACGAACTCTGAAACCATCTCTGCCAATCTTCTTAGTTCCCGTCTAGAAACAGATTGAGACACCATTGATCTAGCCCACGTGACAGATTTCATTCTTGATGTCCAACGTCTTTCTCTCCATGAAATCTTTCACCCACGAGGCACCACAAGAATCCCAGGTATTCATTATTTCCTAACCTTGTCCTCAATCAATATGCTCCGAGAATGTTCCTTTGTCTGCTGTTGTTATTTTTATGTTTAAATTGTGTGTGTTCGATTAGTTTTGTGTCATCTGACTGCAGGAGCAGAACAGAAGGCGAACAGAATCAGTTATGTTTCATCACTGCATTGTATCGATTTGTGTGTGTGTATATACTTAAGTCTGTCGAATATTTGTCTCTGTTCGTCCATTTTTGTGTGTTGTCAGCCTGTTCGCCTAAACATCTATCTGCTTGTCTGGCTGCCCGCTTGCCAGCGAACTTTTGTCTGTCTGTCTGTCTGTCTGTCTGTCTGTCTGTCTGTCTGTCTGTCTGTCTGTGTCTCTGTCTCTCTCTCTCTCTCTCTCTCTCTCTCTCTCTCTCTCTCTCTGGCTGGTTGTATGTCCGAACAAACGCCCGTCCTTCCTACTGTATGCCCATATATTCCTCCGTCTTCCCTACAGTGTCGACTCATTCGGTCGTCTGTCTTTGTCTATCGGTCTGTCTTTGTCTATCGGTCTGTCTTTGTCTATCGGTCTGTCTTTCTGTTCTAGCTATATCTTGTCTATCTATTAGAATGTCCAGCTGTTATGACTTTGTGTCCAGATTTATAGACGAAGCGTAAGGGAAAACATCAGAATGAGGTTGTCTTCGTTTTCTGACCACATCATGGGGAGAGAAACACTGATACGTGTGAAAACTGGAGTATGAAAAGAGATACAGACAAGAGAAGATTCTTCACAGCCTCGTCATGGCTCGGAAAAAAGCATAGGCACTGATACATTCTATAGGTGATCGCGAGGTGCATGATCTCTCCCGCCAGTCGGCAAAGCATGATCATAGTAGGAAAATGACCTGTAATGTAATCCTTCTGGTCAATAAATCGCATTTATGACTAACATTCTTGACGTCATTATAAAGACGTTGAAGTGTTTCGTCAATCCTTTGCTGCGTATTCTATTTCTACAAGCATCTTTTCCGGTTTCCTTTCCCTAAACTCTGAATTTCCCTTTGCGGGGTTTAATGCGCTTACACATTAATTTCCGTTATGCTGTCGGCGAGGTAGCGGGTTCATCTCGCCCACCGGTCATTTGGAATAGCGTTGATTTCTCGTTCAGAATGCAATAGCAAACTTTTGTATGTCTGTTGCAGAACGTTACCATCAACCCCAAGGTCATGTTGATGTACGATTTCACGTTCACTAGATTCTCCATGTACCAGACTGTTTATGGACAATCTGTAACAAGTTTCTCCTACCTTGGACATTTAATAGTAGATGATGACAGGCGTGACTTAGAAATCATAAAGAGAATAGGAATGACCAAACATGCTTTCAGCAGCATGAAATCAGTATTATCTAGAGAGATTAACAACGCATTAAAAGTGAGAATTGTCAAATGTTACATATATTCAACACTACTATATGGAGCGAAAGCCTGGGCACTGAACACGCAATTAGAAAGTCGAATAGACGTCCTGGAGATGTGGATAAACAGACGAATATGTCGTATTTCGTGGAGAAAAAAAAAACAATCAAATACATACAGGATTTTTAAACAGACTGGGAATGAAATGGGTTGATGGAAGACATTTTTTTAAACAAGGGCACATAAAATACTTCGGTCACGTTTATATACATAATGCTCTTATAAAAACCATACTAGATGGCAAGGTTCATGGCAATCGAGCAGGAGGTAGACAACGATACAAGTGGGAAAACATCGACAGATGGACGAACATCAATGTGACAGAATGTACAGTCAGGGCGAGAGACAGACAATTGTTGGAAATCCATTGCAGCCATCTTTCATTGTGGAAACGGCACGCGATTGATTGATGTTTCTTTTAAATTTGTGTTTTTACATTTTTACTTATATAATTTTACTTATTTATTTATAATTACTTTTTATCTGCCGAAAGTCAAATTTACTGAACCCCGGGAAGGTTAACCCGTCAACAAATGAGAATTTGAGAATGAGAATGATACTGCAGAGGTCGGATCAGTCGGCCTAATGGCGCAAGAACGCAGCTCTGGTGTAAAAAGGCACACCGCAATCACGTACAAAAAAAAAGGGAAAAAAAAAACACTCCGGATGAACGAAGAAGAATAAATCTGCTGACACTACTGAACGTAACCTTGCCTTGTACATCGAATTGGAGTTGCGGCTGATCGCCACGTTCTGTGAAAAACGTGGACAATTTTTACCTCTAACTCGGCAGGTCTGTGTCTCACTTCATCTGGTCCCTATTCCTTGACCTGTCCGTCGTGGGAGACCGCACCAGTTGTTGCGCTCCCGTCTATATAGCGCCTGGGGTATTTAGAACACAGCCCCTTTCTACCACGCTCAGGTGAAGACACAATGGTCAATGACTTAAAATGTGACATCTTCACACGTTTATCTCCAGCATTGCAATTGTCACTTCTCCATCATCATGGTCCTTGTCCTCCCCATTCCCCGCATCCAGAACCCTTCATAAGCAAACGTAATGGCCAGTTATCCCGTCATGCTTCACAATTTTCTGTGGTGAAAGGCAATGTTATCTTCACAGGTTGTTATGACAAGGTGCAAGGCTATGTTTGCGGGATGCTGTGACATAAAGAGCCAGCTTCCAGCTATGTTGAACGTTGCTAACAAGTGTGGCCGATTGTTTTGTGTGGACATTAAACAAGTTGGTGACATTATGAAAACATCCTAGCCTGGATCCCCCATTGGGCGCAATACACCCGATTTACTGCCGTAGTCGTAGGGGTTAAGGACGTTGTTCGTAATCCCGTATACTCTTGTACGAAACACAACTGCGCGAGATTCGGCAGCGGATCGCGTCGCGATGGTTACTTACGGAGGATATGTGAGACGGCCGTTCAGAAAGCAATGACAAACTACTGAATGTAAAACTTGCCAAGACATCAACAACAGCTGAAAAATGCTGGTGTTGACTTTAATGTCATGTAAAGGATATGCAGGGAAAAAAAAACATAAACCGGCTCTGTGGCGAATGGTTTTTTTGTTTTGTTTTGTTCGCATATCCTTTACAGGACATCGCTGTCAGCGTCTTTCAGCTGATTGTTGATTTCTTGGCAAGATTACGCTCAGTAGTTTGCCATTGATTTCTGAGCGACCGGCTCACATACTCCGTAAGTTACCGACGCGGAGAGAACCGCTACCAATTCTCGAGCACGTCACGTTACTCACGTGAGTCTACATTATTACGGAGAATGTCGTGTAACCCCTAGACCAGGGAGACGGCTGTGACTGGGTTACGGACTCGTATTTTAAATCCCGCATACCGCGTTCGAAACACAGTTGCGGGTGACATAGGCAGCAAACCTGTTTTATAAAATTGTATGAGTGTCGGTTGTTCAGAAAGCAATGGCAAACTATTGAACGTAAACATGCCAAGAAATATACAGTTGAATAATACTGAGGTTAACTGTGACGTCCTGTAAAGGATATGCAACTAACATAAGCCTGTCGTCCCCGAGTTAGGGGTTAGTTAGCGCAGTGTCAATTTCCTGAGAAGTCCAATCTTTGCTGCTTTCTTCCCATGAAGGTTACCATGCATCTGTTTTCAAGTGTGTCTCCATACGCAGCATTAGGAAAGCCCCACGCTTTGGCCATTTCATTGTGAGAATATCGAACTGTGGAAGAGAAGTGGTAACATCACTCATACTGTCGTAAGGTAGTATTTGTGAAATCTTAACAATCATCGTAACAATCGGCGAAACTCTCCAGCAATGTTGTCTATAATTCTTTTCTTTGTACATCTCTGCTCGGGCCCTGTTAGTCCTGTCTTTTTGGTTTCTTCTGTCTCTTGGGTATTGTATCTACTTCTTTCATCACGTCTACTTCATGTATGTCTCGTTTAATTGTCTACCTGTTGGATATTTTGTTTACCTTTTGGAAATCTCGTCTACCTTCTGAATATCTCGTCTACTTGTTGGATATTTTGTTTACCTTTTGGATATCTCGTCTACATTTTGGATATCTCGTCTACATCTGTAATATCACGTCTACATATGTAATATCACTTTACATCTGTAACAACACGTCCAGTCCTTGGATATCTGGTATATCTCGTCTACTTCTGTAATATCACACCAACACCATCGTTTATTACTGTACCGTCATGCCCGCGCCAAGAAAACACATCGGATGTACCACCATGCTCACGCCTAAGATATATCACATCGTCTGTACCATCACGCCCATGCCTAGGATATCACATTGTTTATACCATCACGCCTAATCCTTGGATATCACATCGTCCATACCATCACGCCTACACTTTGGATATCACGTATGTTTCGGATATCGGAAGGGGAAAAAAAAAGTTTGCTGTCGTGGAAACAGAATATAACTAAGGAAGCTTGACGAAACGAAAGACACACAGATACAAGATACACGCGAGCGTTACGATGTCAACGAACATCAGTGTAACACTGAAGTATTACAACGACAGAAAGCACATATGTGCAACATCTTCCCAGTCTCAAGCCCAACACCAGGAAACAGAACATACGGAACTCCTCAACGAGATAGGTGGTAAACACACGCACACGCGCGCGCGCGCACACACACACACACACACACACCAATTCTACCCACAGATCGACTGAAAAGAGGATCAGGAAATGTTCTGGGCAGTAAAGGCGCCCGGCGTGGTGTAGTCCACATCAACCAACAGGTGCCGATTGGTCTATAGAAAGGTGATACTAGCAACATATACCCGATAATCCTCAAGGCGTCCTTTATTTTATTGTTGCTAGTCGGCGTTTCTACCCTCTGTAAATGTTATTGTGACAGTCAGGCCAGACAATAAACGGAAAGACAATATTTAGCCGCCGTTGGATCAAGCCATGTGTCCTGATACTATCACCGTGGGTGGGTGGGTTGGTTGGTTGGGGGGGGGGGGGCAATAGCTTTGCTACGTATAGATAAAAAAAAGTAAAGGACTGGTAGAATGTGGATCGGAGCAATAGCTTTGCTAGGTATCATCATCATCATTAAGTGTGGCGTAGGCGTTCATGGCCCTCCACAGATCTCAGTCTTTGGTGTTCTGGATCAACTCTGCTAATGATATTCCCCCATGCCACCGTCTCAATCCGTCCAGCATCATTTCTCTTGGTCTGCCTCTGTCTCTCTTCCCTCGATCTTTCCAGTTGTCACAATGTTCTCCAATGCCTCTCTTCTCATCACATGACCAAAGAAAGCTGTTTGTCTCTTTCTTATTGTTGTATATAGTGTTCTAGTTTCGTTAGCCTCTTTCAGGCAATCGTTGTTAGTTACTTTGGCAGTCCAAGGAATTCGCAACATTCGTCTTAAAAACCACATCTCTGTTGCTTCTAAGGTCTTCCTAATTTGTTCATTTACATTCCAAGATTCGCTGCCATACAGCAAAACTGGCTCTATATAGCATTTTAGCACTCTCTTTCTTACATTCATTGATAGCGACTTATTGCATAAGATACTCTTCATTTTCTGAAATGCGGTTTTTGCCTGCCCTATTCTGCTCTTAATCTCTGTTGTATATCTTCCATCTGATGTTATAAGTGCCCCTAGGTATTTAAAATTATCCACTTGGTTGAGAATGTCCCCTTCTATTTCTATGACACATTTTGGTGTCCCCATTTTCTTTGATATCACCATTGTTACTATTTTCTTGATATTCAAGGAGGGTCCTTTCTGTGTACTCTCTGATACTACAATGTCCAACAATTGTTGTAGGTCTGTTGCACTATCCGCCACCAATACTGTGTCATCTGCATAGCGTATATTGTTTATATTATATCCTCCGATTAGTATTCCTGGCTTCTCTTTTATCTCTCTCATTATTACTTCGCTATATAGGGAGAAGAGATCGGGTGACAAGAAACACCCCTGTCGTACTCCTAGCTTTATCTGTTCGTAACTACCCTCTTTATTTCCCATTTTAATTGCTGCTACTTGGTCCCAGTATATATTCTTTATTATTCTTAAATCTATCCCATCAATGTTGATGTCTTCCAACATTTTAATCAGCTC
Source organism: Cepaea hortensis (assembly GCA_963921405.1). Lineage (NCBI taxonomy): Eukaryota > Metazoa > Mollusca > Gastropoda > Stylommatophora > Helicidae > Cepaea > Cepaea hortensis. The sequence continues at coordinate 49,206,498 of OY992879.1, forward strand.
GTCATGTTTTACTTTATCAAATGCCTTAGTATAATCTATGAAGCATAAATATATGTCCCTCTGTTTCTCTATTGACCTTTCTATTAGTGTTCGTAATATATATATATTGCATTGTTTGTACCCTTTCCTTCCATAAAACCGTACTGTTTTTCACTAATTTCCATTTTTATTTTCTTTCTTGTTCTTCTCATTATAATTCTACGTAGAAGCTTAGTGACATGGTTTATGAGGTTAATTGTACGAAAATCTTCACATTCAATTGCCCCTGGTTTTTTTTGGTATTGCTATAAATACAGATTTTACCATATCGCTCGGTAAATATCCACTGTTATAAATATCATTTAGCATTTTGGTTAATATATCTACCCCAAATTCACCCAATACTTCTAATTCTTCTACCGTGATTTCATCTGGCCCAGCTGTTTTTCCTTTCTTCATATGTTTCATAGCGTCAGCGACTTCTTCTTTTAGAATAGGTGGGCCTTCTAAGTTACTTTCTTCTGTTAATTCTTCCCTTTCTCCATTATATAATTCTCTTATATACTCATTCCACCTCTTCATTATAGCACCTTCCTCCAATAATATCTTTCCTATTTTTGATTTCAAACACCCTGTATTTATTCTTATTTTTCTTCCTGTGAGCTCACTGATTTGTCTGTGCATACTTTTTTTTTATCTTTAAAGGAATTTAATTCAATTTGTTTGCATTGCTCGTTTAACCAACTTTCTTTTGCCTTCACACATTTATCTCTTATTTCTTTATTTATCTTAGCAACTAACAGGTCACTCAAGTAGAACCTGTCTGCAAGGAGAGTCGAGGATGGTATGGATTTTCTTCCCTGGTCATGCAGGCGTGCGGGGCAATGGAGAGGCTAATAGTCTGGCAGGGATTGCTCAGAGATATTGCGGGGGGGGGGGGGAATCGGCAGAAGCACATGACGAATCTCAAAACTGAGAGGCAAGACCAGAAGAATATTCAGTCAGATGGAATTTGGAACCATTAGCAGTATGACTCTTCGCTAGCTGTTGAACGAGGGAACGGAACGCATGAGAGAATGTCCTGAGTGCAGTGATGTCAGTTCTTAACTCAGCTCAGCTCAACTCAGTTTACCATTACTTTCTGTACGATCGGCACCCTTGCCATTAATATACCTAAAGGTATGTTAATTGGGTTGGACTCCACTTACCTCTCACACACCTCAAGGCTGCGGAAGCGGTCCTGGATTTAGTGCCCTCGGGCAGTACTTGCGCGTTGGATTAAGCTCACCGGTGACTATATTAGTGGCAAGGGATAAGCCGTGTCCATACCTCAGTCATCACTTAATGACATAATGACGACACTCAACAGTGGGCCAGGAAATACCGTCATCAATGGATTTATTGACCTCTTTCACGGGTCCATGTTCCTGAAACCCTCGGGGTATGCTTTTCAAGTGGACCGTAGTAGTAAGAACACAGCTGTAGACAAATAGAATACTGCAACCACATGTCACCTGGACATTATCTTTCTCTTTAACGTTCCAATGGAAACGAGAAGTCTGTTGGGCGAGTTTGAGAAATTTGACCAGTTTTTGTAGCTGTTTTATTTTCCTTCTAATTTCCAGTTCCTTTTCCCAGTCGTATTCGTATTTATAACTTTCTTGCCATTGTCATAATTTTCATTATATATATCGTATCAATTGATTATGTGTAATACGTGTACAACATTGGACCCGGCTAATCAGTTTTCTTTCGACATTCATTTGACAATGTCTTTTTCTTATGTAAATGCATCATGCACTATTGATGAACGAAAGATGAGTGACTGGACGGGCCGAATGTAAGACGGGCACAATTTTGTAACCCTTCTAAAATAAAGATCGATCAATCAATCAATCAATCAATCAGTCAATCAATCAATTAAATCTTCTTAAACTGTTCGTGAATATACTGGACACAGCATAACGGTGCGATGTGTTTTTATGTTTATTTGACCTATGCTGATTTAATGTAAAATTCTGAGACCTATGGTGCTATCTCAATGGTTAGATACTAATTCCCGGAAAGACTAACCCGGTCAACAAACGTCCGCAGAAGTCGGATGTGTCGGCCTAACGGCGCAAGAACGCAGCCCTGCTGTAAACAGGCACAACGCAATCGCGTCCGAAAATACTTTACGGATAAATGCAGAAGAAGAAGATACTAATTCTATCCATTTTCCATATTTGTGCGGTCATGTGTGTTATTAGATCTGGCTAATGAAGACACTTTTTTTTAGCGGTGTCTAGTTGGTCATGCGTCGAAGTACACTTGTTCCTGCAGCGAGGCGCCGTCGTCATGTTGAGATGACAGGTTCGAATCCCGGTCGGTAACTATAGCTTTTTCAGTTTTTTTTTTTTTTTTTTGTCTAGTGCTTCCATAGTCATTACTTCCTTCTTCTCACTTCTATGAGCGCCAGACAATACGCTTATCAACTGGCGTAGCGTTCTGTGTCACGTATCTCGCTCCTTGGTGTTCTGGATAAATTCCGTTAATATTGCCTCATGCTGTCTTCCAAATCTGTCATTTTTGTGTGTGTGTCTCTTCTACCAGTGAACTTTCCAGTTGTCACGTTTTCTCCAGTGCCTCACTTCTTATCACATGGCCAAAGAACAATTTCCTTAATATATTCATTTATTATATAATCTACTTTAATTGCCATTTTCCCTGACTCATTCTGTTACTCCGTCAGTCTGAAGGTATTTTCACATGTCTCAGAAACATATCCGCTGCCTCATAACTCGTTCAAGCTTGTTCGTTCGCATTCCATGATTCACTGCCATACAACAGAAAAGGTTCTATATGACATTCAGTGCTCTCCTTCTGACATTCAGGGACAGTGGGCGTACTTTGTTGCTGCGGGTGTTAATTTTGGATATGTTTTGGTTGAAGACCACTTTGATTACACATCTCAAATCCTCCAGTATCCGCGCATAGAATACCGTATTCTCAATTATTCTGTCCATCATGTTCTCAATTCTTTTGTCCATCATATTCTCAAACTTATTCTTTCCACAATATTCTCAACATTCTTTCGTTCTCCACTTCCTCAATATTCTTCACTACCCACCATATTCTCAACATTCTTTCTTGTCCATCCTGCCCACCATATTCTCTTCATTCTTTTGTCCATTCTGCCCACCATATTCTCAGCATTCTTCATTGTTCATCATATTCTCAACATTCTACTTAAAACTCACATCCCCTCTTCTCTCTCTCTCTCTCTCTCTCTCTCTCTCTCTCTCTCTCTCTCTCTCTCTCTCTCTCTCTCTCTCTCTCCCTCCCCCTTTCCCGGTGAATTAGCACAAAAATTACCAACCGCAAACCCCCACCCACTTCTAACCACACTATCTACAGAACGATGACAAAATGCATTATGACGGCCTAATTATAATTCACCCGGCTTCTTAATTGAACGAAATCCAATCATTACGATCACCCAGTTCTTCCATTTCATTTACAGCCCATCGCTAAAGGTCTGTCTTCTTAAATAATACATTTTCTTGTTCGCTTCGCGCATTAAATGGATTCTTGTGTGACAAGAAACCGCCATTTTTGCTCTCGTTGGAAGCCCTGTTAATTCAGGAACTGCTCGTATTGATTACACGCGCGTATCGGAATTCCTGTTGGCTTCATTGTAGGATTTCAGTGTCCGAGGAGTTTCTTTGTCGTCCGTAATAGGATTAGCAATGGGATTGTGTGATCTTTGCGTATGTGTGGACGTGTATGTAGGAGCAGGTTTGAATATGTGGTTGTGTTGCTGTGGTAGAAGTGGATAGAGCTTTACCTATTGCCCGTAAGTTTCTAGGTTCGATTCCCATGGTGCGGCGCTGGGTGAATTTCTTTTCATAAAATCAGTGAAGCGGTTAGACATCTAGGATGTTGCTGTTATTTTGTCGTTGCTGTTATTTCTATTGCTGTTACTAGTGATGTTATTGCTGTTTGTGTTGCTGTTGTGTAAATACTCTAGAACATGTAACTCTTTAATGCATTGGCATTTAGGTTGTTTGAGCCCCGAGAAGAGCTTGCAGTTATTGTGTTGAGGGTGGTTTAGACTTTTATCCACACCCAGGACGACAGCATATCTCCACGGGGACAGTTTTAGAGCCCGCCCTTCTCCGGACTCAGAAACCGACATTTGCAAGATCAGCACTGGAACTTCACAACTATATATATATATATATATATATATATATATATATATATAAAACAGAGTGTATGTGACTTTGTTTGTGGTTTTGTTTGTATTGGATGGGTTCGATAACGGTACATCCGATTGAGATGAAATGTTCTACATGTTTTCCTTTCATTCCTGTGCAACCGACTATAATAGTTTCATAGTGTAAAATCTTCTACTTATTTAATAACATTTATTTTTTCAGTTTTCATTATATAAGTTCTATATAGCAGGGGGACGTCACTCTAGAAAAGATATTTCAAGGGGCATAACTTTTAATAACATTTCTATATACTTTATAGTCATATTGTTGGACTTACTTGCACTATTGTTAAACTCTTTGTCTATAGTTATTTTCAAGCATATGAGTTATAATAAATAATGATATAATCTTTAAGGCATTTTCAAAGTTTTCATAAAAATAATGCATTAATGCAATAAAACATTGTAACCCATCTTTTTCTACAGTTTTCATTGAATGGTGTGTGGAAGGACATTCTTTTAAGTTACTGTGCGCCAGGAGCTGGGCGAAACCACGCCGGGTCAGATAGATAGATAGACAGATAGTCGGGAACGGAAGCTTATTTGACTACTTATATGAATTAAATGACATGCTCCCCACCAGGGACTGGGTGAAGCCGGGCCGGGTCAGACAGACAGACAGATAGACAGAAAGACAGTCGGGAACGGGAGAGCTTATATGACTACGTATATGAATTAAATGAGATGCTCCCCACCAGGGACTGGGTGAAGCTGGGCCGGGACAGACAGACAAACAGATAGTCGGAAACGGGAGAGCTTATATGACTACGTATATGAATTAAATGAGATGCTCCCCACCAGGAACTGGGTGAAGCCGGGCCGGGTCAGACAGACAGACAAACAGATAGACAGACAGACAGATAGTCGGGAACGGGAGGGCTTATATGACTACTTATATGAATTAAATGAGATGCTCCCCACCAGGGACTGGGTGAAGCCGGGCCGGGTCAGCCAGACAGACAGACAAACAAATACAGACAGACTGATAGATAGATAGATCCCCTCCAGGGCCTGGGCGAAGCCGGGCCGGGTCAGCTAGTACATATATATATATATATATGTGTGTGTGTGTGTGTGTGTATATATATATATATATATATATATATATATATATATATATATATATATATATATACACACACATACACACACACAGAGGAGGAATATTGGGATGTAGATACATGTTGGGTTTAGCCCAGTGTTTGCACAATGGATTAAATTAGGCCTGCATGTAGGTCCCCCCCCCCCCCCCCCCACCCCACACAGGTTTAAGGTATTCCATTGTCAAGAATCAAATACAAAGCCCAAATGCAATCGTATGATATAAAGTGGATAGCGCGTTGCTTTACTTCGATAGTTTCTGGGTTCGAAAGGTGACTCGCTCTGAACGTTTCAGAATTAGGGTTCTCCTGGGAAGGTTAACCCAGTCAATAAATGCCAGCAGAAGTCGGATGTGTCGGCCTAACGGCATAAGAAGGAGACTCTTTTGTAAACAGGCACGACGCAATCACGTCCGACAAGACTCTCCAGATGAACGAAGAAAAAGAAGAAGAAGAAGGGTTAGGGTTAGGGTTCTCACACCATTACATCTGTGGCCATGTTAAACTACGGACTGACTCGCTTTGAACGTTTCGGTACAAGGATTCTCAGTTACATTTGTGGCTTTATAAACGAACAAGAAACGGGAGCTTTAAAGTATATCCACGTGAGATGGCGACTCTTGATGATGATATATTCAAACTTTTCTGCTGTCTTACGCCCAAAATAATTGTTGGTGTTCATTTAATGCGATTGTGTCCGCCCAGTGTCACATATCCTCCTCCTCTTTCGAGTGGAATGCGTCACTAGTTATGCAACTCAGGGGTTTGTGTGTCCGACTTTAGCATGCATTCTCGTTAGGTTTACTTCCGACAGATTCGACACAAGGCAACGGGCTCTATCTATCCGTGGGTATACTTTAACTGACAATTTTGCTAAGGTAGTGTGCTCTTTTCTAGACCAAAACTGAAATGTGAAACAACCAAATAAACCAAAACTTAAATGTTGAATGTGTTGTTTCATCTGCCAGTGCACCTTCATCGGGTAGCAACTAAACCGGCTCAGGGGCAGGAGTTACGGAAGCAATTCATAATCCCGCATACCGCGCTCGAAACACAGCTGCAGGCGATTTGGCATTGCGTTGGTTTTCATACAATCGTATATGTGTCAATCGTTCAGAAATCCATTGCAAACTACTAAACGTTAACTTGCAAAGAAACCAAAAACAGCCAAAAAGGCTGGAGTTGACTGCGACGCCCTGTAAAGGATATGTAACTAACTTTTAACAAGGCTACATTGCTACTCTTGGGTAGCCTAACCCGTGCTAACAGGCAACATTTCTAACAAAAGTACATCCTAACACTGTGAGATAACCCAACAATAGAAAACGAAAATTTATCACCCGACGTTTCGGCTCAGATTTCCGTACCATCCTCCCACGACCGTGTTTATGACAAAAATGAACCGCCATGTTTCTTTCAGAACCTCCAGTAGATCTCTTGACTTCTTTACTACTTCCGCCAAAGTGCGGGTTTTCCAGTTTCTAATGTTTCCTAAACTCTGATTCATTGTTCCTTTTAGGGCTAATGTTACGCGCCGTATAATTGGCACGGTAATAAACCAATCAGAGGCGGCGATTTAGCGAGTTATTTATAGTCTATTGGCACGTGGAAGGGCATTCCTTGTTTTCAGTTAATTTGGTCGAAATGAATAATTTAACAGTTAAAACCAATTTAACGCTGACAGTGTCTCCTCGTTTTGTCCCTAGCTCCAAGGTACCGCATCTGCTTTACTTCCAAAAATTACTCCTTTTTCTTGTTTCTCGGTTCTTTGCAATGATTTGAAAACTCCATATTGTTTGTTGTCTTGCATATAAAAGTTGCAAGACGCGTGTGAAATCATCATCATCCTTGTCTTCCGACTGGCGTGGGCCATCATGCCCCTCCGATATTCCGATATCCGGACGGCATGGATTAATTCGTGTAAGTCCCTTCCATGTCATGGCACAAGACTGTTAGAATTTTCTCACGCCGAAAAAGTCCTTCCGACTGGCGTGGGCCATCATGACCCTCCGCAATTCCGATATCCGGACAGCATGGGGTAATTCGTGTAAGTTCCTTCCATGTCATGGCACAAGACTGTTATCCTTTCCACAAATCTTTCCGGTTTGTTTTTCCATATCCCTTACAGGACGTTGCAGTCAACGCCAGCATTTTTCAGCTGCTGTTGATGTAATAGGCAAGTTTTTTCGTTCAGCTATTTGCCATTGCTTTCTGAACGACCGGCTCACATACGCCCACAAGTTACCAGAGCGGCGCCAACCTCTGCCGATTCTCGCAGCTGCTGTTTTCCCCACGTGGATATACGGGATTACGAACAATGTCGTTAAGGCCTTGGCCAGGGAGACAGGCAGTTTTTGTCTTCTCATAATTTGGTCCAAATAAAAACGATAACTGCTTCTTTCTGTTTGTGATAAGTTGTTATTGCAACTTAGCTTCCTTCAAAATGTCCAGATTGCACATTGCAGCTGTCCAATTAACTTTCATCATTCTTCTATAAAACCATAACTACAAGGCTTCCAGGGATTTTTTTCACTTGTTTACTAGTCAGTTAGTTAGTTAGTCGCGGTTCCAACTTCACGGCAACGGGTTGTCCCCATATTGCTCCGTTCCTGTGCCAGTGAATATCACAAAATGCTCCTCACTGCCCCATGTGAACTTGTTTACTAATTGTCCAGGATTCGCAGTCGTATGCTAAAACTTGTTCTAAGTAACATACAGGAACTCGTTTTGTAACAATCAAGGACAAGAACTTATTGCACATTTTTCTTCATTTGATACACTGCAGTTTACGTTTGTCCTATTTTGTTCTTTGATGTTATCGTTTGGTGTGACCTATTATCTATGTGCCTATAATTTCTGCACTTGCGTATGAAATAGGCTAGTTTATTACATTATACAGCATCATCATCATCAAGTGCCATGTCAGCTGGCATAGGCGTTCATCTCTTCACAGATCTCGGTCTTTGGTGTTCTGGATCAACTCTGCTGATGATATTTCTCCATGTCACTCAGCATCATTTCTCTTGGTCGGCCTCTGCCTCTCTCTCACCCCCACCCCCCTTTTTTTTAAGCTTTCCTGTCGTCACGATGTTCTTCAATGCCTCTCTTGTCATCACATGACCAAAGAAAGCTGTTATTATACGGTATTGTTAATAGGACTGAACAATAGACAATCATGTGCCATGCCGAAAGGCGTGGATGAGCAATCTCACAGGAATACCAGTCGTGGATCAGGTCCATTCTTGTTCCCAATATGTTATGTGGGCAAGCCACCCAGATATTTATCTCTGCTTTCATCGCACGTTTTTCGCCATCAAGCTTGCCAGTTGTCACTAAGTTTTCCAGTTTATTCCCCCAACGTGCCCAACTAAGTTTCAATGTGTAACCTTAATTTCTAGAATCAGCTTAGGTTTAATGTTGGTTTGTTTGTTTGTTTGTTTGTTTGTTTGTTTTCTGGGTGTCCATGATATCCTTTGCATTTTCCCCATTTCCATTGTCATTAAATGTTTCTCAGGTTATCTGCTTAGTATACATGTTTCACATCCATATAACAAACAGTATAGTTTCTATACATATCAACTTTAGCAATATTGACCGAATATTCCTGTTGTATTTCTCGGCCCCAGGGGATCAAGTGACATCTCCATTGTATTGACTGCTTGTTTACTATGTAATTTTTCGAGTAGGTGGGTCGCATATGTTTCCCATTCGCTTTCTGTGAATTCGAGCGAAGTGCAAACTGGACTGATTTTTGCGTCTGGGCTAATTTTCCCTATTACCAGTCCCCGGAAAGGGGACATTAGCTGCCCCCGTGGAATGGAACATTAGCTGTCCCCGGAAAGGAAACATTAGCTGTGCCCGTGGAATGGAACATTAGCTGTCCCCAGAAAGGGAAGATTAGTTGCCCAGTGGAATGGAACATTAGCTGCCCCCGTGGAATGGAACATTAGCTGCCCCCGTGGAATGGAACTTTATGTGCCTCCGGAAAGAAACATTAGTTGCCCTCGTGGAATGGAACATTAGCTGCCCACGGAAAGGGAATATTAGCTGCCCCCGGAAAGGGAACATTAGCTGCCCCCGTGGAAATGGAACATTAGCGCCCCCGTGGAATGGAACATTAGCTGCCCCCGGGAGGGTATTATTAGCTGTCCCCGTGGAAATGGAACACTAGTTGTCCCCGTGGATTGGAACATTAGCTGCCCCCGTGGAATGGAACATTAGCTGCCATCGAACAAGGAACATTAGCTGCCCCCTGGAAGGAACCATTAACTGCCCAGCATCAACCATTCCGTGTGTGCTGTGCTGAACCGTGAACTGATGACCCACTGTCTCTCTGTGGATGTGAGGTTCCAGAACTGGTCTTGCACATCCTCCTGATTTCTGAGCTTGGAGCGGGGAATGTAGCTCGACAACACCGTTCCCGAGGAAATGCTACTCCCGTGCCGTGTCCTGAGGGAAGTCACTATCTCGCTGTACCAGCCTCGCTGTACCAGTCTCGCTGTACCAACCTCGCTGTAATAGATGCAATCCCTTGTCTAGGCTCATACCGGCGAAGGTACAAAAGGGGCTCAATCGACCTGATCCTCATTTCCCATGAACTTGTTTGAATATACAAAAACTGTTCATCGACATTCTTTGCATTTGGACCATCACTTTTGGTGGGAGTGAATGTACAGAGGAATAGGTGGGGAGATAACCGTGAGTGCAGTCGTCTAATCCTTGTCTGATCGTCCTGTTACGGTCATTAACTCTCAAGTGCCATTGGTTTATTAAGTCTAAACTATGCCTTTGGATTATATTGATCACCTCTATTTTATTGTGGCAATCGAAATGATTCTTATAAGCCTTGACACTTCGCAATAAGCTTTGCTTCTGTTTTTTTTTTTTTTTTTTTTTTCCTTTGGAACCTCTTCATCTTCGTAATTGGGGCAAATTACCTATCATTCATATAGTTTTGTGAATGCGAGGATGGAAGACGGGGTCGAAGATGATGAAATAAGAATAAGAAGCAAGGGTAATGAGGAAGTAAGAACTAGGAAGAAGGAGGGTAAGAACAACTAGGAAGAATGTGAAGGAAAAAGAAAATGTGGAGTTGGAGGAGGAGATGATTGAAAGAGACGGTATACGTAGAGGGAAAAGACAACGGACATCAAGGATAACGTTGAGGAAAACAAGGTGAGAATATTTCGCCATTGTTTCTGAAGCAATAGATACCATCGTATTTACCTCGTCAACTAAAAACAAAAAAGCAACAAAATGAATAAAAACGCAGAAAACGAGATCTCATCCATAGCATGCGTTATTTCTCCAGAGTCTAAATGTTAGTGATAATGAAATCGTGATGATGATGTCTGCTTTAAGTAACTCCCAACTAGCATGAATTTTTCAACCGATTTTCCACATAATCTGGTCTTAAAATCAGCACCAAATCCAGCCAGGGCTATTTGCTTTTCAGCATGGTTTCAAAATCGCTCCATCACAGGTCATTGAGAAATACGCTTGAGTTATCGTCCCTGCTAGTCAACAGCGGGGGTTCCCCTTGTACTCACCTTATCCTATCTGTCACTCAGTCAATCTGTCCATCTCGGAGTCATTGTCAGGAGCAGCCTCGCCCGTTTTTACAAGTGTCTCTCTTCGCTTGTCAGGCCCCAGGGGCGTCCCACAGTTTCAAAAGTCTGTCAAAAATGTCACAGTCGACTACCCTCTTCAGCGAAATTGCCGCCATTGTTTGAGAGCCTCGTTTTTGGTGCCCGCCGGAAATGAGATTTTTCAAGCACCTCAACTGTAGACGAGCTCTGTGAAGGCACCGCGACGGGAGTACAAACATGCACGCGGACATGGAAACAGTGAGAAGGGACAGATACGAACGTTGTTCCCTACAGACACGAGGTTCCGTACAGACAGACAAGAGACTCCGTATAGACATGGCTTGAAGAGACAGAGCCTGAAATGTAGATATTCACGTAGTATTTAAAAGTTGACATTTCGACATTTATAATGAATTTTCTAAATCTGGAATTGTAAATTCATTGCACGCTTTTTTATGGGACGTTGCAATCAATGCCAGCATTAATTGGCAACTTTATTTCTCGGCAATTTTACGTCCAGTGACTTGCCATTGGTCTTTTTGCGTTGATTTCGATGGTAAGAGACGTCGGCAAATAATGAATGCAACAAGTGGCAAGAAGCATAGAGAGTGCTGAAATAGTCAATGCAGTGCGGACTCGGCAGTAAAAATCAACAATAGTGAGCATTTGTTGGTTTTTTAATCTACATGCAGTCTGGTGTGTTGGGTAATCTAGCAGGTGGGCAGTCTGGCTGGATCTGTACGGCTGGGTGGGATATTGGTGCAGGATAAGGCAGATGTGGTTGGGGTATTTTGGGATCGTGTGTATAGAGTGTACGAGCAGATACACAATCATGGCCAGGAGAGTATGATGCGGGGTGGGGGGGGGGATGACTAGGAGATATAGCCGATACTCAATACTCTTAAGGAAAGGCTAGACTGACAGACTGCAACTGATACCATTATTGGCACTCTTCGCTGAATCAGTTAAACTGTACAATGAGTTAAGTCAAGAACCGCTATCACAGCACTCGGGATATTCCCATATGTGCTCCGTCATCTTCAACAGCCAGCGAAGAGTCTCAATGTTAATGGTTCCAGTAACAGTCTGTGTCTGTCTGGTCTTACCTCGGTGTCCTGAGTGTCGGTCAGATCCTCTGGTCACTCCCTGTAAGTATATGTGCTACGCTTGTGTTCAACGTGAATAAACGCAAACAGACTGTTGGAGCAATCGTTGCTGGTTGACAGCGAGGCGGTGTAGATTGACAGCGAGGCGGTGTAGATTACCTCATTTTACCAAGGGCGTAATAAACATCGCTGCTTAAAAAACAAACATAATCAGAAGCAAAACTAACAACGAAAGCCAACAACCAAGATGACGTGTATTGTGCGTGAGGTTGAACACTAAACACGTACGTCCTGTTAACTGCAAGAGATGGTAATATCCCCAAGGAATTCAAAACTTAAAAGTCCGGACAACGACTTCAACCACCACCAACTCTTAATGCGGTTGCAGACCTCTCTGACACGCGCTGGATGTTGTCTTACCCCATGGAGAAGCTCCAGCACTAGTGGTGTAGTCTCGTCGGGGACGGAAATAGAAAGAACAATGTCGAAGATGTTGAAGACGATGTGGATCTGAGGGGAAAAAAAATGGAGACAGGGATAAGAGATGTGCTACAGACAGAAAGGATGATTGAGTAGGAGGGGGAGAGGATATGAATGATAGCAATGAAGTGTGAGTGAACAAGGAGAAAATGAAACTAAAGCGAACATTGTCTCGTTCTCTTTGTTTTAACAGCCTTTAGAGGCCCTGCCTGATTGTAAGGGACGGGACAGAACGCGACGCTCGTGTCCGCGTAACATTTACAAAGTGGTCAACGGACATTTCCAGACCCAGGCGCGGAAAATGGAACTTAATTGAACTGTCCATTAAAAGATTGTTATGGGGGAAAGTGTGTGATTTGGGGGGGGGGGGGGGAGTGTAGCTGGGAGTTGAACGTGTGTGTCTGTTTGTTCATTAGTGTGTCTGTCTGTGGGTTCATGTCCAGTGGAGTGTGCCTGCGCGTGAGACTGGTAATTATTCATACGTTTACTTTTTCGTTCGCTCGTTATCTCATCATTCTGTAATTTTATACTTGGTTTGTTCGGGCAATCAAATTGTCATTCTTTAATGTATCAAGACATTCATTTATAATGTATTCATTAACTATTAATTCATTCATTCAATTTTACTTCCATCGTGTGTGTGTGTGTGTGTGTGTGTGTGTGTGTGTGTGTGTGTGTGCATGCGTGCGTGTGTGTATATATATCATCATCATCATCATCAAGTACCCTACCATCTGGCGTAGGCGTTCATGACTCTCCACAGATCTCGGTCGTTGGTGTTCTGGATCAACTCTGCTGATGGTATTCCTCCATGCCACCGTCTCAATCCATCCAGCATCATTTCTCTTGGTCTGCCTCTGCCTCTCTTCCTCTTGATCTTTCCAGTTGTCACGATGTTCTCCAAAGCCTCTCTTCTCATCACATGACCGAAGAAAGATGTTTGTCTCTTCCTTAGTGTTGTATATAATGTTCTAGTTTCATTGACCTGTTTCGGGCAGTCGTTTTAGTTACTCTGGCAGTCCAAGGAATTCGAAACATTCGTATATATATATATATATATATATATATATATATATATATATATATATATATATATATATATATAGAGAGAGAGAGAGAGAGAGAGAGAGAGAGAGAGAGAGAGAGAGAGAGAGAGGGGGAAACATTTAAGACGACTTGGAGTGAGTTGGTTAAGAGCCCATAACCCACTGATAGGAACACAAAAGTAGTGGTGGCCACAAACAGACCGATTAAACGTTTCGGTGCAATGTTAACTTTATCAGTACAACAAAGCAACGAACAGCTAACCTGGGATCTTGTACGTCACGGAAATCTAACAACCACATATAAATACAGGGTTCAGCCTTGCCGAAAGGTTATCACGCTTGCGCTTAAATTTCCTGTGCTCTGATATCAGGTTAGTGGGTTACCATTCCACACAGTGGAATTTTGGATTTCAGATTTCTCGTCCAGATAGCCAGTACAAACTTAAAAGCAGGTCATTTACAGAACATGGCTCTCATCACGGCCCGCAGGGAACGATTCCCATCCATTCGCCAGTTCTCCAGCCTCATGCCCGGAGTGCCTCTCTGTATCCACTGTCGTATTGGTCGACCACTGCCTCTTCTATGCTTTTCTTCTACCAAGGGACATTGAAATGCCCCTGGTATGACAATCTGAACCGCGGTGATTTACTGGCTAAACACTAGCCCACCGCCACAGAGGACATGGGTGTGGATCGAATCTACGTCGGCTTTAAGTTGACCTGTACTCCCAGGCCGGCCCAGCATGACATGGGTATCCGGAAATGCCTTGGGAAGTAAAGGCGGCTGATGCGATACTGACCACATCGCCCGGCGGGTGCCCATTGGTTTATAAATATTTGGGCTTGGCGCCTACGCACAATTGGCGTAACGTGTGTGAAAAGTCTATTGGCATAGCAACGCACTCTTACTGCAGAAATGTGAAGAGTTACCGGTACACGGCTGTCTACTTGTTTTCTATTAGAAAATTGTGAAGTGACACATGTGAGATGAGATGCCGGAGAAGAGCTGCCAACTTAACAATCCAAGACCGAGTAAGAAATGTTATCAGACACTGGGATCAACACCTTGTACCACATTTATCGAAAGACAAAAGATCAAATGGTTTGGTCATCTCGTTAGAATGCAACACCAGCAACCACCAACACTGGCTCCACATCAAAGATAATCTGCGACGAGAGCAAGAGAACGCCCGAGAAGAAAATGGATTAAGGACATCAAAGACACTGTACTAATCATACTGAATTACAGTATCCAGTGTCACCCATCGGGCGCTGGAACACCAATTATTCCTCCCCTTGACGGCAAAAGTGGATGATGATGATGATGTTGATGATGATGATGATGATGATGATGGTGATGATGAAGTTGATGATTATGATGATGATGACGATGATGATGATGATAACACCTATGCAGACCTCTCTACACGCTGCTATCAGAAAAAAAAATGAAGTGACGCAGATGCAAGTCTATCTACACACTGCAATCAGAAAAATGAAGTGACACAGATACAGATCTAGCTATACACTTTTCCAGTCAGATTAATGTGATGTGACACCGGTACACAGCAATCTAGTCTGAACAAAAAAATGACATGACACCGGTACACAGCAATCTCCACACTGCTACCAGAAAAATGTGAAGTAACACGGGTATACAGCAATCTAGTCTGGAAAAAAAAATGACGTGACACCGATACACAGCAATCTACACACTGCTACCAGAAAAATGTGAAGTAACACCGGTATACTTTACACACTCTTCTCTGAAAAGAAAAAAAAAATGACATGACACCAGTACGCAGCAATCTACACACCTCTTCTTTGACGAAAGCCATTGCGCGGTTGCAGTACACGTGGTTTATTTTGAGATGAAAGCAAGAGAATAGTTTTTGGTTGTAGTGAACACATCTAGTATTTAGCAGGTAATAATTACAGAAGCCGTGCCTCAGAAAGACCCGTGGATGAGGGGTGAAGACGACCGCTGTTAGAAGTAGTCGACAGCAGCAAGGGGGTTCCTATTTGACGCCATTTTGAATTGGCAGAGCCACAATGGACCAGCGGGAGATGGTACCTGAGGCTGAAAGCGGAGCGAGTTCGTGCAATAAGGGATGGCTACGTTTATGTTCCGTCAGGATGTTGTGGTCGGGTTGAATCCTATAGTTGCTTGACATTGTGGGATCTTGGTGGTTCTTCTTCGTACCTCCTTGGAGAGTGTGTGACTCGTGTGGTTAGTTACCTCTTTAACCCATGACTAGTGTGTCGACTTCGAAATGTGTTGTCAAGTTTTACTTTCTTTAATAGCATCAAGTGCCCTGCCATCTGGCGTATGCGTTCATAGCTCTCCACAGATCTCGGTCTTTGGTGTTCTGGATCAATTCAGCCGATGATATTTCTTTATGCCAGCGTCTCAGTCCATTCAGCATCATTTCTGTTAGCCTCCGTCTGCCTCTCTTCCCCTAAATCTTTCCAGTTGTTACGTTCTGCAATGCCTCTCTACTCATCACATGACCGAAGAAAGCTGTTTGTCTCTTTCGTATTGTTGTATATAATGCTCTAGTGTCATTAGCCTGTTTCAGGCAGTCGTCGTTGGTTACTCTGGCAGTCCAAGGAATTCGCAACATTTGTATTAGAACCCACATCTCTGTTGCTTCTAATTTCTTCTTAATTTGTTCATTTGCATTCTTAGATTAGGCGGCAAATACAGACCAGATCACTCATCCAACACCGATTGGTTTATATGTTTATGGTTCTAGCACCATATACCCATTACGCCCTAGGGTGTGTGTGGGGTCCTTTACCTCCTCTACACTTCCTCCACCGTAATGGCTATGTATGTATACCAGTGGGTAGGTAATAAGTCTGGCAAGTTTGCCAAAATAGTGGTCTTATGGTCTTCTCTTGGCAATGTCCAGCCGCGGAGCAATAAGGAACGTTCATGTCATCTGTGTGCGGAATCTCTGGTTTACCCAATCTCATCTTCGGGATGATGATGATGATGATGATGATGATGATGATGATGATGATGATGATGATGATGATGATGATGATGATGATGATGATGATGATGATGATGATGAGCAAGTCCTACAAGAAACGAATTATAACCGTAAGGAACGTTCATGTCATCTGTGTGCGGAATCTCTGGTTTACCCAATCTCATCTTCGGGATGATGATGATGATGATGATGATGATGATGATGATGATGATGATGATGATGATGATGATGATGATGATGAGCAAGTCCTACAAGAAACGAATTATAACCGTAAACTGATTAGAGTAATTAGACGTAGATAGTCATTTTTTTTTTGTGTGTGGCACGTAATGAGAAGAAATAAATTGGAGAAATTGATAACACAATTTAAGGGGAAAAGAACAAGGGGAAAGCAGAGAAGTAAATATCTGAATGGCTTGTCTACGTGGCATGGTAGAGACAAGAAAACGGAGCTGATCCACGACTCATGATCATGTGATGGCGAAACATGGCCGCTGGGCCTGTCGGCATGGCACATGATGATCTTTGCACTCACGCCGTGGTCACATGACAGTCACGTGCCTGTTTACATAAAAAACTCGCAAAAGTCGAGAGGATTGACTTCATTGCACCGGGTTTCTTCTTCTGAGGTTCATCCGGAGAGGTTTTTTACGAACGTGATTGCGTTGTACCGGTTTACAGCAGAGCTGCGTTCTTGCGCCGTTACGCCGACACATCCGACTTCTGCAGGCATTTGTTGACCGGGTTAAACATCTCGGGGTTTGCACCAAGTTGTATCCCATATGGCTCAGTCTTTTTCTGCAGCCGGCCTGCCGAAATCGCCGCACAAAGCATGAACTGCGTAGCTACAGCGACGACCCTCCAGAAGTCTCCGAGAAAAATGGACTCGAGAATCGAACGACGTAGCCCGGAATCGAACCCACAATCTTCAGAGGCAAACAGCTTCACCACTTCACCACTGAGAGGCCTTCTTACAATTCCTTAAGGCCTTCTTGATATATGTAGCTATACCCATATATATATATATATATATATATATATATATATATATATATATATATATATATATATATATATATATATATATATATATACCAATTGACACCCGATGTGTCATATGGTCAGTGTCACTTAGTCCGATTTTATTTCCAAGTAATTTACGAATACCATTTGTAGGCCGGGTATCCAGGTCTGTAGGAAAACAATCCTTATCACTAAATGGATCCGAACATACATTGTTGGACAGGATTGTAAGCGACATATCCTACTCTATCAAGGCTTCCCTGTCTTCCTTAGCTTCCATATTCTCTGTCTGTCCCGTCTTCCTCGTCTTCCCTGTCTTCGCTCCCTGTCTTTTCTATCTTCCATGTCTTTTCTATCTTTCATGTCTTCCCTATCTTCTCTGTCTTCTCTATCTTCCCTGTCTTCCCTGTCTTCTCTATCTTCATCGTCTTCCCTGACGAAGTGAATCCCTATATCCCTATTCAGAAAATCGACGATCCCACCAGATCTAGGTCAGTGCTAAAAATAACTACGCGGTTTGTTTGCTGTGAATTAAAAAGTGAAGTACCATAGGTTTTCGGTTCTTATGTTGTGCGTTCTCTAGTCTTTATTTCTTCTACTTAAATGAGCATCAGTCAAGGCTTATCCATGAACTATTTTACTTCTCTCAGTGGTCTATAAAGTTACCTTCCACTGATCCCGTCCTTCTATATTGCACGTCGCTAAAAACGACTGATAGTGAGCCAAATGTACCAAATTCTACTTAGGGTGTGACATCTCTATTATTTGTTTATAGCGTGAACTGCATGTTCAGAAAAATGGCGGTCGGCCTGTGGCTGAAATAACCGGGTTTGCTTTATTCAGTAATGCGTGGCTGCTGGTTTTCTAGTGACCGCTGCTTCCATTGACGGTAAACTATTTTTGGTGGCGGACTTTTGTCTTGGCATTATGGCATCGGCCTTATGCATAATATACCCATGCGTGCTGCTGGTTTGTCGAGACTCCTGTCTGTTCCACTTTTCCACGCGGGACAGTGAGAAGCATTTTGTGTAATATTCACTGACACTGGAACTGAGCATAATGGGGCCACCCTTTGCCGTGAAGTTGGAACCACAACTAAGTCTGATGTAATGTGAGACGGTAAACATCACAAATAGTAGGATATTAAGCTGCAGCTAAATAAGTCGGCCGGTCTCTCTGGCTGAGGGGTTACACCACTTTCTCCGTAATCCCGTTTATCCACGCAGGGTCTCGTAGCGAGGCGAGAACTGGAAGCGGTTCGACCCGCGCTCGTGACTTGCGGGATAATGAGCCGGCCGCTCAGAAAGCAATGGCAAACTACTGAGCGTAATCTTGCCAAGAAATCAATATACAGCTGAAAGATGCTGATGTTGACAGCGATGTCCTGTAAAGGATATGCAAAACATTTATTATTATAAATAAGTCGGAAATAAATTGTGCAACATTGTTTTTGGAGGTTGGTGTTTAAATCCAATAAGGGGATACATTGTTTTAAATGAGCCCGCAAGTTTTTACATTAAGTTAAACTCAGAACACGCCTGAGCCAGACGGCCACGATCTTCGAGTTTTAAGTGCTAAGTTCGTAGTATGCAGAGGAGAGTACGCTAGTTTGCCGTCGAACCAGACATACATATACCACGTTAATGAACATCGAGATTGAAAAGAATGTCTTTGGATACAAGTGAAAGAACAAACTAGAACTTGCCCACACTGAAGTATGTCTATGTTGTCTTAACGCATCCCTGCCATTTCTCGTTACGAAAAGTGATGTCCTCCCATTTGCCATGTTTGTCGTCTCACATTTCTCTACCTTTTGAGCGCTGTTATGTCCGCGATCATTCTCTCGTGTTTGATCGTTACTTACCCACAATAGGCAGGCAGAGAGGACATGTAAGGAGATAATTAACATTTGGCTAGCATATCTAAATCTACGTACTTCAAGGGCCAAAGAGGTCTTTTGCTATGTGCATACTTCTGCGTGTTAGTTTTATTTCTAAGTCAACGGGAAATCTTCTCCAAGCTTTTGATCAGTGAACGCGGGCAATCTTTGAGTGTCATTTGTTGAGGAGCTCGGGATAATGTTCAAGGAGGCGGGAGATGACGCGGTGAGAGAAGGTGTTGGTTTTGTGTTAATGTCTTCAGGGGGAGAATTTCCGTCCGATTTCTCTGGGAGGATGTCCGTCGGATTTCTTGGTTTACTTTGTGTAGTTGTGAACGTGTACGACAGTGCTGGTGTCGTCGTCGTCATCATCGTTACAATCATCGCAATCATGGTCTTCATTTCAGTCAGCAAGTAATATCACACAATAAATCTTTATCTCAAGCCAATACCATTAATATTGCAGTACCTCAGGGGTCTATACTTGGTCCTCTGTTATTTGCCATTTATATAAAGGATCTTCCCTTATATCTTTCGTCGTCCTACAATCTATTTGTAGACGACTGCACAGTATATACAAACGTTATTGATTGCAAATGCTAGAATGATCCTTGCAACCGGAAATAAATAATGTAGTTAACTGGAGTCATGCAAACCACATGCAAATTAACATTTCTAAAACAAAACCTTTGTTAATAGCAACCAGGCAAAGACTTAACACTCTAAACTCGCAGAGAACTCTTCAGCTGCACATTGGTAGCACGCCTATAGAAACTGTAACCGAGCACAAGGCAGTGGGTCTCATCGTTGATCAAAATCTAACCATTAACTCCCATGTTCATGCTCTCGTTAAACAAATAGCCAAAAAAAGTATACCAACTCCCCCTACCCCCGCGTTTCCATCCTGTTTCAGAATATTGCGGTCAACACAGCATCTTTCAACTGTATGTTGATTCCTAGGCTAGATTACGCTCATCAGAACGCCACGACTTTCTGAGCGACCGGCTCCATACTCTCATAAGTCACTGGCGCGACTCGAACCGCTTCCAATTCTCGTGCGCTCACGTCAACCACGAGAGTATTCTGGGTTACGGAGAAAGCTGCTAACCCCCTTGACCAGGGAGACCGGCTAAAATTTAAAATTTCCTTGACGAAAACATAAGAAAGATATTCTATACTTCCCATATACAAACACATATTGATTATTGCTCCACAATCTGGGATGGATGCTCCAATTCAATAACAAAACGCCTTTATTCACTCCAGAAAAGGGCGGTGCGTTTAATTAATGGTGAAAAGCTTACCAACAATACTAACCCACATAAACGTCTTCAGTTACTGCCACTCAACAAACGCCTACTTTTTAATAAGGCAAAACTAATTCACAAAATACTATTTCAGAATGCTTCAACCTACCTTTGACCATTGTTTAAATATAACGCAAGACATAGAGAACGACTAAATATACTTCATGTCCCTAAACCTAGGATAGACTTATATAAAACAAGTTTAGCATACTCTGCTGCTCAGTTGTGGAACAATCTTCCATAAGAAATCAAAGACACCACCAATCATTGTACATACATTCGCAACCTGTTTGAATACTACATCAGTACAGATTACATTCCCCCATTTAAAAAACAAAAACAAACAAAGACAATAATAATGGTAAATTATGTCAAACGATAATTATGGTAAATTATGTCAAACGATAACTAGCCAAAAACATTCCCATATGTATAGCACGTTACACCTTCCTTTGCTATTTATAATGTCCATGTTAAACATTGCCTCAGTGAGTCATGTATTATTGATTATTTTTCATGCGTTTTAATGCTTATTCTTTTGTTGTCAAAGATTTGCTTCATAAGAGATGTTGAATGAAAGAATGTATGAGATGAAATAAAGAAGAAGGGCAGAATATCAGACGGGCCTGCGTGCCCAATTCTAAACCCTTTGAAAATAAAGATTGTTCGTTCGTGTGTTCGTTCGTTCAACAGCTGCAACACTATCATTGTCTACACCATCAGCATAGTCGCCATTATCATCATATCAGCATAGTCGCCATTATCATCATATCAGCATAGTCGCCATTATCGTCATCATCATCATTTCAGTCAACAGCTGCAACACTATCATCGTCTGCATCAATATCTTAGTCGCCATTACCGCCATCATTTGAATCATCGTCAACATCTTCGTCTTAAACAAAATCACAATCGACAGCGTGACCATTTGTCACCTTCAGTTTAAAAATGGTCATCATCGCAATGATTGTATTCATGTCAATCGTCATCTTGTCATTGTCATTATAAACGTCATCATATCAATCTGTCATCTGTAGGTCAGCATGATCGAATAGATAAGAGCGCTTGTTCAAGAATATCCTGTGTGCTGATGCCGAGGTAAGGGGTTCAACCCCTACACACGACAGTTGGACTAAAATGTGAACCTATCGTCCTTGACTTGGGGATGTAAATTACAAGTACCTCTGAAGTCGGAGTGGGTTCGCCTGTTAAAAGGGAAAGCTAATCCACACACAAAATTCAGCCCCGCACTACTAGAAGTAAAGTGTATGGACTAAGCCTGAGTTCAAAGCGAGCGATCGCCAAAGAAAAATCATGTCTTCTTCGTATTCTTTTCCTCCTATTCCTTTCCTCCTCCTATTCCTTTCCTCCTCCTATTCCTTTCCTCCTCCTATTCCTTTCCTCCTCCTATTCCTTTCCTCCTTTTCCTTTCCTCCTCTTTTTCCTTCCCTCCTACTACGCCTTTCCTCATTCTACTCATTTCCACCCCCAACTCTTTTCCTCCTACTACTCCTTTCCTCCTACTACTCCTTTCCTCCCCCTACTCCATTCCGCCCCCTACTCCTCTCCTCCTCCTATGCCTTTCCTCCTCCTATTCCTTTCCTCCTCCTCTTCTTTTTTTTCCATCTTATTCTACTACGTGTTCTTCCTCTGCTTCTCCCTCTGCTTATTCCCTTCCTTAAGGTCTGGACAGTGACCTACTCTGGCCTGCTCTATTCAGTTTTCTGTTTCTGGGGATGAGTAACATGCACGTGGCTTCTCTATAGGTTTATGCCCTTGTCTGATAAGGCTATGCGTCCTTTTCACTGATCCAATTTGAGTGCGCATTGTGTAAATTATGTTGTATACATACACATAGCGAATCGACCCACATGTGTTCACGCTAGAAGGCAAACAACGCTACATTTCCACCCATGAGCCCAGTGCCCTAACGACCACGTTGCTGCACCTTTCACCATACTGTTTCACCTGTGCTGTCACCGGAGGCAAGTAGTGGCTATGGTAAATAACTCACCTGCCTTGACGATTACTGTCATTTCCTCTATGAGTGTTGATCAATACTGTTAATTTATTTCTCACGCGATGTCATGGTCTCAGGGTTTCCGCACAAATTATATTGCTGTCAGTCTATAATACGTATTGTTTACTTGTTTGTAATCTGGGGCTCGCGGTTGATGGTCGAACGCCTTGGGGGAATTTCACGCTTTTCTTATGGTCCTTAAAATAATGGTGCTACTTTTGGTGAGTCGTGCCGGCAGTTAGTTGTGTGTATGTGTGTTTGGGGGGAGGGGGAAGGGGGGGGGGTGAAAAGATGGATACGTCCATGTATCCGATGGCTGGTCATGCGTCGAAGTGCTCTTGTTCCTGCAGCGAGGCGCTGTCGGAAGGATATATGGATAATGAATAAGTGTAAACATAGGTGGATAGGTTGGAAGGATATATGGGTAGACTGACGAATGGATATGGATACAGTGGATGGATGGGTTGGAAGGATATATGGGTAGACTGACGAATGGATGTGGATGGATGGTTGGAAGGATATATGGATAGACTGACAAATGGATATGGATACAGTGGATGGATGGTTGGAAGGATATATGGGTAGACTGACTAATGGATATGGATACAGTGGATGGATGGTTGGAAGGATATATGGACTGGCGAATGGATATGGATACAGTGGATGGATGATTGGAAGGATATATGGATAGACTGGCGAATGGATAGGGTTAAAAATAGTTGGTTGGAAGGATATATGAATAAACTGGCGAATGGATATGGATACAGTAGATGGATGGTTGGAAGAATATATGGATAGACTGGCGAATGGATAGAGCTAAAATGGATGGATGGTTGGAAGGATATATGGATAGACTGGCGAACGGATATGAATACAGTGGATGGATGGTTGGAAGAATATAAGGATAGACTGGCGAATGGATAGGGCTAAAATGGATGGATGGTTGGAAGGATATATGGATAGCCTGGCGAATTGATAGGTCTAAAATTGATTGATAAATGTAATTAGACAGATCTGTGGGTGCGGAAAAAAAAATGTAAATTGTCCCCCAGGTGGAGATAAACTAAAATAGTTACCGTATCAAGATATGTAAGTAAAGGTTGCCGACGCGATGTGAACCACTTCGTATATCAAATACAGGATGTGTACAAACACATGGACAAACAGCATATCTCCAGTAGGCCAGGAGGCGTGGAAGGGGTCTTAGGTGTGCCACAAACTTCAGCTCTGGAGCTGATTGTGTGACTTCCAGGTCAGTTCACGGACAGTTGTCTTGTCTTGTGCTGTCTTTATTGCCGCGTATTGTCAGCGTTGTTAGATCGTTGCGTGTCTGTTGTGTAAATATTGTCGCTCCTTTCTGCGTGTGTGTGTGTGTGTGTTTGTGTGTGTGTGCGCGCGCGCGAGTGTGTGCGTGTGTGAGCTCGTGTGTTTGTGTGCGAATGTGTTTTTGTGTGCGTGTGTTTGTGAGCACGTGTGTGCGTGTGTGTGTGTGTGTGTGTGCTTGCGTGCGCGTGCGTGTATGTATGTGTATATATGTGTGTATGTGATCCCACACATGTCAGCTGGACTTCGTTTACTTCTCGTTCAGAAGCACAGAAAGCAAACTACTGAACGTAAATCATGAACAGCCAGTAAAGGCTGGGGTTGCTTGCAACGCCCTTCAAAATGACGTTTTTTTTTTTTTTTTTTGCTCGTTCGCTTTGAACTTATGCGTTGTCCATACACACTACTTCCAGTAGTTTTATGTTTCTTTGCATATCCTTTACAGGACATCGCTGTCAACTTCAGCATCTTTCAGCTGATTGTTGATTTCTTGGCAAGATTACGCTCAGTAGTTTGCCATTGCTTTCTGAGCGACCGGCTCACATACTCCGTAAGTTACCGACGCCTATAGAACCGCTACCGATTCTCGTCGTCGTCACGTTACTTACGAGAGTATACGAGATTACGGAGAAAGTCGTGTAATCTCTAGACCAGGGTGGACGGCCTTCCAGTAGTGCCAAACTGAATTTTGCGTGTGGAATAACTTTCCCTATTAAGTGTTCCTCGCCATCAGGCGAACCCATTCCGACTTCAGAGGTACTTGTAATTTACGTCCCCAAGTCGAGGACGAACGACAGGTCAACATTTTATTCCAGCTGTCCTGTGTAGGGGTTGAACCCCTTACCTCGGCATCAGCACACCGGATGTTTAAAAACTTTCGTTCTTATCCATTCGGCCATGCCGACATGCAAAAGGACATTTCATAGCTTTTTAAACAGAAAATTATAGGTTTGCCACATTTGTTATGTGGGCACTTGAGTTTATTCAGAGGTTTGACTCCCGGTGTCGGCGTTCATGTCTTTCCACAGATCTGTGTCGTCGCTATTCTGGATCATTCCTACTAATATTCGTCCAGGCCATGTCACAGACCATCCAGCATCATTTGTCTCTGTCTGACTCTGTCGTTGCCTCCTCTACTGTCGTTGCCTCCTCTACTGTCGTTGCCTCCTCTACTGTCGTTGCCTCCTCTACTGTATTTGCCGCCTCTACTGTATTTGCCTCCTCTACTGTATTTGCCTCCTCTACGGTATTTGCCTCCTCTACTGTATTTGCCTCCTCTACTGTATTTGCCTCATCTACTGTATTTGCCTCCTCTACGGTATTTGCCTCCTCTACTGCCTTTGCCTCCTCTACTGTATTTGCCTCCTCTACTGTATTTGCCTCCTCTGGGTATTTGCCTCCACTAGGTATTTGCCTCCTCTACTGTATTTGCCTCCTCTACTGTATTTGCCGCCTCTACTGTATTTGCCTCCTCTACTGTATTTGCCTCCTTTACTGTATTTGCCGCCTCTACTGTATTTGCCTCCTCTACTGTATTTGCCGCCTCTATTGTATTTGCCTCCTCTATCGCTAAGTTATCAAGTCGTCAACGCCTCATCTCATGACCACTGTAGAATGTTCTGTACTTATAGTTAAAACTGATATTGTTATTATTATTCTAGGGTCTGTACGTAAATGAACATACAATATCTCATTACTTTTGTGCTTATATGTATTTATTTTATGGTGTGTGTGTGTGTGTGTGTGTGTGTGTGTGTGAGAGAGAGAGAGAGAGAGAGAGAGAGAGAGAGAGAGAGAGAGAGAGAGAGAGAGAGAGAGAGAGAGAGAGATAGAGTGACAGAACACCTGTACACAAACCACTTGGTAGCGTGCAGTTTAATACTTAAAGAACCTCGCGGCACAACCCGGCGGCCATCAAATAAAACCAGTCAATATTGAAAGCTTTGAGCAACATCTCGATCAAGGCCGTTTAACTACATCCACCTCGTCAATGACCGTCTAATGAGAACCTACCTGCCGTGTATTAGCGACTGCCCACTGCAGCTGTTTGATATAACGACCTCATTGTTTCTCCTTCTAGTCCAGTCCTTTGTGGCCCACACTTCTCCAGATATCCCTTGTGTAAATGCAGTGCGACTGCTTTTGTTTAGGTCTCTATGTAAATGAACGTATTAACACTTAGGGACTATGGTTATGTGGGCACCTGCGGAGATTCAGAGGTTAGTTAGTTACATATCCGTTACAGGACGTGGCAGCAAACTCCAGCATTGTTTGGCTGTTTGTGATTTCTTGGCAAGTTTTTCGTTCTGTAGTTTGCCATTGATTTCTGAACGACCGGCACACATACCATTGTATAGAAACTAACGCAATGCTGTTTGCTGCCAAATCTTCCGCAGCTGTTTCGAACGAGGTATACGGGATAACGAATTTAATGACAAGGAAGTTGAACTATGTCACCTCAATTACATCTGATCGTTATCCCAAGTAAAGCGCAGGTTATGACTAGCAATGATGTTTCTTGTTCGTTGATGAAGACTTTTGTGGAAACGCGCGACTACACCGTGTTTCCCTGTCCTCCAGCTTGCCAGCCACCATGTACAGGACCTGCGAACATGTGAACACTTCATCAAGGGACAAAAACACCAGTACAGCAAAACAAGAACAGAACAAAAAAAATTTTTTTAAATAAATAAATAAAAGAACAGAATAAGAACAACAAAATAATCAAAGCAAGAATACTTTACATGGGATTTGGAAGTAATTCGGTTAACTCAAAAACTAGGAACGCACAAATCAGATGACTATTATTTCACCACCTGTCGATGCGGGTATGTGTATACACACAACTGCCTTAGGTTTGTGACGAGATACCTAGCCACCCACATGCCAACCTACATACTTATTTTCCTACTTACCTTTCTACCGACCTAAAATGTTAACCAGGAAATTCCTTGGGAAATAGAGGCGACATGTGTAATATTGACTCATGGAATACTAGTTGGTTTTTTTTTTTTTTTTGAAGTATATTGAACTGGCTACATATACCCACTACGCATACGACGTGACATTTAAAAAAAAAAATATATATATATAAGATAACAGACCAGGTTAACAGCGACGAGAGCAGGCCGCAGAATCATTAAACTGAGTTCAACATACAGCAGATACAATATGGAAATAAATACAGCCAACACTGAAGTAATGCAGGATAGCAGATCTCCTGTAATCAAACTATACAGATATCAAATATCTTAGATGTATGATCGCAGAGGACAGAATAGTTGAAATCAGATGTCAAAAAGCAGGCCTGTTTATATATATCACCCATCCTGAAACATTCAAATATACATATGCCCGCAAACCATGGATGATGATGGCTGATGAAATATTGTATCCATTAGGCTTGTGAAGATTTCAGCTCACTTCACATAGTCTTGTCTAGCGCAGTTCCAAGTGCGTCCATGTGTCCGTGTCTATATTGATAAATCTGCACATATATGATGTTCTATGTGGTTTAATTACTCTACCGTCTGTATACGTAAATGGAATTACTCAAGTAGAACGCGTGTCGAAAGGATAGAGCGCTCATTCTTACATTTTCTTTGCGCTGATGGCGTTCGTGTTTCATCCCTTTCATCGACATTAAGCTAGGCTTAAACATTTATTTCTCTTTCAGAAAGCAATGGCAAACTACGGAAAGTGCAATTACATAGAAAGTCGCCGTCCTACAAAGTACATAAAAATGTGTATCTCATCATCAAGTGCCCTGCCAGCTGGCGTAGGTGTTCATGTCTCTCCACAGATCGCGGTCCTTGGTGTTCTGAATCAAATCTGTTGATGATATTCCTCCATGCCACCGACTGTTCCTTCCAGCATCATTTCTCTTGGCCTACCTCTTTCCCTTAATCTTTCCAGTTGTCAACTTGTTCTCAAATGCCTCTCTTCTCATCTCATAACCAAATAAGGCCGTTTGTCTCTTTTTTTCTTGTTGCACATACTGTTCTAGTTTCATTTATAATATGAAAGAGTGAGGGGTGTGAAAATGGCGTGTGCGCATATACCACCTGGACGCGTGCGTGTTAATTCTTAAACAACCTCACGGCAATCAGATCAAAGAAAACAATTCAATATATAGCTCTGGACGCTACATAAAGATCAAGGCCGAGAACAAATTCCACCAGGTCAATGAAAGTCTAATTAATCCCTACCTGCCGTGTATTAGCGACTGCCCATTGCAGCTGTTTGGTGCAGCTTTGCCATTGTTTCTCCCGCTAATCCAACCCACAGGTTACATTTAAAGCCCACGTTCCTCCAGATACACCTCATGTAAATACGGTTTAACTGCTTTTGTTAAGATCTTTCTATAGACGGGTTTATTAGCACTAAAATTAATGGCGAAAATTAGTTGTCCTATGAGCACCTGATGTGACTCATCAAGTTTATTAACACTAGAATTAGTGGGGGGAAATAGTTGTTCTTTAAGCACCTGTCGTGACTCGTGAGTTTATGGGTTTATTAACACTAACATTAGTGGGAAATAGTAGTTGTACTATAAGCACTTGATATGACTCGTGATTCACATGTTTAACAATACAATTAGTGGGAAACATTAGTTGTATTATATGCACCTGATGTGACACATGAGTTAAATGTTTAACAAGACAATTAGTAGGGAAACAGTTGTTGTACTAAAAGTCACTTGGTATGGCTCTAAATAAAAAGTGTTTAGCAATAAAATTAGTATACTATAACCACCTGATGTGGCTCGTGTCAGAAATATTGACCAGAAATTACCCGACCACCTCATGTCAGATCGTTACATTTTACTAACCTTAAAGTTGCTTAGCACATTAGCCGGGGGGAGGGGGGGGGGGGTGAGCGTAAACGTTCTGCAAAAGAAATGTTTATCGCGATGACTACCTAAATACATACCACCTACATACCCCTTAAAACACCTCACATACCCCTTAAAACACCTTACATACCCGTTAAAACACCTTACATACCCCTTATTACCCCTTACATAAAACGTAATACCACTTGCTTATTCACTTGCATACCACTTGCATACCTGCTTATATACCTACTTGCAAAGCACTTACATACTGTCATTAGAAGTACAGGTGGCCAATGTGATACTGACACCATCACTGACCGGTCTATAAACATACTATTCACAGATCTGTGGAGACACATGAACGCCTACGCCAGTTGACAAGACACTTGATGATGACTATAACTCAAGTGTCATTAAACACCTATTTTAAAAAAAAAATGGCACTAGCTTGGTGTTGTTTTAAAAACGTTTAGTCCCCTGAGCATTTCCGGTACTATTTTACGCTAGGTCAACTTGGCATATGTTTTTTTTTTAAACTTCTTTTTTTTTTAAAACATGTCCCACATGGAAGGAGATTCGAACTTTCACCACCAGGCCAACAGAAAAGCAAGCCAACCACTACGCTTCCGCAATTATGTACCTCATGTGGCACAGGAGTGAATCGACTCGCTGTATTACCACCCCCTGGAGAGCGTGAAAAGATCACCATAAGCGAACCAGCAGGTGGGTGCTCTACCACAAACGGCCACTAAACCTTCAGCATGTGGACATCATAGTTAGCGCTTTCTTTCAGAGCCAGGTGTCCCACCCTACACCTAATTGTCCCCCCGCTGGGTCCCTACAAAGCCTGGCCCGGAAACCCACCGCTCTTTGCCGAAACCCTATGTCGTAACAAGGTCATCGAGATACGCCGTTTTGTATTACTTTCTGTTGAGTTTAATAAAGACCAGCAAATAATCATTATTCTCCTAGCCGCGCTGCTCTCAAATGTGCAAATCCCGTGTCAGACATGTTTCTACAGCTGTGGCTAGGCTAGTATCAATAGGGGGATAACGATGTACAGCTGGGTATGTTGTATGTATCGTTAGCGGTATGTTGTATACATCGTTAGTGGCTATTTACTAGTCATTGGGCAAAGCCAGAGCCAGCCTTACAGCTCCGTCTTTGCGTCGGACATTTCATCTTCTGCTGTCCAAGCAGTTGAGACTGCTTCTTTCTGTCTTTGGTATTGGATAATGGTAGATCTCTTTCTCTCAGGCAGTTGTTACTTTAACTCGATGTCTTAGGCAGTTGTTACTTTAAATCTTTGTCTCAGGCAGTTGTTACTTTAAATCTTTGTCTCAGGCAGTTGTTACTTTAAATCTTTGTCTCAGGCAGTTGTTACTTTAAATCTTTGTCTCAGGCAGTTGTTACTTTAAATCTTTGTCTCAGGCAGTTGTTACTTTAAATCTTTGTCTCAGGCAGTTGTTACTTTAAATCTTTGTCTCAGGCAGTTGTTACTTTAAATCTTTGTCTCAGGCAGTTGTTACTTCAAATCTTTGTCTCAGGCAGTTGTTACTTTAAATCTTTGTCTCAGGCAGTTGTTACTTTAAATCTTTGTCTCAGGCAGTTGTTACTTTAAATCTTTGTCTCAGGCAGTTGTTACTTTAAATCTTTGTCTCAGGCAGTTGTTACTTTAAATCTT
The DNA here is from genome assembly GCA_963921405.1 of Cepaea hortensis. Taxonomy (NCBI): domain Eukaryota; kingdom Metazoa; phylum Mollusca; class Gastropoda; order Stylommatophora; family Helicidae; genus Cepaea; species Cepaea hortensis. Next base: position 49,237,126 of record OY992879.1, read on the forward strand.
TGTCTCAGGCAGTTGTTACTTTAAATCTTTGTCTCAGGCAGTTATTACTTTAAATCTTTGTCTCAGGCAGTTGTTACTTTAAATCTTTGGCTCAGGCAGTTGTTACTTTAACTAGTTGTCTCAGGTAGTGATTACTTTCACTCTTTGTCTCAGGCAGTTATTACTTTCACTCTTTGTCTCAGGCAGTGATTACTTTAACTCTTTGGCTCAGGCAGTGATTACTTTCACTCTTTGTCTCAGGCAGTTGTTACTTTAAATCTTTGTCTCAGGCAGTGATTACTTTAAATCTTTGTCTCAGGCAGTTGTTACTTTAACTCTTTGGCTCAGGCAGTTGTTACTTTAACTCTTTGTCTCAGGCAGTGATTACTTTCACTCTTTGTCTCAGGCAGTGATTACTTTCACTCTTTGTCTCAGGCAGTTATTACTTTCACTCTTTGTCTCAGGCAGTTTTTACTTTAACTCTTTGGCTCAGGCAGTTGTTACTTTAACTCTTTGGCTCAGGCAGTTGTTACTTTAACTCTTTGGCTCAGGCAGTTGTTACTTTAACTCTTTGGCTCAGGCAGTTGTTACTTTAACTCTTTGTCTCAGGCAGTGATTACTTTCACTCTTTGTCTCAGGCAGTGATTACTTTCACTCTTTGTCTCAGGCAGTTATTACTTTCACTCTTTGTCTCAGGCAGTTGTTACTTTAACTCTTTGGCTCAGGCAGTTGTTACTTTAAATCTTTGTCTCAGGCAGTGATTACTTTAAATCTTTGTCTCAGGCAGTTGTTACTTTAACTCTTTGTCTCAGGCAGTGATTACTTTCACTCTTTGTCTCAGGCAGTTATTACTTTCACTCTTTGTCTCAGGCAGTTGTTACTTTAACTCTTTGTCTCAGGCAGTTGTTACTTTAACTCTTTGTCTCAGGCAGTGATTACTTTCACTCTTTGTCTCAGGCAGTGATTACTTTAACTCTTTGTCTCAGGCAGTTGTTACTTTAACTCTTTGGCTCAGGCAGTTGTTACTTTAAATCTTTGTCTCAGGCAGTGATTACTTTAAATTTTTGTCTCAGGCAGTTGTTACTTTAACTAGTTGTCTCAGGCAGTTGTTACTTTAACTAGTTGTCTCAGGCAGTGATTACTTTAACTCGTTGTCTTATGCAGTTGTTACTTTCACTCTTTGTCTCAGGCAGTTGTTACTTTAAATCTTTGTCTCAGGCAGTTGTTATTTTAACTCTTTGTCTCAGGCAGTGATTACTTTAACTCGTTGTCTTATGCAGTTGTTACTTTAACTCTTTGTCTTAGGCAGTTGTTACTTTATGTCTTTGTCTCAGGCAGTTGTTACTTTAACTCTGTGTCTTGGGCGGTTGTTACTTTAACTCTTTGTCTCAGACATGTTTACTTTACCTAAGTGCCATGGGATGATTAGCCGTCATAAGTAACTTCCGTAACTGCCATGGGCTTATATATCGCCGAAATGTTGTCCTTATTATAATACGTCTTCTACCAACTTGTAAGTCATAACTGTAACTCACCCATACTTCCCATTTTTTGTTCTTTCATCTATTTTTGTTTAGTCTAAACCTGCTTTGTTTGGCACTGGATCTCTTTCTTTCGAAGTCTTGTTTCATTCTTTCTAGCCCTAGCATTTGTTTTAACTCATTAACCATATCTGTTCAAGGCAATTGTTACTTTATCTATTTCTATCCGGGCGTTTATTGTTTATTATCTCTGAAGTTATTTCTGTCTGCTCGGGTAACTCTTTCTATTCTTCAGTTATTGTTGTATTAACGCTTTTTGTCCTTGACCGTTGCTATTTGAAGTATGTGTCCTAGGCCGTTGCTATTTGAAGTATGTGTCCTAGGCCGTTGCTATTTGAAGTATGTGTCCTAGGCCGTTGTTATTTGAAATATGTGTCCTAGGCCGGTGCTATTTGAAATATGTGTCCTAGGAAGTTGTTACTTTAATTCTTTCTATCCTAAACATTTGTTGCTAGTTGCTTTCTTTCTCAGTGAGTGGTTATTTCCACATGCTATGACCAGATAGTTATTACTTCAGTTCTTTTATTACCTAGTTGTTACTTTCAGGAAGTTGCTACTTAACCACTTTTTGTCTGAGTCAATTGTTACTTAAATCTTTCTGTCTCAGACAGTCGTTACTTTAACTTTTTTTTTTCAGACAGCTGTTACTTAATTTTCTTTCTGAGCATTTGTTACCTCTGTCAGATTTTCTTTCTAAGCATTTGTTACTTCTGTCCAAGCATTGTTACTTCTCTCTCAAGCATTGTTACCTTATCTTTTTTTTTTATTTTCAGTCAGTTGTTACTTTAAATCTTTCTGTTCCAGGTATTTACTTTAGCTCTTGCTATTCCATACTTTTTCTGCCTGTACCAAATAACTCGTCCTGCGTTGATTTTCACCACCCGTGATCATGTGGCTAGCGGTGCAACGCCATATTCTTATTCGCATAGCCCACCTACGATTAAGTTCATGAGTTTTAACGTAATAAGAAAGGGATAATAAAAGACCTTACTCAACCCTTGTTACCGCGGTAGTTAATGAATCTACCCTTCTCAGATAAGGGCGACAAACAAAGGGAGAGAACCGCGGGCACGTCGCATGCGGGACATCTCCCAGCAGTTGCAACTCGGAAATAACAGGATGGACAGGCCGTTCGTTGCCCAGGGTAGATGTCACAATTATAAATCCTACCCACATTGATTACCAACAATTGTGACACAATGAAAGAAGTTAAAAGACGAATCTCTATTGCTATTCAAAGACTAAAACAACTGAATAAATTGTGGAGTGGAACAGAGAGAACTACAAAAATTATGATTTTAAGAGCATGTCTCTTTCCCATTGTATGGGTCTTTCCCATACTCCGGAGAGACCTGGACACTTACTAACGCTGAACAGCGCATAAATGCCTTTGGTTATAAATGTTATAGACGGGTTCTAAGAGTATCTTGGATACATAAAAGAACAAATGCATCCATACGACAAGAGCTGACAAATGAAGAAGGTTTTCGGCTAAAGAGGATAAAAGAAAAAAAATTGAAACATTTCAGTCACTTGAAACGTCATGAAAGTTTGGTAATTATGGAGGGGTATGTGCCTGGGAAGAGAGGAAGACCAAAGAGAAGATTGGTGCAGGATATGGCAGATGATCTCCAGATGCGTTTATCTGATGAGGAACATCATGCTTATGACCGAGAAGTTTTCCAGAAGGTTGTTATGGGAGCGAGGTTCTGCAAAGGACATGCTACTGACTGAATGAAAGAACCCAAATACTTACAAAATGTGGAGTTCTGTTGCAAGTGTGTCCAACGGATGCAGAACAGAGTATTTTGAGAACCAACTTTACGGAGATGGCAACAAGCTGAAGTTGAATGTTGCCGTCTTCTTTGCATTCAGTTCCTACTGAAGTCTGGAGGCGAACAAGGAAGGCGCTTGTGTGATTGACAGATACGTATACAAACTTCACCAGTGTTAAAGATATCGTGCACCGTGGTGAAATTCTCCGAGTGAGATCGATTGGAGGATACAGAACTTGTTAGGGACTTTCTTTATTCGTCATTCCTCCTTTGTTTTTCTTTCTGTCTTTTCTTTTCTTATCCCTTCTTTCTTTCTTCCTTCTTTTTTTTTTTTACTTTAACTTAAAATTGTCTGGCAGCAGCATATTCAGCCGTCTCTTGTAAATTTCTATTCGCTGAGGATTTGAAGTTGTCGTAGTGGTTGTTCTTGTTGTTGTAGTTGTTTGCTGTGGTTGTCGTAGTGGTTGTTGTGGTTGCTGTTGACGAAGTGGTTGTGGTTGTCGTAGTGGTTGTTGTTGTAGTTGTTGTAGTAGTGGTAGTTGTAGTTGTTGTATTAGTAGTTGTTGTTGTTATAGTAGTGGTTGTTGTAGTCGTGGGTGTAGTGGGTGTCGTCGTAGTGGGTCTTGTAGTGGATAGTTAGTCTGCAGGACTGCCAAGACAAAACAAAATGGGTTGACTATCCCAGCCTTAAACTGGGTTGACTATTCCAACCGTAAAATGGCTTCACAAGGCCGGCTTCCTTTGCCTAGAGGTTAGCGACTTTTCTCCGTAATCTCGTATACTCTCGTAAGTAACGTGACGACGGTGAGAATCAGCAGTGGTTCGAATCGGGTCGGTAACTTACGGGGTATGTGAGCCGGCCGCTCAGAAAGCAATGGCAAACTACTGAGCGTAATCTTGCTAAGAAATCAACATTCAGCTGAAAGATGCTGATGTTGACAGCGATGTCCTGTAAAGGACATGCAAAACATTCCAGCTGTAAAATGTGATTTCTGAGATGGATGTCGCGAATACCTTGGACTGCCAAAGAAACTGATTACCCGGAAGAGGTTAATGAAACTAGAACATTATATACAATCCATCCATCATGTGCCATGCTGGTAAGCGTGGGCGGTCTTGCCATCTCACTCGATCACCAGAGTCGTTGATCAGCTCAGTGTTTCTGTCTCGACCATGCCACGAGGCCAAGCCATCCAGGTACTTGCTTCTAGGTCTTCCCCTTGGTCTGTTCCCCTCGATGTTAATAGTTGTCACCAAGTTCTCCAAATCATTTCTTCTCATAACATGCCCAAAAAATTGTGACTGTCTACGTCTAATGTCTCTAATCAGTTTACGATCTTCATTTGTTTCTTGAAGGACTTGTTCATTGGTCTTTCTGGCTGTCCATGGTATTCTTTGCATTATATACAGTAGTAAGAAAAAAAAAGTGTTGAGGTGCTACATAGAACCTGTGCTGTTTTGTATGGATGTGAAGCGTGGACAATGAGCAAACAGGCTGAAAAACATTTGATGGCTGTGGAGTTGTGGTTTCTAAGGAAAATGTAAAGAATACCATGGATAGATAGAAAAACCAATGACAAGTCCTACAAGAAACAAATGAAAATAGTAAACTGATTAGAGAAATTAGACTTGGACAGTCACCATTTTTTGGGCATGTTATGAGAAGAAATAAATTGGAGAACTTGGTGACAACTGGAAAGATTGAGGGGAAGAGAACATGGGGAAGGCAGAGAAGTGAATACCTGGATGGCATGTTTGAGACAAGAACACAGAGCTGATCTATGACTCTGGTGATCGTGTGAGATGGCGAAACATGACCGCCCACGCTAAACGGCATATCACATGATGATGATAAGAAAGAACCCAACATAATTTGTTGAACATGTAGAAGAGGGGGCGGGGGGGGGGAGGCATCGCGACAACTGAAAAGATCATATGTTGTCGGGGGGGGGGGGGGGTGTGACACATTGGTAGACCAAGAGAAATAATGCAGGGTGGATTGTGACGGTTTCATGGAGGAATATTATCAGCAGAGTTGATCCAGAACACCAAGGCCCAAGATCTGTGGAGAGACATGAACACCTACGCCAGCTGGCAGGGAACATGATGATGCTAAAATTTATTATGTCTTTGCTTTAAAACAAAATAGCAGCACAGCGGAAATATATAATTTAATTTGTGCAAGATACAAAGTCATAACAAATCTATACACATTTCCCCTATTTTTTTTTCTTGTTTTTAACTACGATCTATCCAATTTTTACAACAAAAAACAATTATCTGCAACAATTTTTCGAATTGCCGAAACATCATCTTTATTTGTTTCGTTTGATATTTTTAAACATTTAACGCAACTGATTGTAATGGCGTGGACCAAAAACTGGAAATAGAAGGGCGTGGAGTATAGGAAAGAAAACATGGTAAAGTTATAAACTTGGAGTATCCCATAATAACTCGGGTGACGCGGGCCGTATTCAGCGGGCCGTCACACTTTTGTCCGTCTTTGTACCGGACGGATAAACTTAAGAAAAGCGAAAGGAAACGACAACAAACGCGATAACGAGCGGGGCGGGGCCAAGTGTCAAATCCCAGATCCCCGCTGCGCGTGATTCGACGTAATTAGCTGGGGATCCCGCTCGCTGATTGGTTGCTTCTGCAAACAGAGGGTGTGCGGCCTGGGACGGGAAACCTGGCGCGCCAGGGAATCACAGAAGCAACATCGCGCGGCAAGCGACGTCCAGGAGCAGAAGTGAAACAGCAGATGTCCGCGGAGGAACTACTAACATTTTGCTGTTTAATTCTTTACGTTCAGCAAGGTTTCCCGTGAAATTTCTTCGTCAGGACTTAGAAGAATTCAACCATCTGATTAAATCTACCGGTTTTATTGTCAAGGTGTAGTAGTTTTAGTTCGTCGCAAATCTTTAGAGATAAAACGTTGCCGCATTTAATCTTCTCAGAACACAACGTCTGTATATCGACCGTGTTACATTACTAGCAGTCGCCTGACAGCCCAGGTATATCTGTTATTTCAGCAAGTTTAAACAGAGAGACGTTAAGTCGGCGCTGATAACAAAATTGTAGATCGATTTGACGTGACGGGGTGTTTTCAATATCTCTCGCATTGCTTCTTCTCAAGCTGTGTTGACAAGTGGCGTGTATTAATGTTCCCTCTACGTGGATAGGCACTACATTGAGACACTACATACGATCGAATTACCGGATTATATTCTGCAACAGCGTTGGATACTTTTCATTGAACGTGTTTTGTGGATAATCGCTTCAGGACTTGCGGATCTTCTTCTTCACAGAAATTTAGGAGCAGCTGTAAGTATGATGGTTTCACATTAGACGTATCGAAAAAATTCTTCTGATTCTGATTCTCCTTCCCCCACCTTGTGCTGTCTTCCTCCTTGTTCTTCTTCCTCCTCCTTGTACCCCTCCTATCCCTTCCTCCAACTTCCTGCTCCTTCTACTCTTCCTCTCTTCCTCTCTCATCCTATATGTTTGCAGCCTGCAGACAAACTCTCCCAGCTGAACACTGGTTGCATGAATGGTTGCATTTTACAGCATAAACTTCCCCTAATGGACGATGTAGTCGGTGCTACTGTAAACCCGCCTTAATCTCCTCTTATGGCATGCTTGGCCTGCTATATCATCTTGATGTATTTTTGCACCAGAGTATAGAGGTCGAAGTGGCCGTCTGGCTCTATGCGCTTGAGCTTAAACTTCCGGTGTGATGACGGTGGGGTACGAGGTTCATCCCCAACACTTGTCAGTTGGACATCAGTGTTGCCTTCTCATCCAGAAAGCGATGGAACTTATCTCAGTATTAATTACTATGTACTTAATATTTACGTCGGCTCTACGGCGCAAGAATTACGTTTGCAATTCTTGTTCCCGCATACCGCGAAACATAGCTGCGGCCGATTTGGCAGCAGACCCTCCTTGCGTTGATTTCCATACAATAGTATGAATACAGGTCGTTCACAAAGCAATGGGAAACTACTGAACATAAACTTTTCCAGGAATCAGCCAAAAAAACTGTTGGAGTTGACTGCAACGTCCTGTAAAAGATATGCAACAAACTGTATTTCGGCCAAAGTATTATTAGATTATTCACTTCATGTGATGTAACTACACATACATATCACGTGGGGAACCCTTTGAGGCCACTAAGGCAGTTCATTAATAAATTCACGTGTATTGTTTCGCGCTCATAGAAGTATGGGACATAATTAGACACTAGAGCAGTGGTTCTCAACCTTTTTTGGCCCGTGCCCCCCTTCACCATATTTTCAGAACGTCATCTCCCCCCCCCCCCTTTCTATAAAAAAAATTGGCCCGTGGGCCCCCCCCCCCTTTTTTTTTCACCGTATTTTCAGAACACCATTCCCCCCTTTCTTATTTCCTATCTAAAAATCCCCCCACCCCTATACAGTATATGTAAAAATGTACGGTAAATTTAATAGCACCTACTAAAACAAGTCTAGACATCCACATAAAACATGATTTGTGGGTCTACTGACTTTATAAAATGAATTTTAGAAGGATGAGACGTTCTTAACTGTAAAGTATGAAGGGAAAAACAATATCAAGTAATCGGTTCTTGTATTAACGCGATCTTGAAATGGTCTTCACCCCCCCCCCCCCTGGAAACCCAAAAATTCCCCGCTGTGGGGGGGGGGAATTCCCCACCGGTTGAGAACCACTGCACTAGAGTATGCACTAGAGAACATACAAATTGAAAGCTATAGTTACCCACCAAGATTCGAACGTATCTAGTTAGTCATACCTTTAAGTACACTTGTCCCTGCATCCAGTCGCTGTCGTAATTTGGAGGTGACATGTTCAAATCTCTGTCGGTAACTATTGCTTTCAATTTGTATGCTGTCTAGTGCGTCCTCTAGAGATAAAACTAGCATAGCATAGTAGCATGCCAGGCAAAAATCGTGCAATATTTTGTTTGCGTCTTCTGTGCTTAAACCTTTTCTTCTGCCCGTATCCCCACTGTTCTGTACTTCCCGTACCCACCTCATTTTCTGGGAAGTAAATGCGGTCCGTGTAATGTTGACCAGATCGTCCCTGAGTGCAGAGATCGGGCTATAAAACTATATAGCCTTAGCGCCATATACCTAAAACGACTCGAGCCGTTGTCCTCGGTAGCTCACGGATAGTGTGTGTGTGTGTGTGTGTGTGTGTGTGTGTGTGTGTGTGTGTTAAGATGGTCCTCAGTAGCTCACGGATAGTCCGTGTGTGTGTATATGTGTCTAGTCCTCAGTATCTCACAGATAGGCCGTGGTGTGTGTATGTGGTGTGTGCGTGAAGATTGTCCTCAGTAGCTCACGGATATTCCGTATGTGTGTGTGTGTGTGTGTGTGTGTGTGTGTGTGTGTGTGTGTGTGTGTGTGTGTGTATAAATATGATCCCTTAGCCGATACGGCCGTTGGCGTGTGAAGTGTTAGGTCTGTATATTCTCTAGGCCACAACATAGATGAGGTGCCCAGTTTCCCTCTGGTCGCCTTTCCTTCATCAACAGTTTCTACAAAATTCGCAATGTCATTTAGAATATTCCTAGCACAACTAGAGCTTTCTTATTCACTTCAGTTCATTCATAGTATTTAGTTATTTATTTACACTGTCATTAGAGCATTCATAACAGATCATTCATCAGAATGTTAGAACATTCATAAGAGTGGAACATTCGTAATAGTGGAACATTCGTAACACAGGACACTCGCGAGAGGACACTTGCGGCACCGATAGGACACTCACCAAAACCACTATCTTCTTCTTCTTCAGCGTTCCGAGCCATTGAGGTTCTTTGCTGCAAATACAATCCGTCTCCATTCGTCTCTCTGGTGGACCTTCTCTTGCCAGTCGTTGATTCCAAGTGCTTGTAGGTCTGTACATGTATTATCTCTCCACCGCCTTCTTGGTCTACCTCGGGGTCTACGGTCATTTATTTCCTGAGTGTAAGCGAGTTTTGTTTCCCTATTATCTTCCATTCTTTCTATATGCCCCAGCCATTGTAGTCTATTAGCCTTCATGATACCAGTGATTAGCGGGGACTTAAACAGATCATAAATGTCTTTGTTACTTCTTCTTTTCCACTCTCCACTTTGTGTATCCCTAATGGGTCCAAAGATGCGTCTTAAAATTTTGTTCTCAAAGGTTTGTAACAAGGCTTCGTCTCCTTTCGTTGTACTCCAGGTTTCAGAGCCATACAGCACAACTGGTCTGATCAGTGTTTTGTATATTGTGATTTTGGTGTTACGAGATAGCGCCTTTGATTTTAGTAGATGTTGTAGTGCATAGTATATCTTATTTCCAGAGTTGATTCTAGTTTGTATTTCTTCCCTTATGATGTTGGAGCAGTTGAAGATCGTACCCAGGTATTTGTATGTTTCCGTTCTTTTAATGGTCATATTATCTATTTGTATGTGGCCAGAGTTTCTAGCCATTCCGTCTCTTGAAATTACCATATATTCTGTCTTATCTTGGTTGATAACCAGCCCCATCTGTTGGGCTTTTTCCTTTAAGTGAGTCAATATTTCCAATGTCTTTTGTTCACTTTGCCCTATAATATCTATATCATCTGCATAACCAAGCAGCTTGGATGTTCCTCCAATATCACATTCCTCCTTTATCTTCCTTACAACTTTCTCTAGAGCCAGATTGAAGAGTAGCGGCGATAGTGCATCACCCTGTTTCAAGCCAGATGTTATTTGGAAGGGGTCTGATTTCCTGCCTTTATATGTTACTATATTATAAGTATCTTCCATGCATAGTCTGGTCATGTTGATTAACTTCCTTGGTATTCCAAATTCCTGCATAGCATTCCATAGACTATTCCTATGGACACTATCATAAGCCTTTTTAAAATCCACAAAAATGTTATGGAGATCTCTTTTATATTCCCAATGTTTCTCGGCTATTTGTCGTAAGATAAATATCTGATCTATTGTTGATCTGTTTTGTCTAAAACCCGCCTGGTAGTCACCTAATATGTCTTCTGAATATGGTTTTAATCTATTTAGTAATACTGCGGATAGTATCTTATAGCTTGTGGACAGTAGTGATATTCCTCTATAATTTCCACATTGGAACTTGTCTCCTTTCTTAAAGATAGGTATCAATAATGACTCTTTCCAGTCATGGGGTAATTCTTCTGTCCTCCAGATTTTTATTATTAGTTCGTATAGCTTTAGATGTAATGCATGGCCACCTGCCTTTATAAATTCAGCAGCAATTCCATCAGTCCCAGTTGCCTTATTGATTTTAAGTCGTGTGATTACATATAGGATTTCTTCAAATGTAGGTTCTTCAATTTGTGGTTCGCATGTTAGAACCTCTTCCTGTGAGAAAATGTTACTTGGAGCTTCACAATTTAGTAATTCAATAAAATATTCTTTCCATGTGTTGCACATTTCCTCATTGGTATTTATCATATTCCCATTTTTGTCTTTTAAACCATATGTGTTTTGTTGGTGCCCTCGTTTCATTGACTTCAGTTCTTTAAAAAATTTTCTGGATTCATTTTTCTGGTGATTAGTTTCCATATCTTTGATTATATTACTCATATATTCTCGCTTCTGCTGTCTGACTATTTTTGTAGCCTCTTTACATTCATTTCTATAATGCTCTTCCTTTTGGATGTTATTGATGTCATTTAACCATACATGTCTGGCATTCTTCTTCCTAATGACTGCTTCTTCACATTTTTGATTGAACCATCTGTTCTTTCTATGCGTGGTTAACACACCGAGACATTCTTCTGCGGTAGACTGAATTGTATTCTTGATGTTCAACCAAGTTTGGTCAATGCTTTCCTCCAAAGGGTTTTGCAGAGTTTCAAGTTTACATTTTATTTCATCTGTAAATTTCTCTTTGACTGTAATGTCTTGCAGTTTTCTCTGTTATATGTTGGGTGTAATCTTTGTAATTTAGTATAGAAAGCTCTCTTAAGTTTTATTTTAAATTTTGCTCCAACGAGGAAGTGGTCACTGTGGCACTCAGCTCCTCTATAACTTCTGACTTGCTGTATGTTTGATGCATTTCTGTTGTTAATTAAAATGTGATCTATTTGATTATAGGTTCTCTTGTCACATGATTTCCAAGTTTGTTTGTGTATATCCTTTCTTTGTAGTCTGGTACTGCTAACCTGCAGTCCTTTGGCTTCTGCCAGGTTGATGACTCTCCATCCATTATCATTTGAAGTTGTATGTAGGCTTTCCATACCGGCCACTTTTTTATTAGTTTGCTCTCTACCTATTTTTGCATTGAAGTCTCCCAGCACAATCAGGATGTCCTGTTTGGGGGTTTCTTCTATGACATCTTCCAGATCATTATAAAAGTCTTCTTTAATATCATCTTCTTTCTCTTCAGTAGGTGCATGTACATTAATCATCGTTATATTTTTCCATTTACCTTTTATTCGTAATTTACTAATCCTGTCATTAAAAGCTTTAAAGTTTAAAACGTTCCCCCATAACTCTTTTTTGATGACAAATCCTGTTCCTAATTCATGTTTATTTTGGGTGTTTCCTCCATATATTATAATCATTCCATTTTGCTCTAAAGTACCCTCTCCTGGCCACCTTATTTCTTGAATTGCTGTTATATCCATTTGATATTCAATCAGCTCCCGGGTTAGTTCTTCGGCCGCTCCAGCTCGATATAGTGTCCGTACATTCCATGTTCCAAATCTCAAAAGTCCTTTAACGTTCCAAGGTCGTTGTCCAGATAAGTCAGTCCGATATCGAGGCTCATGTATTTGTTTCGTAACAAAGAAAGGTTTTTACAAAGGTGGGGATGTTAACCCCACGCTTCAACCCCCAACCTGGAGGACCAGGGTGTTTCTCTTTGTCTGTTCTCTACCCTTTGACCTGTCCGGCTTTGGAGGCCCTGCTGGTAGCTACGCTACCGCCGGCATAGCTCTCAGGGTCATTGAGAAACTCAAGCTCCCCCACCACGACAAGGTGGAAACACCATCGGGGGAGACCAAAACCACTATAACTAACCAAAATCGAAAAAAATAACGGCAACAAACATGGTAACTTAGAAATATTGAGGCTTTCCTCTTTCTTCGACCTCCTTTTGAGCGAGTGGGCCACAGCCCAGTTTTGCATCTATAGACTCAGTGTGTCGGTAGTCAGCATACATTTGTGTACAGTTTACTTTCTCTAGACAGATTCCATCCAAGGCTTATCACCTGTGTAATTTTTCTTTCATAACATTTGACAGCCGGCTCAGTGGCGAAGGATTCGGGCACAGTTCGTGATCCCACATACTCGCGTTCAAATCTCAAAGCTGCGGGGGATTTGGCAGCAGACAGCCTTGGTTTTTTTTTTTTTTTTTTTTTTTTTTTTTTTTTTAACGAAATGGAAAGGATTCCGGTTATTCAGAAAGCAATGGCAAACTACTGAACGTAAACTTGCCAAGAGATCACAACAGCAAAAAATGCTGGTGTTGACTGCGACGTCCTGTAAAGGATACGCAGCCACCTTTAAAAAAAAAAAAAACACACACATTTGACAGGGCAGCAATAGTATAGCCTACTCTTTGCTATTTGCAACTACGGTTGGATCTGTAATGTGCGCTTAACGGTTGTCGAGTGTTCAAGTTCACATCGTCGGTAGGATGCTTTCTTTGACATGGGCTCCATGCTGGACCTATCCCAAAATGCGTACAATGAAATATGAGCAAGAACAACCTACGTGATACTGAACACATTATCCATCGAGTACCGATTGGCCATATAAATATATGGGACAGCACCATGTGGGACAGTACCATACTGGACAGTACCATATATCCAGTAAGTCAAGATGTATAAAAGTCCTTAACTTGTTTAGTTTAGTGTAGTTTAGTTTAGTGGACGGATCAACATCACGGCAAACGGATGTATCCCATAAGTGCTCCATTCTACTCCTAAATTAAGCCCGAGTCCGGAGAATTTCAGCTCAGTGCACGAACTCCGTAGCACCGGCGAGGATCCTAAAATACTTTGGGTAGATTTTTTAATTCGAAATTTTGCCCGGGCAGCGCCGTTAGGCCACACTTTTTCGATTTCCAGCTGCAAATGGATCTTTTACGTGCGCAACATTACACACGGGTGTCCGTTCTCACTACCCAGAGACCAGGGAAAATTTGTATTTAATTTGTGTATTTAACTCTGCACTCGAGATATCCTGTTTTTCGCGCATGAGAAGTCTAGCCATCGGTACTCACAACACGAGAGAGAGAGAGAGAGAGAGAGAGAGAGAGAGAGAGAGAGAGAGAGAGAGAGAGAGAGAGAGAGAGAGAGAGAGAGAGATCATGTGGACGTGTGATGTAACTAGTGGTTCTGGGTGTTAAATTCCCAGCCCAAGGATAGTAGCCTGTTAACTTTTTATCCCTTGACAGACAACTGCAATTCTTTCACAAAATTTGAGATGCCTGGGAACAGTAGCCGATTCGGTGCCAAACAAAGTAGAAATATGGTACACAATGAAATGAACAAGTGTTATAATGTGTACATTTCCGTTCATGAAGCATTAATTACGGATATCGCGAAACAAATCAAAACACAATGACCCTAGTATGGCTGTATATCGCCTTTCTGCCCAAATGGCGATGTAACGATATATTATCCTTCAGCACTTAAGGCACCTAATCATTTTAACTCATTTTAGACCTGCCACGTCCATTAGTTTCTTCCATTAGTTTCTCCCTATATTGTCATCGTTGTCTGAGTTTCCTTGACGTCTTTCAACCGTAGATATTAAATTCGTTTGTTCCCAGATCATGAACCTCTTTATATACAAAGTAAATTGTTTAGAGACAGAAAGAAATACGAGACAGATGTGTCAACTAAACGTATAGTGTGGACACACTGAAATATTTTGTTTACTGTGCTTTCTAGCATACTGCTACCTATAGTGTGCTTTCTAACATACTGCTACCTATACTGTGCTTTCTAACATACTCCTACCTATACTGTACTTTCTAGCATACTGCTACCTACACTGTGCTTTCTAGCATATTGCTACCTATTATCGGGGGATGCGTGGTCTCGAGGTATGGTGTCCGCCTCCAGTGCTGGAGGTCCCGGGTTCCAGCCCCGGTGAGGACCGGGATTTATTTCACGTGGATTTCTAGTAATAAAATTTCCCCTGGTCTCTGGGTAGTGAGCCGGACGCCCGTGTGTATTGTTGCGCACGTAAAATATCCCTTGGCAGTTGGAAATCGAAAAAGAGTAGCCTAACGGCGCTGCCCGGGCAAAATGTTGAGTTAAAAATCTATCAAAAGTATTTCAGGATCCTAGCCGGTGCTACGGAGTTCGTGCATAGAGCTGAAGTTCTCCAGGCTCAGGTTTGCGTTAGGAGGAGAACGGAGCACTTATGGGTTACACCCATTTGCCGTGATGTTGATCCATCGACTAAACTAAACTAAACTGCTACCTATTCTGTGGTATCTAGCATACTGCTTGCTACCTATACTATGGTTCCTAGCATACTGTTACCTATACTGTGCTTTCTAGCATACCGCTACAAGTTTACGTCGTGTGTAAAAAAGTTAACAGCAAAAAGAGTTAAACACTAAACAATGTGTTAATTGTGTCTTCCAGCGTGCATCTTACAGCCAGCAACAGTATTATTTTAACGCCTTGTGTTAAAACTCAGTGAAAACACTCAGGAATATGTTTCGTGAAAACACCCAGAAATTATGTTTCGGGAAAACACTATGAAATGTGTGCCTTCCGGTGTACTCTTATCGCCAGGAACATTATTTTAACGTGTTAAACTCACGTGAAAACATTTAGAAATGTGTTTACTGTACTTTCTAGCGCAATTTCTACCGCTCCCTACGCAACATGTTAGCGTCATATGTTAAAACTAAGTAAAACTACTAAGAAATATGTTTGCTTCCCAACGTTTATCTTTTTTTAACCGTGTTTTAACGTTGTTTAAAAACTCGAAAACGCTACACTTGTCACGTGTTGTCCAGCATACTTTCTACCGTTGAATAATATTGCTGATCCTTTGCAGGGGGTTACATTCACTACCAGCCCCTATAAGCTCTCTGTGATTTACTAGACAATTGTACATTGTTTTTTATTGTTTTCTGAACGAAAAGTCAACATTTAATCCCAGCTGACCAGCATGAGTTCAACAAATACACTGCCGCGTGCTCAACAAGTTTCAGTGCGAGCGAGATAAACGTGTTGGCCACGCCGACCTCTGACTGTCTACGTCTAGTAACAGTATTTAGTTTAACGCCATGTAGGATAGCCGAGTGGCTACAATGCCGGATTCTCCTTCGGGCGACCTGGGTTCCAATCCTCGGTAAGGTGTGAGGCAAAAAGAAAACCCTAGCCTGCACAGTTCGCGGCTACTGTACTAGCCATGCGGCCTTAATTCCTCAGGCTCAAGACCCCCTGCCATACACCACAAGGTATTATATAAATATTGGCAGTAAATGACAGTTTATATGACAGTTTAAAAATTTCTGTGAAAACATTACAATGCCAGGTGCTCTCCAGTGTACTGTACTCGCTGCCAACACAATTGTTAACGCCCTGAGTGTAACAACTCTAATGGAAACACTTGAAATACCTTCCAGTGCACTAATTCCACGACGAAGATGAACTTAATGTGAGAACACTGTTAACTGCTTTGTAGATTATCGCTAACAACACTTATTTTACTGTCGTATGTTAAAAACTCGCATGAAAACTCTAAGAAATGTAACTGCTTTCGAACGTACTTTTTTTTTTTTTTTTTCGCTACTAACACTTATGTTAACGCCGTACGTTGAACACTCATAAGTTGAACACTCAACAGAACACTTAAGAAATTTACACATGTAAATAAACAAATTAGGAAGAACTTGGAAGCAACAGAGATGCGGTTCCTGAGACGAATGTTGCAAATTCCTTGGACTGCCAGAGTAAATGACTCCCTGAAAAAAGGCTAATGAAACTAAAAAAAAAAAAACATTATTCCCACCAATGAGACAAACAGCTTTCTTTGAATATGTGACGGAGAACATCGTGACGACTGGAAAGATAAAGGGGTAGAGAGGCAGAGGTAGACCAAGAGAAATTATGCTGGATGGGCTAAGACGGTGGGGATTTTAGGAATATCATTAGCAGAGTTGATCCAGAATACCGAAGACCGAGATACGGAGAGAGACATGTCTACGCCAGCTGGCAAGGCACTTGATGGTGATGATGATGATGATGTCCAGCATACTTTAACCCACTGAGAACACCATTATTTAATTAAATTTATTGAAACTTTGCATGAAAGCTCTAACTTATCTGTTAACTGTCCTTTCCCGTGTGCTTTCAACCGCTAACAACACTATTATGTTGACGCCGTGTTGTGAAACTTCGCGTGGAAGCAATAAGACATTTCTGTGCCGTGTTGGTTGCTTGGTCTGGATACTGTTAACGCTACCTACAATGTGAGCGAAATGTTTTGGAAAGTACAATAATTAACTGTGTGTGTTGTTGTTTATGTCTAGTGCCGGATCTGTGGCCAATGGGTTACGGACGCATTTCGAAATCCTACATATGTCGTTGGAAACACAGCTGCGGGTGATTTGGAAGCGGCACGCATTGCGTTAATTTTTATAAACTGGTATGAGTGCCGGTCGTTCAGAAAGCACTGGAAAACTACTGAACGGAGCAAGAGATCACAACCACCCCCCCCCCCTTTCCAAAATAAAATGCTGGGGTTGACTGAGACGTCATGTAAAGGATATGCAACTAACTTGTTTCTGGTATACTTGCCTACATCTATCAGCAATGTGTAAAAAAAAAAAAATCTAATAGAAGAATTAGTCAGCTTTACGAGAATGCAATCACTAGTGACAAAGTGAACGTTTCCGCTATAGCACTATAGCTTTCGTCAGCGTGTTATCAAAACAATTTTCAGTGTAAATGTATTGCAGTTTTGTAGGACAATAGTACACGTTTTTATTCTTTTTTTCTGGAGAGATATTGGGTATATGGTGCTCTCACCAGAGAATCAAGAAATGAACAAACAGCGATCTGTCAGAATGTACAATCAAGGCAAGGGACACAATGTTGATCTATTGCAGCCAACCGTCATTGTGGAGACGGCACCTGATTGATTTGTTTGTGATTTGCTAGGCAAGGTTACATTCGATAGTTTGCTAATGCTTTCTGAACGACCGACACCCATACCGTTTTCAAAAATCAACACAAAGCGGTCCCCTCCGCTTCCAAACGGCCTGCAGATTTTGAACGCGGTATGCGGAATTACGAATGGCGTTCGCTATCCCTACGAAGCGACGCCACAAACATTAGTCTCATGTACCATCGATATTTGATGCCTACCATGTTTGTAATGGGGAATCAGGGTTCGATTCCGGAGATGGAGCATGAGAAACGGTTACCACATCCAAGGAAGGCAGTAGATGCGCAACTTACCCACTCCCGGCACGGGGAGGTAGTGACGAAAAATAACAAAACCGGGACTCTATCGAGGCCCTATAATTGGAATTAAAAATATGACAGGGTTAAGTAGGTAAGGAAACTACGACACGTCAAGCAAACCGGTAGGGAATTTACTTGATTCTAGACAAATTATGTCGGCTTCGTGGCTTAGAGGTTGACTTTTCTCCGTAATCTCGTATACTCTCGTGGGTAACGTGATGACGGTGAGAATCAGCAGTGGTTCGAATCGCATCGGTAACTTACGGGGTATGTGAGCCGGCCGCTCAGGAAGGAATGGCAAACTACTGAGCGTAATCTTGCCAAGAAATCAACATACAGCTGAAAGATGCTGGTGTTGACAGCGATGTCCTGTAAAGGATATGCAAACAAAAGACAAATTATGCTTATGAATCATGGAGGAAATTGGAGGAAAGGTGCTAGTCACGGGCAATAACCATCCCCCACGCCGCGTAACGGTAGTGGAAGTCAACAACAACAACAATAACAACAACAACATCAACATCGTTAATGATCTTTTGTTCCGGCACCCAATAATTTTAGACCCAGTCAGCCACTGATGATGATGATGATGATGATGATGATGATGATGATGATGATGATGATGATGATGATGATGAATGTAACCTTTATGATGATGATGAATGTAACCTATGTTGTGACTGGAACTCTTTATAACCAAGGAAATATGTTCATGTTCATAACACGTCCAACCTGGAGCGATTCCTTAAGATTTCCCCCCTATCTGAACATGTGGAAACCCGAACTCACACGGTAATATCAATATTTTTATAAGGGTCTCCGCTAGGCATAAAGAAAGCAGCGGGGCCCGCTCGCCTGTTCTGCCTTAGGTTTAATTAAGAGGAGTGGAAATAAGTCGGCACTATTTTTTTGGCTTTGTTTTTCCGAGGAGCGAAAATTGTTGTCTCAAATTTCGTGTTCACATCTGTTTAAAAGCGAATTTGACACCGCAAGGAGAAAAATAGCCGCCGTTGCTTTTTCGGTGTAATGTTTGTGAGGGGAAAGGTGGGATGTTGGTGTGTACGTTTGTGTGTGGGGAGGTGTTTGATGTGCAGTTTTAGTGCGTGTGGTTGTGAGTGGGCGAGGTGTATTAAGATGTGCGGTTTTGATGCTTGTGGCTGTGTGTGGGTGAGGTGCGCTATGGAGAAGTGAGTCTGTTGTGTGCTATGGTGAAGTGCGTTGTATGGAGTCTTAATGAGTACGTTTGTGTGGGTGGGTGAGGTGCCTTGTGGGGAAGTGGTGGTCCTAATGCGTACGTTTCTGTGGGTGGGTGAAGTACCTTGTGGGGAAGTGGTGGTCCCAGTGCGTACGTTTCTGTGGGTGGGTGAGGTGCCTTGTGGGGAAGTGGTGGTCCTAGTGCGTACGTTTGTGTGGGTGGGGGAGGTACCTTGTGTGGAAGTGGTGGTCCTAGCGCGTACGTTTCTGTGGGTGGGTGAGGTGCCTTGTGGGGAAGTTGTGGTCATAGTGCGTACGTTTCTGTGGGTGGGTGAGAGGTGCCTTGTGGGGAAGTGATGGTCACAGTGCGTACGTTTCTGTGGGTGGGTGAGATCAGTTAGTCTCAGTACGTATGCTTCTTTGAGCGAATGCATTGCATTATGGGGAAGTGTGGGCCATACACCGCAAGGATATTGGCAGTAAATGAGTTTTTGACAGGCTGTTTTGGTGCGGTTGGTGCGGTCTTGATTTGGGGAGGTGTGTTGTGAGAAAGTTATTCAGAATTCATGCGTGCGGGTTAGTGGGCCAGATACGTAAGTGCAGTCTCGGGGCGTATATGTGGGAATTAGGTGCTTTTAATGTTAATACTTCTTTCAGGTGTTTTAACCCTTATAAAATACTATCCCATTTTAATCTCTCTCTCTCTCTCTCTCTCTCTCTTTCTCTCTCTCTCTCTCTCTCTCTCTCTCTCTCTCTCTCTCTCTCTCTCTCTCTCTCTCTCCTATCTCTCTCTCTCTAATCAGAGTTGTTGGTTTTTGTTTAAACAAAGAAGGGGAAAATAAAGCAGGGAAATACCTACAGGAGCTGCTGCTGGAGGAGGGATGTGGCGATGATAATATTAACTCCATGACGGCGAAGTTGGCTATCGTAAACACACTTTTAACAATATGAAAATAATAGTACACAAAATATCCCAGCATCTCCCTCCATTTCTCCACTGTCTCGCCTGTATATACGCAAGCCTAACTACTAAATTACCTACCTACGTGTGCCTGTCTTTTCTCCCCTCCCCTTCACTGCACTCGTAAATGGCTCCAGAGATTGGGAGTCCCAGAAACAAGGGTATTGTCTGTGCCCGGGGACAGATAAGAAGGGAGAAATCTGTCGGGGCACGGTTGGGTACCGACGAGCGGGACCGTGAGCTCACATATCTGGCTATTGTTTGCGGCCAGGTCTACCCATGCTATCTGCTCTTTGCGCGACTTTCACTGATGGATGCTTGAGAGCTCTCTCTCTCTCTCTCTCTCTCTCTCTCTCTCTCTCTCTCTCTCTCTCTCTCTCTCTCTCTCTTCTTTATGTGTATGCGTGTGTCTCCGTCTCACTCCCCGTGTGTTCTCTCCATTTCTCTTTCTGTCCGTGTCTCTCTACCCTTGTCTCTCTGTCTTATCGTGTGTCTCTCTCTCTGCCCGTGTCTCTCTCCCCGCGTCTCTCTATCCGGCTCTCTCCCTCTGCCCGTCTCTCTCCCCGTTTGTTCGTGTCTTTCTGTCATGGTCTCTGTCTGTCCTTGTCCCTCTGTCCGTGCCTCTCCCTCCCTCTCTCTCTCTCTCTCTCTCTCTCTCTCTCTGCGCGCTCGCTCGCGCCCTCTGTGTGTGTGTGTGTGTGTGTGTGTGTGTGTGTGTGTGCATGTTTCATCTTTATTAGGCGCTAGATGGCCACAGAGAAAGAAGGATTTGGTAATAGCGGCAATGACCAGGATAAATAAAGTAGTCAGCATGTTTTGGTTTCCCGAGCTGCCTTCACCACTAGCCTCTCTAGCGAGCCGCGGAAGCGTAGACGCCAGACGCTCGCCTGCCACCCCGGTAGTCACGTGTTCAAATCTTCATCGACGCGGATTTTAGAAAATGACCTTGGTCCTCATGGTGACCTATTCTAAAATAGGTACCAGATCACAGATCACATGACCCACGCCAGGGCTGATTTGTCTTTAAAACCGCATGAGCACTCGGCGTGGCTGAAAGGGTAAGAGCTCCCTGGCTATTAAACTCCCTGTGCGCTGAGGGCAGCATAGCGGCATCAACTGTACACCGGTCAGTTGGACTTCACATTGACTTCTCGTTGCAGAAAGCAGCGACAAATTCATTCATTCATTCATTCATTCATTCATTCATTCAGAAGCATAGCCTTTGCAGAACCTTGCTCCCTTAACAACCTTCCGGAAAACCTCGATCATAAGCAAGATCTCGCGTCCGATACACCCATCTGGAGATCATCCGCCACATCCTGCACCTACCTTCCTCTTCCTTTTTTCCCAGGCACATACCCTCCATTATTGTTCTCTCCAAACTTTCGTGACGTTTAAAGTGATGAAAATATTTCAGTTTTCTTTCTGAACTTAAAACTACCTAGGAAATAAATATTATCGCATCGTCTTGTAAGGGACTTGCAATAGCCTTTGCATCATACACCGAGTGCTCAAGGCGAGGAAACGGGTCATGAACTTGTTTGCTTCCCGTGTTATTTGGTCATGTTATGAGGAGAAATGGACGTGTGAAAATTTAGCGACAACTGGCAAGCTTGATGGGAAGAAAGCAAGAGGATGATAAAGGGATAAATATCTTGATGATTTGGTAGCATGGCATGGTCGGGACAAGAACACTGACTCTTCCTCCGAAGTCGGAGAGTGTCTGCCTGTACGACGAGGAACCACCAGTCTGCACACCAATAAGCCAGACATGGGACAATGGATACTCAGGCAAACCTCAGGTCCTGTATGACATCACACTGATGTTGGACAACAGGATGCCTTCATCCGACATACAGGCCTTCGTGTTGGAACTCAAGCCAACGAACACAAGCAAGCAAGCAACACTGACTTTATTCGAGACTCTGGTGGCTGTGTGAGATGGGGAACCCACGGCTTTCGGCATGGCACTTGATGATGATGTTTTTCGTCATGTTTATTAAATGTAGTTCTCACAAGTTACAACCTTACACAGGTCGCACTCGCCACCTCACGGCCGCCGCTCGCATTCTGAACACATTAAGTTAAACTGAGAGCTAACGACTACTTGAAACTCTAGTCCCCGTATCTTAAATCAATAAGACCCGAACAACTAGGCTTGGCTGTTGTGACAATACCCAGGCTTTGTACTCATTGTCACCAGCTCATATGATTATTATTTCAGAGTTATTTTTTGTGTCCTTCGGGATTAAATTCTGGGATATTTTCAAGCCATTTAGGGATAATAGTTTTTTTCTCTTCCGATTTCGGTTTGAGAGTTGGGAATTGGAACGCGCCCTTGGCGGGGAATTAAATGTGAAATTTGCACCGCATCTCTTCAGTGCTCGTGTTACCTACAGTCACACGTATAGTTCTATTGTAAGGGTCATTTCAGGGGGAGACAAATCGACACCGTGGGTGTAGACGCATCTGAATTCTTTGTGCCGTAGAGTTAAGTATTAATTCACTGCTGTATCGGTGCTGGTTTTTTCGAAAGAAAGGTATAAGTGCCGGTCGTTCAGAAAGCAGTGGCAAACTACTGAACGTAAAACTTGCCCAGGAATCACGAGCAGCCAAAATTCTGGGGTTGACTGCTACGTCCTGTGAAGGATATGCAACTTTAAAAAAATGTGGAATATGCTTTTCTTAACCCCTGTCTCAGACGTTGGTCCTTTCTCTGCGAATTAAACGCTTCTGGTCCATAATGTTATAAAGCAGTGGTTCTCAACCCTTTTTGGCCCATGCACCCCTTCACCATATTTTCATAACGTCATTCCCCCCTTTCATATTTCCTCCCTATAAATTCTCCCCCCTCCCCCGCCCCTATACAATATATGTAAAACTTGAAGCTAAATTTAATAACACATACTAGATGTCTACATAAAACGTGATTTGCGGGTCCACTTACGTTATAAAATGAATTTCAGAAGGGCGAGAAGTACAGAACTGTAAAATATGGAGGGAAAAACAATATCAAGTAATATCTGTTCTTGTATTAACGCGATCTTGAAATAATCTTGACCCCCCCCCCCCCCCACTGGAGACCCTAAATTCCCCGCCCCCTGAGAACCACTGTTATAAAGCAATGTATTCCCTTAGTAATTGAAACACAGAAGTCACAATCAGTATATTGCACTATTTATCTGATTGGCATATTTCGCTGCATCTCGTCAGCTATATACTGAAGATATATGAAGTGAATACATTAATAATACTTTCGCTGAAATATTAAAACACATAGTCACGGGGGGTATTGTTCGAATGTGGAACATTTGTTATCCCCGCGGCTGTTTTAAATTTAAAATGAACTCCTTCTGTTTGCACAACACTGGCTTTTTTCCCCCGCATATCCTTTACAGGACATCGCTGTCAACATCAGCATCTTTCAGCTGATTGTTGATTTCTTGGCAAGACTTACGCTCAGTAGTTTGCCATTATAACACTGGCTAGAACCGCATAATTGCTAACGTCCGCTATATTTAAGCAATCGTTTATTGCGCGTCGAATGCAGTATACGAAATGCTTTTTCATTAATTTTATGACCGTAGGTTATGAAATGTTGAAAAATCGCTGAGTTAGGGGTTTTAAACTTGTCGACTGCACAGATTGTTATGAATGTTTTACTCAAGTATATATTACTTTTATATTACATACTTTAAAGTAATTAGTGCTTTGTCATTTACAAGTCGTTTCAGTCAAACCCAGCATTGATTGGCCACTTTTTGATTTACTAGGTAATGTTAGTTCGGTGTCTTGCCATTGCTTTCTGAACGGCCGACACTCCGGACAAGCTAAATCAACGCAAGTTTTCTTCCAAATCGCCCGCATCAGATTTCGAACCATCGACTACGCAGTTAGGGGAATTAAGAAACTGCACGTCTCACTACGTCCTACCCTTTTACCCCCTCCCAGACACAGCGCCAGTTTATAGCAAAACTTCTCCACGTAGCATTACCCAGTATTACTTAGTAACTGGGGTTGCTTGCAACGTCCCGCAAGACATACGTCATTTGTGTTGCCTTCATGAAGGCTTGGGGGTCCCCTGGGCTTTGCAGACAAGGTTGTATACGGATGAGGCAGCCAGTTGCTCGACACACGCCTGACTGTAACCGCCGTGCTTGTATTAGTATGTTCGTATGCAGCGTCATGTTCTCTGTGTGTGTGTGTGTGTGTGTGTGTGTGTCTTATCAGCGCTATCTTGACTGTTATACTACGACCGCGTTGCTTTCTCTCTCTCTCTCTCTCTCTCTCTCTCTCTCTCTCTCTCTCTCTCTCTCTCTCTCTCTCTCTCTCACGCATATATGAGTGTAACTTTTTTCTTCCTCTCTGTCTCTCTCACGCCCATATGCGTGTGTCCATCTTTTTCTGTCTGTCTGTCTGTCTGTCTGTCTGTCTGTCTGTCTGTCCGTCTGTCCATCTCTCCCTCTCTGTTCTGTCTCTCCCTCTCTGTTCTGTCTCTCCCTCTCTGTTCTGTCTCTCCCTCTCTGTTCTGTCTTTTTGTCTTTCTTGTGTTTTTTTTTTCTTTCTAACTTTGTTTATTGAAGGTTTTGCCGCACCAATTAGCGGCAAACTGCGAAAGAACAAGTTCCTTTGGTCGATACATTTTCTTACTTAACCCAGTACATACTCATATATCTGTTTTCCAACTCGATGCTCCGAAGGGATCCGTGGCTTGATCAAGACATCAAACTGCTGGCGAAGAAATATCAGAAAGCTGACTGCCTGGTACGAACGCGTACTCCAGCACTTAATAAACTGTGACATGCTTGTCTCGGAAAAGGGGCCTCCGCGCTCTAGGCTGTCGCCTGGTCACGCTCTAATTTTGACTAATCTGTTATTTGATTCGGCGAGTGTCTCTCGTACTCGCAGGTCCCAGGGCTGTATCGTCTTTCCCGGTCCCTGGAAATCGAGGCCAGGCAGACTAGGCAGTTTCTTAAGTGAGTGTCTGTCTTGTATTTGCTCCAACGTGTGTTGTCTGAGGTTTTTGAAAGGTGGGTCTCTGAAAGCCCGAGCCAGTTTCTTAGATGGAACAGAAGACAAACAAGGAATGGGTAGAGCGGTTCAACATAATAGGGCGCCTACTGAAGGACGCACACATGACAAAGACAAGGTACTTTTCCCACATCAAGCTATATAAATGTCACCACTTAAAATTATAAGAAGAATAGTTGAGGGCAAAACAACAATAGAGGACATCAAATATAAAAATGGACAGACAGCATGACGATGTGGTCACGGCAGAGCCTGACAATCAACGAAGGATGACACATTGCTGGAGATCTGCAGCTGCCAACCGTTTCTGAGAAGACATGAGGTGGATGATGATGCTGTAATATCTGGGGTATCGTGCGTAATATGGCTGTTGTTGTCGACATACTCCATCCATCAATCATGTGCCATGCCATTTCACTCGATCACCAGAGTCGTTGATTAGCTCAGTGTTCTTGTCTCGACAATGCCACGTGATTAAACCATCCAGGTATTTACTTCTGTCTTCCCCTTGTTCTCTTCCCCTCGATCTTGCCAGTTGTCACCAAGTTCTCTGATTTATTTCTTCTCAAAACATGACCAAAATTTGTGACTCTCTGCGTTTAATTTCTCTAATCAGTTTACCATTTTCATTTGTTTCTTTAAAATTCGGGTTTCTACATACCCTGGAGCCACGTTTCACTCCATATAGTATTTTTTTTTTTTTTAAAGAGACAGAATACGCCTATTTTGGTAGCATTGTAGACACAGGTTGTGAAACAGATACAGTGCAGACGTGTTAAGGCGAACTCACCTGGGACTCAAGAAATATTTCTTCTAATAAGAAATTCCTCTAAGAATGCAAGCATATAGTAATGCATTTACAACTTTCAATACAGTATTGTTCTTCACAACAGAAATTCGCCACATCCGAGATAGCATTAGGCGTGCACTGTATAGATATAAGAACGCAGAAAGCTAAAGGAGCTTTTATAACACTTGGATATCTAGAAGTCAACAGAAATTTAAACTTAGCAGAAAATTTAAAATATTCAATTCTAGAGTTAAATCAGTACTGCTGATTGGGTCAGAAACACGAAGAACAATGAACGAAAGACTATTAAGATCCACTAATCATTAAGATTTCGCCTGCGCAAAATAGAAATAAAATGCTATGACAGGGCCACCAATGTGGTGCGCATAAAGAGAACTAGACAAATACCAGTAAGTCAAGATGGTGGTTCTAGATAGGCACACCCATTGAGAAAATCTGAGAATAGTACAACTAGGGAAGTCCTGTCTGGAATACTAAAGGAAGACTAAAACTAGAAGTAGAAACAGACAAGAATATGGGGATGACGTGTACAGGTCTGTCTGGGATAGAGCTATGGAGTGTTAGGTTTCAAAACAACAAAAATCAAAACAAAAAAACAACTTGAGTAAAGAACTTTATTGCAAACCTTGATGGATATTAGATATATGATTCTATCTACATATGTGTATAAACCTATAGACACTCTATGCGTAATTTGATGCATATATAGTGCCGGCTGTCTTTACTTTCAGTGACATGTTCTGTTTCTTTGTTGTTGTTTGTGTGTGCTGAGTCTGCTTCAGAGCATAGGTCATTGAAAAAAAAAAAAGTAGATTTTGTCTCAATTTGGGATTCGACCAGCAAGCGCACTTGCTACTGAACCACGGGGATACTCCAATTCCAATTTTCACAACAAAAATTCCAAATTCGGTCTCGTTCAACCTACCTCCTCAGCCTTGGTTATTGTTGAGATCCATGGTTGTGTGGACTGTTAGTCCTGGTTCCGCTCTGTTTGTCGGATAAGGTTATTTTTGTGCTGCCTGGTAATTTCCTTTTCTGTCTTATGTTGGTCCTGATAAAGACCGGTCCCTAGTCAGGAATGGGCGAGGATTCCTGAGAATTAGTGTATTTGAGTGAAGCTAAGTGGCAAAGATAACTTGTCACAAATATCACAAATAAGTAGACATCATTTTTGGCCACGTTATGAGAAAAGAACTGGAGCATGTTGTGACAACCGGAAGGATTTGCGGGAAAAGATAGAGGTAGACAGCGTGAGAAGATTCTTGAGTCTTATGTCATGGCACAGAAGGGAGTCAGCACACGAGTTGATCCATGACTTCGGAGATCGCAATTTGTGGCGAGGAATGATCGCCCACGCCAGCCAGCAAGGCACTGGATGATGATATTCAAACAGGCCCATTAGCATTGGGTTAGGATTTGATAGTAAATTACGAACTTGATAGTAAAATACGTACAATGGCGGAAAAGTGAACAACCCATCACTAATTCCAGCCATTCTGTATTTGATATTTTGAATCAGGGGCTTAGTTGCTTCCTAATATGCTTCTATATAGATGTATAGCTTCCCAATTTGCTTCTATATATAACTTCCCAATTTTCATGTAGCTTCCCAATTTGCTTCTGAATATAGCTTCCCAATACATAGCTTCTCAACTTGCTTTTATATATAGTTTCCCAAGTTGTTTCTATATAGATGTATAGCTTCATAGTATACTTCAATATCACTTCCCCATATGCTTCTATATAGCTTCCCAATTTGGTTCTATAGCTTCCAAATGTGCTATGTAACTTCCCAAATTGCTTCTATATACAGTCAAACCTCGGTTTTCGTCGATATTCCTTCCAAAAACAATCGACAAAATCAGAAACCGACGAAAACCAAGGCAATTATTTCCATTATAATCAATGTAAATATAATTAATTCGTTCTAGAAACTCCGTTCATAAAGAGAACTAGACAAATACCAGTAAGTCAAGATGGTGGTTCTAGATAGGCACACCCATTGAGAAAATCTGAGAATAGTACAACTAGGGAAGTCCTGTCTGGAATACTAAAGGAAGACTAAAACTAGAAGTAGAAACAGACAAGAATATGGGGATGACGTGTACAGGTCTGTCTGGGATAGAGCTATGGAGTGTTAGGTTTCAAAACAACAAAAATCAAAACAAAAAAACAACTTGAGTAAAGAACTTTATTGCAAACCTTGATGGATATTAGATATATGATTCTATCTACATATGTGTATAAACCTATAGACACTCTATGCGTAATTTGATGCATATATAGTGCCGGCTGTCTTTACTTTCAGTGACATGTTCTGTTTCTTTGTTGTTGTTTGTGTGTGCTGAGTCTGCTTCAGAGCATAGGTCATTGAAAAAAAAAAAAAGTAGATTTTGTCTCAATTTGGGATTCGACCAGCAAGCGCACTTGCTACTGAACCACGGGGATACTCCAATTCCAATTTTCACAACAAAAATTCCAAATTCGGTCTCGTTCAACCTACCTCCTCAGCCTTGGTTATTGTTGAGATCCATGGTTGTGTGGACTGTTAGTCCTGGTTCCGCTCTGTTTGTCGGATAAGGTTATTTTTGTGCTGCCTGGTAATTTCCTTTTCTGTCTTATGTTGGTCCTGATAAAGACCGGTCCCTAGTCAGGAATGGGCGAGGATTCCTGAGAATTAGTGTATTTGAGTGAAGCTAAGTGGCAAAGATAACTTGTCACAAATATCACAAATAAGTAGACATCATTTTTGGCCACGTTATGAGAAAAGAACTGGAGCATGTTGTGACAACCGGAAGGATTTGCGGGAAAAGATAGAGGTAGACAGCGTGAGAAGATTCTTGAGTCTTATGTCATGGCACAGAAGGGAGTCAGCACACGAGTTGATCCATAACTTCGGAGATCGCAATTTGTGGCGAGGAATGATCGCCCACGCCAGCCAGCAAGGCACTGGATGATGATATTCAAACAGGCCCATTAGCATTGGGTTAGGATTTGATAGTAAATTACGAACTTGATAGTAAAATACGTACAATGGCGGAAAAGTGAACAACCCATCACTAATTCCAGCCATTCTGTATTTGATATTTTGAATCAGGGGCTTAGTTGCTTCCTAATATGCTTCTATATAGATGTATAGCTTCCCAATTTGCTTCTATATATAACTTCCCAATTTTCATGTAGCTTCCCAATTTGCTTCTGAATATAGCTTCCCAATACATAGCTTCTCAACTTGCTTTTATATATAGTTTCCCAAGTTGTTTCTATATAGATGTATAGCTTCATAGTATACTTCAATATCACTTCCCCATATGCTTCTATATAGCTTCCCAATTTGGTTCTATAGCTTCCAAATGTGCTATGTAACTTCCCAAATTGCTTCTATATACAGTCAAACCTCGGTTTTCGTCGATATTCCTTCCAAAAACAATCGACAAAATCAGAAACCGACGAAAACCAAGGCAATTATTTCCATTATAATCAATGTAAATATAATTAATTCGTTCTAGAAACTCCAAAATACATACCCCCCCCCCCCCCCCCCAAAAAAAAAAAACATGTTATAGAGAATAAAAATAGTTTAATACTATTCTTCGGCCCCAGACTTTTTCCTGCTCACACCTTCGCTGTGCTTAGTAATAATGTGTATGCCAGTGCGCCTGTTGAATTTTTTAAAGCATTCTCTGCTGACCTTAAAATCACTAAGTACACTAGCAAGCACTCGTCCCAAGAACTTTCTTAATTATATCGTCATACTACAGTCTGTTTTTTTTTTTTTTCTCCCCTACATATGATTGCCTCCGAAACAGAATCGTCATCTAACTGGTTTTGATTTTTCCAAATTAATTATAACTGTTCGACATTTTCAATTGTTTATTATCTCTGTTTCGTTAGCACATTCATGTCTTTCGCTACATTAGCCTCCTTCCTTTATTTCTTCCTTTTTCGCCACAATGAAACTTATCGTTTATGGCAACTTCCCGAACATGCGGCCGATTTGGGCAATCTTAATGCCGCTCTCGTATTTTATTATTAGCAAGTGATGCTCACACAACGAAAAACAACGCCAAACTGAGCAGAAGAACGCGTGGGTCCCAATGTTTTTGCAAAATTAGCAGGGGAGTCATGAGAGCACGTCGACGAAAACCGAGACAATGTTTTTTCGCGGAAAATATCGACGAAAACAGAAACCGACGAAAACCGAAGGTAACGGAAACCGAGGTTTGACTGTAGATGTATTTCTCAAGTATTCTTAGATTAGTTGGTTCCTGAGCCTAGAGTAGTAAAGCAGAGCTTGCTACGAAAGTTGATACTGGCTTCGAAGGAAAGACGAACACCATTTTGAAACTATCAATGGTATTTATTCTTCTATGCCACCGTCTTAGACGATTCAGCAATAGCTGTCCCCTGCCTCCACTACCACGGATTTTCCCAATTGTCACAATCTTCTATCCAAGGTCTTATATTGACCAAATATCGATTATTTCTGTCTCTCTGTTTGCATCTAATTGGACACTTTCATTCCTCTTTTTCAGGTAATCGTCTTTAATTATTGTGGCAGTACAAGGCAATCGTAACATTTACCTGTATTTTGTTGTATATCCTTAGCAGGACGTTATGACCAACCCTAATCCCAGGTTGATTCACTAGTCAATGTTATACGTTAGTCCAACTGATAGATGTAAGACATTAACCTTATACATCACAGGCTGCGCACCGGAAGTTTACGAGAACCTCATTAAGTTCCACTGCATCGCTGACTTCTTACAGAACATTAAAAAGTGCTATAGACTCATACAGTCGGCGTGGAAGCTAGCAGGTCTCCTCAGCCCACAATGCCCTTTATGTGGAATGTAAGTAAGTCTAGTTTACAATCCTAGTGTAGTTGTCTGCATGGGGATTTACATAAGCGGATTCACAACCGAAAGCAGATTGTCTTTCGTAACTATGTGACCTTGGCGGAGTTGGTGCGATAGATACCGGAAGAGACAGCCGTCACCTGACATGGATAAGTACAGCCGGGTTGCAAGTGCTACATCCGCGTGCTGTGAAGCTGAGCCGACAACGTGTTTCCAGTTCGCTGCCCATATCATATAGCCGCGAAACTGGAGCGACAGAACAGCTGCGCTGGCGTGTGCTGCTGTATTTGGAAGCTTGATCATGCATTTTTGTTATGAGTTAAGGCCAGGTTAGCATAGTACTACTCCCTTCTGTACTGATAGTTCTAGGCAGTTGTCTTAAGAACTATATGCATGGAAGTGGATCGTGGACAATTAGCAGTGTGGAGGATGTGGGGATGTGGTTTTATTGAGTAACACTGTTGACAGAAAGAGGCTTCGAGTTAGACGTTTAACTCACAAAGAGAACTGGATATTCGCTTTGGGGAGGGGAAAAGCTGGAGTGTAAAAGTTGGAGGGGAAAGGAAGCAGGAAGAAACCAAGAAAGATTATGCTGGACAGTTTGGCACAGAGGAACATAAGTGTCAGAAATGATTGGCAGTAAACGAGACAGAAGGCTATGGATAATCATGATTACCAACGCCACACCACGTCATGGGCTATAAGAAACAATTCTTCTGTTTTGGAAGAAAAAACTACGGAAGAATTGCCATACCGAAATGAAGGTTCTAGTGGCTTGTGCTAGAGCTGTATTGGAACTTCCCAGTAGAGACCAAATTGAGTGATTCCAGAACCATCACATCACTCGGGACATTTCCCCTTACGCACCCCGTCCATAACTTCAACAAGCAGCGAAGAATCCCAGTAGTTAGTTAATTAGTTAGTCGACATCTACATCCTCATTGCACATCGAACCATTCAGTCCATAAATGCTCGGATCCCCTCCTCAGTAAATCCCGTAGCGTGTAGCGGCTCACGACACCAGTTCTGTGTTGGTTTATTACTCTTCTTTGGCTTCCTGCGTAGTTTGCTGTTCTCGCAGAAGACCATTGTTATAGATTCCCAGTCATCACTTGGTTCTCTTAAACGACTTACTTCTCGTAGAGCATTCAGAATGTCTTCCTGGTCCATGGCTCGTCCGCCTTCCACAGTAGCCCTACCTGCAAGAATCCCAGTAGTAGTTGTACCCAGTTGCAGTTTGATTTCTGTGTCCGTCGGGCATCACCTTGCAGTAGTGTCGTCAAGATCCACTTCCTCCCTGTCACACCATTCATGATTTATTTGATCTACTGTTCGTATACTCCCAACGAGCCCGAGCCACAAATATGAATAAACAAAGAATAAATGATGAGCAAAATCCCTTTAGAAAATAGGCAATAAATGAATCACCAAAATACGAGCAGTAGATTGTGAGCTTTACTAGAACACGAATACAAGACACAAAATGGACGTTGTGGCCAAAACCTTTGTCGGCACAGAACAAACACAGAAACATAACTACACGGAAAACACTACATGAAAACACAAAGACTACTTATCTGAATCCTTGTTTGGCTGAATACGCCGAATCCTTGTTTGGCTGAATACGTCTTTGTGGCGATGTGGTCAAGCCGTCTGACACGGGCTCCGAAGGTTGTGGGTTCGATTCCGGGCCGCGTCATGCGGTTCACGAGTGCATTTTTTTCGGAGACTCCCGAGGGTCGTCAATGGAGCTACGGAGTGTGTGCTGTGTGCGATGCTTTCCACGCTGCGGAAAGAGACTGAGCCATATTGGATAAAATCCCGGTCCAATGAAGTCGACCCTGTCGACTTTTAAGCGACTTTTTTAAGCGTCTTAAGCGTTCAACGATTTTGATGTGGACGGTATGAACCGGATGTGTGATTCAAGCGGGTCGATGGAGTAATAAACAACGGCTGTGCATCTTTCGTTTACAGGAAAGATGCATAGTGGTTCAAGTGTTTAGATGGAAGATTAGGAAATTAGAACAAATGTAAGCAGAGTCTGGGAGCCAAAGTAATGATAGTGTGGCTGACACTCGCAGATTGGTCTATAAACTGATTCAGTGCCGAAGAAAATCGCCAAATGTGACTTCCAATGTAGAGATAGAAGGACGATAAACCGCCATACTAGGGTTATCGTGTGTTTGTTTCGTATCTTTCGAAGTTTCAATGCTCAGTGAACGAAAATATACTTACAACACTTGTTCATTTCATTGTGCACCACCCATGTTTGGTCCACATGTACTTGTTGTTTGGCACTGTATGTTAAAATATTATTAAGATTTTCAGCTTAAGCCAATTATTTTGTTTAAAAGAAAAGTTAGTTGCATATCCTTTTACAGGTCGTTTGCAGTCAACACCAGCAGTATTTGCTGTTGTTGATGTCGTGTCACGTTTACGTTCAGTAGTTTGCCATTGCTTTCTGAACGACCAGCACCCATACCATTTCGTTAAAAACCAGCGCAACGAAGCCTGCTGCCAAACCTCCGCAGTTTCGAACGTGGGTAGACGGGATCACGAACCGCGTCCGTAAGATCTTCGCCACAGAGACGGATTAAGCCAATTAAGGCATGAAGATTTACTTTCGATCCTTACTTTACCTTTCTCCATTAGACTGCGCCTATAAGAAAAGTTAGGTTGAAGGCATACATGTAGAAGAGTTAACCAGTGACATCTTATATTGATTTCCAGCTGGGCATAACTGTAGCATCCAGCCGCAGCTGTGGTCTCGCTTACTGTTTAGCAAGTCCAGAGTTGAAAACGTATTGTAAAAGCTTTGTTTATTTATTCATATCCACACCAATGACAGGAGGAGTGGGAACATGTTTAAATACATCGGCATGACATCGTGTGATATTTTGATTGACGAAGATGGTTTCATGTTACCGTGTTTATGTTTTTTAAAATATTTTGTCTCCTGTTTCTTCCATGGAGGGCGGGTGAAGTAAGAATTGTAAGGCGTGCTGTGCTGTCTGCCAGGTCGCTGAAACTGTCTGGTCGATAAGAATAGAGAGTTGATGTATGTCGTATTGACGCGCGTGTCGTGGAGGGGAGGGAGGGAGGGAGAGACGTTCTCATTGAGTGCCCTCCTGGCATTCTACATGCCCGCGGGGGAAAAAACTGGCGTCGTTATCAATGCCTTTTCTGTGTAAATGTGAGTTATAAGTTGAGTCTCTTAGCACGCGCGGCTAGCTCATTCTGTACCAGACGACTCGCTGTACGTTGATCAGGTCTTCCTTCTTTACGTACTTTATTCAGCTCTAGATAGTTGCGTATCTTCTGTTTTTACTGCCAGTGTCCTCTGTAATGCTTGTCACTGCCATTGTCCTGTCCTAGTTGTTACTAGTTGTTACCATTGTCCCCTGTCCTAGTTATCACTGTCACTGTCCAGTGTCCTAATTGTCACTGTCAGTCCACTGCCCTATTTGTCACTGTCCACTGCCCTAGTTGTCACTGTCCACTGCCCTAGTTCTCACTGCCAGTATCCTGCACTGGCTGTCACTGTCCACTGCCCTATCTGTCACTGTCCACTGTCCTAGTTGTCAATGTCCTCCTCGCAATAAATCATCGTAGCCTAGAGAAAATGGTGCTGCAGTGACCGTCCGAGTTTCTGACTTACTTTCTCCTAGGAAAGACCGGACGGAAACATCAGTCTACTTCTGGTACCATTAGTATTAGGAATCTTCGCTGGTTGTTGAAGATGCGTATGGGAATCTGCTGTAATGTCGGTTCTTGACACAACTCAACTCAACTGTAACATCCTTTCTGCTTAATTGTTACATCAAGTTTCTCTTAGACTCCGAATTCTTCTCCATTCTAAAATGCCAATGCGTAATCATTCCACTCCCCCATTTTCTACTCAAACAGGAATCTTTTCACCTGTTTCTGTCGTGCACGCAACTCACTCGCACCTTGTTAGCATCCACTCACGCATGACCGACTTCTGTAGCAAGTACGCGCGCGTGCAGTCAGGCGCGTGACTCGCTAAGACGCGAAAACACACGTGCTTTTTTCCGCCATATTTCCTGGCCTCTGAAGCACTTCCTTGACAGCACTACAATAATTCCCTCCCCTTGGAGGACTTCCTACCGAACGTTAAGTCCGTGTGTGGTTTCTAGGCCTGTTGAGTTGTCCTCGTCGTCGTCGTCATCAATAGAAGTGAAGCGTTAGGCCAAGCGGTTTGAAGCCGAGCCCCCGAGTTCGAATCTTCAATAAGGTGATGATGATGGGGGGGGGGGGGGGGGGGCGCTAACCTGCAATTCGCGAGGACTGCACTAGCCAGGCGGCCTTAATTCCTCGGACTCAAGACACCCGTGTCAACACCGCAAGGTAACGGTGATGTGGTTTATGAGAGGAATGTTTCCAGCACCTTGTAGGCTAGGGGTTTTTCTTTTCATTCACTCGCTCGCTTGGAACTCCAGCGTTTGTCCATGATTGTGCTCCTACTTCTAGTGCACTGGTGCGTGTGGATTTTTTTTTTTTTTGGGGGGGGGGGGGGGTTTGGGGGGTTTCGCATATCCTTTACAGGACATCGCTGTCAACATCAGCATCTTTCAGCTGAGTGTTGATTTCTTGGCAAGATTACGCTCAGTAGTTTGCCATTGCTTTCTGAGCGACCGGCTCACAAACCCCGTAAGTTACCGACGCGGAGAGAACCGCTACCAATTTTCGCGCACGTCACGTTACGCACAAGAGTATACGGGATTACGGAGAAAGTCGTGTAACTCTGGACCAGGGAGACTGCGTGTGGATTAGCTTTCCCTATTTACCGGTGTCACTCGCCTTTAGGCGAACCCACTCCGACTTCAGAGGTACTTGTAATTTACGTCCCCAATCAACATTTTAGTCAAACTGACCGGTGTTGGGGTTGAACCCGCTACCTCGGCATTATCACACCCGATGTTTAAAAACGAGCATTATATTCGGTTATCCTGACATCTGGAGCGCTGGAGTAACTAGAAACGATTGTAAATAGGGTAATAACATAATCATCGTTATCACGTGACATGTCGATAAGAGTGAGCGACCCCTGTTGGTCATCACACTAACAGCAAGAGTTGTGTTCTTGTCCCGACTTGGCTAAACCAAACATATTTATCATCTCTCTGCCTTCCCTAGCTCTTTTCTTATCAGTCTTGCCAGTTGTCATGTTTTCCAGTATATTTCTGCCCATAACGTGCGCAATAAATCTTGACAATGTCTAATTTCTGTTTACAATTTTCATTCGTTCATGTAGGATTTGGTCATTTTTGTCTGTCCACAGTATTCTTTTCATGTTCCTTACGAAACCCCATTTATACTGCCATAACATGTTTTTCAGCTTGTTTACTGTTTCACACAAGTTCTATATAACACTATTCCTCTCACTACTAACGTTTTATTTATTTTGCCTGGCAAAAGGCTACCATTTCCATAGCTAGTTCTTGTTCTAATCTCTGCAGGACCACCGTCGGTATGACTGTATAGAGAACATAATACACAACTATAAGATATAGTAATCGTAATCTTATTTACAAAGGAATTCGCTGTAGACGCTGGCATGTCGAGCCGATGGTCACGGCTTGAGTTTGCCTAGGCGGATTTTTAACTTACCCTGTCTCCGGTCGACCCGGCACCAGGAAATACTTTGGGCAGTAAAGGCGGCCATGTTGATTAAAATACATCACACACACGGAGTGCCGGTCTAAACTATGGAACGCCAACCCGAAAACAAATACTTGACGAAACTGGATGTACAGAGCCACTGGGTTCACAAAACAAGAAATGTAACTCACTTTATGACGCCGATGTGAAGGATAACTCAATGGCATCAAGCATACTAAATAATTCATGCTTCTATACCTGTGTGTAAGCATGCCCTTTACAAGACCTTGTAATCAACCCCAGCGTTTACTGGCTGGTTATGTACTTGGCTGTTTTTTATTTATTAAGTACTGTAGTTTGCCATTGTTTTACGAACCAGCCGACGCCTCATACCATCAACGCAGAGAGGTTTGCTTCCAAGTCATCCGGATGATTTCGAACCCTGGACTCTATATGTCGGCGAAATTATGAAACTACGCGTCTCACTATCCCATGAGCCATGGTTTATAATATAAACGTAAAACATAAATTTTTATGGCGTAATTTGCTGGTATATATAGATTTAGAACCCTACCCTTTGCGGCAGAATTAATCTTATGTTCCCTTGTAATCGTCTATATCTGCAATATGTCCTTTGTATGCATTTCAGTATTTGTTTTTTGATCACTGTCAAACTGTCATTTACTGCCAATATAGCACCTTGCGGTGTATGGCAGAGGGGTCTTTGAGCCTGAGGAATAAAGGCCGCCTGGCTAGTGCAGTCGCCGCGAACTGTGCAGGTTAGGATTTTCTTTTTGCCCCCGACAGAAAAAAATCCCGCACCTTACCGGTGATCGAACCCGGGTCTCCCGAATGAGAGTCCGGCGTTCTATCCACTCGGCCAGCCGCTCACTCAGTGGCCCTTATTTACCTTCCATCGTTTCTCTCTAGGCCAGATATATAGTGTACCTAGATATATCATGCTTTGGACATTGGTGTATGTGATCTGCTGTCTGCGGCGTAATTGCTCTGAGATAGAGATTGAAACAGTTGTTATATAGTTCATTTCGAAAAATAAAAACAAAAAACAAACCAAAACAAAAACAAAAACATAATCCACATGTTGTTTTGGCCGAATCTTGTTTCTAACTCCATAATTCTGGTATTTCCTCTTTAAAAAGTTAGCTGTATTCCATTTACAGGACGTAACACTTAACACCATAATATTATGGTTGTTTGTGAATACGTGCTGTAGTTTGCCTGTGCTTTCTGATCGACTGGCGCTTAGACCGCCTTGCGTTGTTTTGGATTGTTGTATCCAAATCATCTGCGACTGATTTCGAACCCTGGATTTGTTATGTTGAGGAATTATGAACAGCCTTTATGCCACAGACGCTGGCTTATTTCCCCTTCTTACTGAATGTTTCTTCTATTCGTTACGCCCTCTTACAACCACTCTCGTCTATCTGTTGTATCCCCCGAAGGTCACTCTTCAGCCAAACATTGCGCACATGCTCCTATCTTCATCTGCCATTTGAATCCACTGCCTCGGGAAGTATCCTCTCGATCAAGTCCAACTATCATCTCTGCATCTATTTTTATAATTTTAAACTGCGTCATTGACTTTTCTGTGTCTGTTGTTGAGTGCCTCTCAGTCGGCATTGTTCTTCTCTTCAACGCCTCACTGCCATCTTGCAGATAGCAGGACAAGATAGTCTGCAAAAGTCCATGTTATCGATCGTTCTCTTCAGAGCTAATTAACTTTCTTTTCATTTTCCTGGCAGTGTTTTTGTAACCCAGTTTATGCCTCCAGATCGGGAGATCTTAAGTGACGGAAAAGAAAAAAAAACTATAGAATATTATCTTATCATATGAAACTATCATCATCATTTGTTGTTGTTGCTGTTGTATACCTGTAGATTCGAGTTGTTCACTAGTTTACGACTTAGACGAAGATGCAGAGAGGTCAAGGCGCCAGCCTGACGCTGAGTTAACCGGGTTCGAATTCCAGTATAGGGTTGGGGGATTTTACCGGAACCATTGTGAACCCTTTTCCGTGAAGTTGGAACTGATAAGTAAAATTATACAGTGCAAACTTAATCTAACAAAGACGCCTTTACACGCCTTAAGGAGCTGTAGGTATCGGTTTGAATCTGTAGTGAGGCCGATTCGTAAAATTCACCGAAGGTTCTAGATAGATCTAGATTAAAATAGATATGACAAAACGTATGGGGAGGTAAAGGCGTCCGATGAGATTCTGACCATCACTCACCGAGTGCCGATTTGGTCTATAAAATTAAAGGTCTAGCAACGCTCAATACGCCTTAAGGTGTTATGCAAAATGGAATTTTTAAAACTTATAACTTAGATCTTAGGCTCAGAATGAGTACTATTACCCGGCCGTGTGCGTAGAACATGCCTGGTCTGTGCAATCCTTGCTGCCCCTAGGCAGGGCCTGGTGTTTTCTTGGTGTGTTGATTGATAAGATTAGGCGCCTTGACTTGGAGATGGCTGAGCTGACGGAGAGGCTGCCTGGGGAAACAATCGGCTAATGAGAGACAAGGCCGTTGTCTTGATCAATACATGCAGGGGTTGTCTCTGCCGCTGGCTTGTGCGTCTGTGTGTCGGGATTATGAGGCTTGTTAGGCATGTACGTATCACCAGTGATGGGCGCAATGACAGGCGTGATGTTGATGATGACAGCAACCACCACTACGAGAGGAATAGACAGTTGTTGGAATACCAGGCCGTGAGAATAGCAAGAAACAATTGTAGGTAGAACAGTACCTGCAAACAACAGCTGCTGCGACTACTGCTGCTATTACTGCTGCTATTACTGCTGCTGCTGCTACTACTACCATTACTACTACAAAGACTCAGTAGATTGGCTTAATGGTCTTTTCAGTGTTCTAGTGGTAATAAAAATATAACGACGAAGCGGGAAATAAAACGAGACCAAAACAAAACAAAAGACATAGGAGTAAGAGAAGACAGAGGGTAAAGAGATGAGGAAGAAGCACGAGGAAGAATTAGGGGTTTGAAGATTAAGGAGGAGGAGAGAGGAAAGAAAAGAGAGGAAGGCAGTGACTGCTATGAACAGAACTTGTGATGACATGTGAATGCTTAGGTGCGTTAAGTGTTTATAGGCCAAGGTCGGTCTCCGTGGCCAAAGGCTTGCGAACGCGGTTCGTGAGCCGCTTACCAGGCGTTTGAAACTCAGCTGCGACCGATTTGTGCAGCAGATCGTGTTGTGTTATAACGTGCTGGTATGGGAGCCTGTCGTTCAGGAAGTAATGGCAAACTGTTGAACTTAAAACTTGCCTAGTACATCAACAGCAGCTGAAAAATTCTGGTGTTGACTGCAACGTCCTGTAAGGGATAAGCAACATTTTAAAAAGGCCAAGGTTGGGGGAAAGCGAGCAAGGGGTAGACAACGATACACGTGGGAAGATAACATCAAGAGATGGATGAACATCAGCCTGACAGAATGTACAGTCAGGGCGAGAGACAGACAGTGTTGGAGATTCATTGCAGCCAATCTTCATTGTGAAGACGGCACCTGATTGATGATTGATTATTTCAGCTGTGTTTACCACGCGGTAGTCGAGCTGTGAAATGTCTGGAAAACTCTGGAGAGCAGATGCACTAACGTTGTTTTCCGGAGCTTTATAAACAGGCTGCATCCATAGGGGTGAGATTTGTGTAGAGGCTGTCCTCCGTGCTTGGTACCACAGTACTGACTTCCACTAGGGCTGGCAAGTCTCCACCAGGGCTGATCGCAACGTCCTGCAGAGGATATGCAACTTAGCCTTTCTACTTCTACGAGCGCCAATCAATACGTGTGAATTTGTTGATAACGTATAAATTTGTTTATGAGAATGTATGAACCTGTGTTTATGAGAATGTATGAACCTGTGTTTATGAGATTGTTACTGTATGAACCTTTCTTTGTCTTTGCAGGCAAGGTCTTAGTGTAAGCATCCAATGGAATAGATGAAGAAACCGCAGCAGCTGTTCTACATACACGGAGACACATTTGTACAAGTTAGGCTCGACGTCCCTGGTTCGGATTGACGAGTCTGGATTGTCAAGGCATGCATGAATCACCCTGACATGATTACCTTCTAGCCATCATGCCACCTCGGCTAGGCGCTGCTGTCTCCCAGGTCGGCTGCAGTGAAAACACTTCAGCGAGACGAGTGGTTGCGTACTGAAGCACTCTGCCTTTGTAAGTGGTTGAAAGGAGGTCAGAAATAGGACGGTTTGTCGAGCCGCAGTGGGGGGAGCATCCTTGTTATCTGTGACTAACGTAGATATAACGAAAATCATTCTGTATTGGATTTATTTGTGATTCTGAAAAAAATGGTCTTACTTGTTCATAGAAAATGAAAATTGTTTGCAATATGGCTTTTCTGTTTAAACGTTCACCATCTTTCATTTTGACAACCACGGCCATGTTCATCTTGACCTCGTTTTTGCCCAAGGACGTCGTTTACGTCATCGCCGGAAGCGGCGAAGTCCGGAAGTGCCAAGAAGTTACAATTCCTATGTGTAAAGGAATCGGTTACAACATGACCTACATGCCAAACCAGTTCAACCATGATACTCAGGAAGAGGCCGGGCTGGAGGTGCATCAGTTCTGGCCGCTGGTGGAGATTCAGTGTTCGCCAGATTTGAAGTTCTTCCTATGCAGCATGTATGCCCCGATCTGCATGGAGAACTACAAGAGGCATCTGCCTGCCTGCAGATCTGTGTGTGAGCGGGCTAGAGACGGATGTGCTCCGTTGATGAGGTAAGGGCACTTGTGTTTGTACATCTAAGATAATAATGCCCTAGGGAACAGACTCACACACTAACATACGCCATTTATTTACGATTGCTGCTATATAAGTAACACATTTAAAAAAAAAAAAATGAATGTCTTATTTCCCAATCATCGTCCTGCCCCTCTTCCTCGTGCTACTGCTCCTCTTCCTCGTGCTACTTCCCCTCTTCCTCGTGCTACTGCCCCTCTTCCTCTTCGGTCTGCTGCCCCTCTTTCTCTTCATGCTACTGTCCCTCTTCCTATTCATGCTACTGTCCCTCTTCCTTTTTGTGTTACTGCCCATCTACCCTTCGCCCTGCTGTCCCTCTTCCCTTCCTCTTGCTGCCTCTCTCCTCCTTTTGCTGCTGCTCCTCCTCTTCATCCCGCTGCTGCCACTCCCCCTCATCTTCGTCCCGCTGCTGCCCCCCCCCCTCGTCTTCATGCCGCTGCTGCTGCTTCTCTTCGTCCCGCTGCTGCCACTCCCCCTCATCTTCGTCCCGCTGCTGCTCCCCCCTCGTCTTCATGCCGCTGCTTCTCCTCCTCTTCATCCCGCTGCTGCCACTCCCCCTCATCTTCGTCCCGCTGCTGCCCCCCCCCACCTCGTCTTCATCCCGCTGCTGCTGCTTGTCTTCGTCCCGCTGATGCTGCTCCTCTTTGAGCCGCTACTGCTGCTGCTACTGTCCGTCCCTCTTCCTCGTTAGTGCTACTGCCCCTCTTACTCTTCGTGCTACTGTCTCTCTTCCTCTTCATGCTATTGCCCCTCTTCCTCTTTGTGTTGCTTCCACTCTACCCTTCGTCCTGCTGTCCCTCTTCCCTTTCTCTTGCTGCCTCTCTCCTCCTCTTGCTGCTGCTCCTCCTCTTCACCCTGCTGCAACCCCCCCCCCACCCCTCGTCTTTGTCCCGCTACTTCTGCTCCTCCTCGAGCCGCTACTGCTGCTGCTCCTCCTCGAGCCGCTGCTGCTGCTGCTGCTGCTGCTCCTCCTCCTCCTCCTCCTCCTCCTCCTCGTCCTGCTACTCAACGTAAACATTTCCTGGTATATCATGTTCGGGTTGATGGCAAAGTCCTGCTAAGGACTCACGACAAGGTAAATGTTTTAATGGTTGGTTGATTAGTACAGATGGGTTAATTAAAAGATATGGCACGTATAAACACTACACTGGACGGCAAAGAGGTTAACAACGGTACAAGTGGGAAGATAACATCGAGAGATGGGGGTGAATAGTTTATCAGAGAGTGCAAACAAAGCGAATGACAATTGTTGGAGAGTCATTGTGGAAATAGCACTTGATCGATGAAAGCCATTACAGATTAGGGACTTGCATTCTGCAAGTCAAAATGTACAGGGCTCATTTTAATCCTTTGAGGCGTATTCGGTATATGTGGTAGCCCTAAAATTTAAACTAATCGGTACTTAGTGGGTGATGTGGCCTGTATTTCTCGGTCGCCTTTATTTTCCGGGAAATTTCCTGGTACCCCCATTTTAGCCTGGGTTGATGATCTGAGCAGCCCAGGTCTATACCAACAATTCGAGATTCGAATACATGGCCACCTCCGGATCTACTGAGGCCGTGCTTTAACATTGCTGGTGGCTTACCGAGAGTGATCCAGATGGTATAAAAATCAGTGCAATGATCTTCTCGCTATACATCACAGAACCATTACCCTCTTTGGGCAACAATCATCTTTAAATTGATATTATATTTGTGGTTAACTCAGCCACGGGATTATTTATTAATCTGAGCCAGGCGATGGACCCTAATATAACTTCTCTTCTGAGATTGAACGGGGTACGGGAAATGG
Organism: Cepaea hortensis; assembly: GCA_963921405.1. Lineage (NCBI taxonomy): Eukaryota > Metazoa > Mollusca > Gastropoda > Stylommatophora > Helicidae > Cepaea > Cepaea hortensis. The sequence goes on from OY992879.1 coordinate 49,279,929, forward strand.
TAGAATCAAATAGATTGGGACATCTCGACTTTAGCCATGGTTTATAATGTCCAAAATATTTCGCTTTGCCTTTTTATCATCATCATCATCATTATGAGCCAAAAAAAGTGGTATAGGCGTTCGTCTCTCCGCAGATCTCGCCCCTCCACCCCCCCCCCCCTCCTTTTGCTATTGTAGATCAGATCTATACATGAAACTCTTACATTCCATTGTTTTAGCATCAAGCATCATTTCTGTCGAGTTTAGCTACCTCTTCTTAGTCCATAGCAAGTGGCGTTGGCGATCATGTCTGTCCAGTCTCCTGTCTCGTACACTGACAATCATCTCTGAAACGTGTTCTTCTATTCAGTGTCTTCTCTCTTGCTCGTCCCCTCCTTAATACAATTGTAATAACAGTCTTTGCACGTTGTCCATGCTATTATGTGCATACGTTAGCAAAGTTAAGAAACTGAACTTCTCATGACCACGGCCGGACGCGGGTTTGTCGCTGGCTAAAATCATCATCCAGTCGCTTGCCGGCTGGCGTGGGCGATCTCCGACGCCATGTGTGTTGACTCCCTTCCGTGCCATGACACAAGATGTCAAGAATCTTCTCACGCTGTCTTCCTCTTATCTCTTTCCGCAAATATTCCGGTTGTCACATGTTCAAATTTTTTTTTTGGTCTTCTCATAGCGTGGCCAAACAAACGATGACCGCCTCTTTCTGATGTTTGTGATAAGTTGTCTTTGCGACTCAGCTTCCCTCAGATTCCCTCCAGATTGCTTATTTTGACTGTCCAATGAATTTTCAGCAATCTTCTATAAAACATCACCAAGGTTTCCAGGGATTTTTTTCCCCGCCTGTTTGCTAATTGTCCAGGATTCGCAGCCGTATGTTAAATCTTTGTTCTATGACCCGGCGAAGGGGTTACTATCGTCTGTCAAGACGGAAAGGTGCCAATGATGACCCGGCGAAGGTGTTTACGAACGCAGTTCGTGATCCCACATACCCGCGTTCAAAACACATCTGCACGCGATTTGGAAACAGACCGTGTTGCGTTGATATTTTTTTAACGAAATGTGGATGCCGGTCGTTCAGAAAGCAATGGCAAACAACTAAACGTAAACTTGCCAAGAGATCACAACAGCAAAAATTGTTGGTGTTGGCTGCAAATTCCTGCAAAGGATATGCCGCTAACTTTTTAAACTTTAACTATGTAACATGCAAGAACTCTTTTCTTTTTTTAAAAAACTTTCACGGACATTCTTATTGCACAAAACGTTCGTTTGATAGAATGCAATTTTTGCATGTCCTATTCTGTTCATCTCTGCGATGCATCTTCCATCTGATGTTATCCCAGTGCTAGATATAAGAATGTCTGCACTTACTCCAAAATAACATCCTGCATTTTAAATTGCAGATTTAGGCACATCTTTTTCTTTGATATATCACCATGACTTCCGTCTTTCTATTATTCAAACTAAGGCCCATTTTTTTTTCACTTTTCCCATTTTTGCTAAAATTGGAAAAGATAGCCATACATGCCTCCTTGCTCTCGCGCCTACACACTAGATGAGCAATTTTTAATTATAATGTCCAGGTTGCTGTTGAGACCAAGGTAACAAGAGATGTATGAATGAAATAATATATGTAAGGAAAGAGATAAGGACAGAATGGTAGACGGACCTGCGTGCCCAATCCTTAACCTTTGACAATGGCGTTCTTTCGGTCGTTCCCCTATTCATTCCCTAGCACTAATTAACTCGAATGTCAACGGAACGACCTGGCTCGTGTAGATAAGTTATGCTAATTGCTAAATGAGATACCTCGCGTCAGGCGATACATTGGTTAATGCCCCTGGCGACCAGGCGTGTGCTAGATTCATGTGTCTACTATCAGCTGATACACTATATAGTCCACGCTGGTCCGCCGTGTTAGTTCTGGCTTGACCATGTGCTTTTAAGGCTTAGCCATGTCCTTCATTACACAAAGTAATTTCAGCTTTATTTGGGCAGAAACCTTGCCCCTATAGTGGGCTCTCCAAACTCTGAGCAATTGCTGGGTTGCCCTTGAGGGCATTGAAATAAACAGACATACTAAACACGGGTATTGATTATCACTCGTATAAGTAAAAGAAAGGATATGAGGTCATTGTACATGTCTGATCACTTAAAAGCGCTCGTTCTTAAACTTCCATTGCACTGTTGGTAGGGTAAGAGGTTCAGTTCATACACTGGCATTAAGTTGGTCTTCTATTATGGCAAACTACTGAAAATCAACATGGGGTTGATGGCAAAGTTCTGACAAAAATTTACTTATTTCTTCTTCTTCTGCTGCGTTCATCCGGGTTTGTTTGTTTTTTTCGAACGTGATTGCGTTGTGCCTGTTTACAGCAGAGCTGCGTTCTTACGCCATTAGGCCGACGCATCCGACTCCTGCGGGCATTTGTTGACCAGGTTAACCTTCCCGGGGATTTACTTATTTTAAAGTAAAGAACGCCTTTCCACTTGTGGATGTGTGTATTGTATGCTGATGTGACCAGTATCACGTCGGCATCCTTTACTCCCCAGAATATTTTCTGGTACACATTTTAAACGTGCTCGACCCTGAAGCAGAGGCTAATTTTTTTTTTTTTTTTTTTTAAACATAATCCTTGTCCCGCTGGGTATTTCAAAACATACCTTTTTTATGGGGATAAATTGAAAGAGGGGGGGGGGGACTCATTACTGTAATACCCTGCCGTGTAGGACATAAGTTTGAGGGGGCGGGGGGGGGTGTTGGTTGGTTGCAGGCGTCGCGAACTGTGCAGGTTAGGGTTGTTGTTGTTGTTGTTGTTGTTGTTGTTTTTAGAGTGAAAATAAAATTACAATCACCTTACCTAGGATTCGAATATGGGTCTCCTGGATTGAGCTCGTCGTCCTAGCCGCTCGAGCAGCCTCTCCTCTATGTCGTTGGAGAAACGTGATCATGCCAGGTCACCGAACCGTGAAATTATGTGGAGACTGGCCAGGTCTCCTTATCTCACGAGCCGTGCCTGGCCAGGGAATGTCTGGACAGGAACATTTAACGTATGTTCCGGACAGGACATTTAACCTAGGTTAAAACATGGGGAGATTCCCTCCCCCAGGAAGACCCCAGGAGGGGAAACAATGAAAAGAAAGTATTATGAGCATGTGGTAACAAATGGCGAGTGTTAGACAATGAATAGGCCCTCGACAACAGCTCGGAGTTGGAATTTATGTCGTTGTCGTCTGTGTTGGTGATTAAGGATAATCTGGATTAGGTTTTGGGGGATCGACATGAAAGAGACATTAAGGAGATATATCGGCATAATGATCGTTTGCCTCGCAAAGAACGATGGTGGTTGTGGGTGGGTGGGTGGATGGTTGGTGACGTGGATTGGAGTGATGAATTAGTTGATGGGTAATGTACGGGTATGTAGATCAGTTTAGTTTAGTCGACGGATCAACATCACGGCACACGGGTGTAACCCATAAGTGCACCATCTACTCCTAACTCAAGCCCGAGTCCGGAGAATCTCTGCTCATTGTACGAACCCTGTAGCACCGGCGAGGAAGTTGATTTTTTTAAAGGTAAATCAATGAATAGATGGATGGAGAGAGATGTATACTTTTCATGAAGGGTTTTCAGGTAGTTGTATCGATTTTATTTATGTGCTGACGAAGTCGTTGGTTCCAAAGTCCATTTTGTCTCTTGTGGTCGTGTTCAAGTAAAGCTACCGATTCTACCTCGGGTTTTGCTGTCATTCATTTGTAGTTAGATGGGCAAGTAAACTTAACTGATAGAAGATTAGGAATGCGTACTATCCGGTATAGAATAACCGATAGACGGTTAGGAATACATACTATCCGGTATAGAATAACTGATAGACGGTTAGGAATACATACTATCCGGTATAGAATAACTGATATACGGTTAGGAAGATTAGGAATGCGTACTATCCGGTATAGAATAACCGATAGACGGTTAGGAATACATACTATCCGGTATAGAATAACTGATAGACGGTTAGGAATACATACTATCCGGTACAGAATAACTGATAGACGGTTAGGAATACATACTATCCGGTATAGAATAACTGATAGACGGTTAGGAATACATACTATCCGGTATAGAATAACTGATAGACGGTTAGGAATACATACTATCCGGTATGGAATAACTGATAGACGGTTAGGAATACATACTATCCGGTATAGAATAACTGATATACGGTTAGGAATACATACTATCCGGTATAGAATAACTGATAGACGGTTAGGAATACATACTATCCGGTATAGAATAACTGATAGACGGTTAGGAATACATACTATCCGGTATAGAATAACTGATAGACGGTTGGGAATACATACTATCCGGTATAGAATAACTGATAGACGGTTAGGAATACATACTATCCAGTATAGAATGACTGATAGACAGATAATAATACTATCCAATATAGAATCTGACACATACAACACACATTAACATACAGAGCGAATATAGTGTGTTGAAGTAGAAAAGCTATCATAATAATAATAGTGTTGTAGTGAGAGGAGTTGGGCGTGAGGAGGGCCATTGGTTGGTGCTACCTTATGCAATAAGTTGAAATTAGTTGACCCAGTAACACGAGCACGTATTCCAGTTACATACTACCCACACACACAAATCTGAAATTGTGTCGGCTTTAGGATGAAGATAAATGGTCACTCAAGCTCTTAGTGCTAGCTAGTATGCCAGGAATTAGCCAGAAATTAGATTATTTCACACCGTGGACAAAGAGGAAGGCAAATACGGAAATTCTGCAATAGAACTGGTTCATAGAAAAGTAACGTGGATCGGGAACTGAAATACTTAACTGATTCAGTGTCATACAAAAACTAGGGTTGGATCAAATATGGTGCACCATTAACTGAACAAGTAATATGTACATTTCCGTTGATTGAGCATTGACATTTGGGAAGCTACCACGAAACACACCAAATGACACTATGGCCATGGAATGGCGATATATCGTCCTTCTGTCCAAATGGGAGGTCACATATGGCGGATATATTAATCCCTCGACACAGTTAAGGTTAATATTGTAGTAAGTTCTATGAGACCTTGACATTTCATTACGATAGTTTTCTACGTCTTCTTGTCACAATGTCTCCAGACTACCGTTTGATCCATGCTGTGCTGACGCCAGCCTGTAACATTAATCTTCTCCACATCCACGTTCCTCCTTACTTCAAGTGCCTACATCATCTTTTTACTCATTGTACAACATTGGCATCCAGTCACAAAACTGCAGTAAGCGATTGCCTATACTTGTGATATAATTATCATAACACGTTCCTTCTTTGGCGTGTGACCTATAGGAGACTGGTTAACGTACTGAGGGGTCCGCGTGTAACAAAAGTAAAAAAGGTTAACCCGGTCAACAAATGCCCGCAGAAGTCGGATGTGTCGGCCTAACGGTGCAAGAACACAGCTCTGCTGTAAACAGGCACAACGCAATCACGTCCGAAAAAGAAAAAAAAAAACTCCGGATGAACACAGAAGAAGAGAAGAATCATTTACAAAACCAAACTAAATCGCTAGCACCAGATTCCACGATTCTTGTCCGTATTCATTAAGTCTTTGGCCGAACCGTCCACCATAGAGTACTAGTTGATTTGACGCGGTAAACTGGCCTACAAATTTGATTACCGTATTTGTTCGCGTTTATCCACTTTGACGGCAAATGAGAGGAAAACAAACTAACGGATTCGAGATATCCTGTGTATCGTCTATCAGTAGATAAAGAGTAGGGGACTCAAAGCGTTTTAAGTCAAACAGGACCGTGTAAATGTAGATAAGGGCGGCGCACTTCATACGGTATCGATAGCGCCGCCAAATCTTTTCTTCTCTATTAGTGTATTTAGGGTGTATTGGTCAGCAATTACCGGGTGTAACTAAATAAGCGTACTGATGCAATGCACGAAATGCTCTGTTTGCTTTGTTTTAAGGGTTGTTTTGAAAATCTATATCCTTTGCAAGACGCTGCAATTAGCCACAGGTTAAACTTGCGGACGGTTTTAACGTTTTCTAGTGTGTCATTGTTTTCTTAATTTTTCTTAACGCCTATTTATAATGTTCAAAAGCATACAACAAGGATTTGATTCGCTAGATATTGTTGCTATCAAGTGTTTATGATAGTCACTTTCCGTCCGTTTGAACTTTTATTATCAACATTCATGTTTTATATCTGCAGACAATACGGATTTGCCTGGACAAGAAATGTGATAGTTGTCACTTTCCGTCGGTTAACTTTTATTATTTATAACGCTCTTATTTATATCAACAGACAATACGGCAATAAATTGTTTCTTATCAAATCTATGTGATAATTGTCACTTTCCTTCCGTTAACTTATTTATAACGTTTATGTTTACATCTGTAGACAATACGGATACTGGCCAAGTAAGTCTGCTACCATCTATGTGATAGTTGTTATATTCCGCTCATTAACTTTATAATGTGCGTTTTTATATGCAGACACTATGGATTTGATTGGCCAAGTAATTGTTAGTTACCATCAGATCTGTGTGATGGTTATCACTTTCCGTCCGTTAACATTTTTATTTACAACGTTCATTTATATCTGCAGACAGAATGGATTTGCCTGGCAACGAAATTGTTTCTTATTAAATCTATGTGAATGATCTTACTTTCTGTCCGTTAACTTGTTGTATTTCCATCTGCAGACAGTACGGATTCGCCTGGCCGGAGAGAATGAAATGCGAGATTCTGCCCGAGTACGGGGACAAGGACACTTTATGCATGGACGCCAACATCACGGACCGCAACACGCCTCCGCCATCAAATCCCGCCTACAACCGGCCCACCCCGGCCCCAGGCAAGGCCGGGGACGGCGGGGAATCATCCAGGAGGAAACCAGGAGGGTCAGGGGGCATGGCCGTGGGGATGCCCGTGGTGAACGTCAACCCGGGGGGTGTCAGGCCCGTCCCGGGTGATTTAGCCCCAACTGCCACGCCCAAAGATTGCGCATGCAGATGTGAACACCCCTTAAAGGTAGGCTGGTCCTTTTGACTATTTTTATGTTGTCTTCTGCGCATCCCAGTCTGTGACCGTTGCTATTGTCTTTAAAATGGGAGAGAAGCTCATCGGAGAATCAACTGAAAGACACACATATATACTGTATGATAGCATGACATATTTCGCTATATCTCGCCATTTGTACGGAATAAAGTATATAATAAAGCAGCACAATGAATCTGTATATCGACATACACAATACATAGTTTTATGTTTAAAATAAATAAGTACTTTGAGCATACCAAAGGACATGTTAGTCTGGGGGGGGGGGGGGGACTCGCTCTGGAGGGAGGTGCAACAGGAAAACGGGTAAGAGGAAGTACCACAGTATACATGGATTCAAAATATGACATACGCTGTACAGATCACAGCAGGAGACCTGGGTTGTCATGGTAATTTCAACAGACTTATGGGGCAGTTCTGTACATGACAAAGCACTGGATGATAATAAAGATGTTTAAGGATGATGATATTAGCAGAAAGAAAAATGGTGAATGTCCCATAAAGATGACAAGCAGGTGAGTAGATAAACAGAACTCTCTTTAAGGACCAGGATGTCACAGCAGTGCCCAGTGGAGCAGTCCACACTGCAAAACAATAAAACTAAAGGACTCACAGCAGTCCCCACTGGAAGACATAAGACAACTTACAGACCCTGGTCACAGCAGTCCACACTGGAAGACATAAGACAACTTACAGACCCTGGTCACAGCAGTCCCCACTGGAAGACATAAGACAACTTACAGACCCTGGTCACAGCAGTCCCCACTGGAAGACATAAGACAACTTACAGACCCTGGTCACAGCAGTCCACACTGGAAGACATAACTTATGGACCCTGGTCACAGCAGTCCACACTGGAAGACATAACTTAAGGACCCTGGTCACACCAGTCCCCACTGGAAGACATAACTTAAGGACCCTGGTCACACCAGTCCCAATTGGAAGACATAACTTAAGAACCCTGGTCACACCAGTCCCCACTGGAAGACATAACTTAAGGACCCTGGTCACACCAGTCCCAATTGGAAGACATAACTTAAGGACCCTGGTCACACCAGTCCCCACTGGAAGACATAACTTAAGGACCCTGGTCACACCAGTCCCAATTGGAAGACATAACTTAAGGACCCTGGTCACAGCAGTCCCAATTGGAAGACATAACTTAAGGACCCTGGTCACAGCAGTCCACACTGGAAGACAAAACTTAAGGACCCTGATCACAGCATTCATCCACTGGAAGGCATAACTAAAGGACCCTGGTCACAGCAGTCCCCACTGGAAGATATAATAAAACTTAAGGACCCTGGCCACAGGAGTCCCCCACTGGAAGACACAATAAAACCTAAGGACCCTGGTCACAGCAGTTCCCCACTGGAAGACATAATTTAAGGACCCTGGTCACAGCAGTCCCCCACTGAAAGACATAATAAAACTAATGGGCCCTGGTCACAGCAGTCTCCCATTGGAAGACATAATAAAACTAAAGGACCCTGGTCACAGTAGTCCCCCACTGGAAGGCATGATAAAACTAAAGGACCCTGGTCACAGCAGTCCCCCTCTGGAAGGCATAATAAAACTAAAGGCCCCTGGTCACAGCAGACCCCCACTGGAAGACATAATAAAACTAAAGGCCCCTGGTCACAGCAGTCCCCCTCTGGAAGGCATAATAAAACTAAAGGCCCCTGGTCACAGCAGTCCCCCACTGGAAGACATAATAAAATTAAAGGCCCCTGGTCACAGCAGTCCCCCACTGGAAGACATAATAAAATTAAAGGCCCACGCTATATGCGCGACGCGTGTCAGGTATATGGTGCTAGCCTCATGATTTCGACCAGTGGTCACTCGAAGGATGGTCAGATCAATATCACCCAGCCTTTACTGCCCATGCAGCAAAAGAAGAGCAGCAAAAAGAAAAAAAATTATGCTGAATGTATACTAGTTAAGAATTACATGAAAACTAACATTACAACAGTTCCTGCCCAATTGTAGCAATTGGATAGACAGAATACACGCATAACATTCCCAGATAATGGCGAAACACACGAGTCACAATTTTGAAACATTTTGAGGGTTTAACTTTTGCATGCCCACAATGAGTAGACCTATCTGCAGCAAAATAGCAAAATATTGTGAAACAGGGACACTTAAACTAGCCTAGCAACAAAATGTAGGCCAGAAGTTCGTAGGGGCAAAGACACAAAAAAGTTATTCATGCATATAACCAGATCTCCATTGGAGAATGCCCGTGAATGCTAACCCGATAAACAAATTCCCGCAGAAGTTGGATTTGTCGGCCTAACGGGGCAAGAACGCAGCTCTGCTGTAAACAGACACAACGCAATCACGTCCGAAAAAACCTCTCCGGATGAACGTAGAAGAAAGAAGACATTGGGGAATGCTCGCTTCAAGAGGCATAATCACACATATTTAGGTGGCCGTGTAGTGATTTGGGGGCGGGGGGGGGAATAGAGAGAGAGAGGGGGGAGGGGGAGGGAGAGATAAGGCAGTAAGCAGGAGAAGCAGTAGGAAATACCATCCATCCATCATGTGCCATGCCGGTAAGCGTGGGCGGTCATGTTCTGCCATCTCACTCGATCAACAGAGTCGTGGATCAGCTCCGTGTTTCTGTCTCGACCATGCCACAAGGCCAAGCCATCCAGATACTTGTTTCTAGGTCTTCCCCTTGGTCTGTTCCCCTCGATCTTACCAGTTGTCACCAAGTTCTCCAAATCATTTCTTCTCATAACATGCCCAAAAAATTGTGACTGTCTACGTCTAATGTCTCTGATCAGTTTACGATCTTCATTTGTTTCTTGAAGGACTTGTTCATTGGTCTTTCTGGCTGTCCATGGTATTCTTTGCATTTTCCTCAGAAACCACATTTCTACAGCCATCAGATGTTTTTCAGCCTGGCTGCTCATTGTCCAAGCTTCACATCCATATAAAAGTACAGGTTCTATGTAGCATCTCAACACTCTTTTTCTCGTTTCAATTGACATCTTTTTATTGGTCAGTATGTTTTTCATCTTGCTAAAGGCTACTTTTGCCATGGCGATTCTTGTTCTAATCTCTTCAAGGCATCTCCCATCAGATGTTATTACTGTTCCGAGGTAATTGTACCTATTCACTTGTTGAAGAATATTCCCATTTACTTGTATATTACACTGTGGTATTTCGTTCTTCTTAGTGACGACCATAATCTGTGTCTTTTTACAATTTAATTCTAACCCTTGTTGTTCACTGTGTGTAACAACCGCATCTACTAAATTTTGCAGGTCCTGTTCATTGTCTGCAATCAAGACTGTATCATCTGCATATCTAATGTTATTGATGCATCGTCCCCCAATGTTGATTCCTTCCATATTTTCAATATTTCTGAAAATATTTTCACTGTACAGGGAAAACAGATCTGGAGACATTACACATCCCTGTCTCACACCTCTCTTAATAGGCTGATATTGGCTTACTTGATTATCAACTCTTATGGCAGCTTGTTGTTTCCAATATATGTTTTTTACAAGTCTAAGGTCTTTCCCATCAATTTGTAGATCTTCAAGCATCCTTATCATGTTGACATGTCTCACTTTATCAAAAGCCTTTGTGTAGTCAATGAAGCAAAGGTGTAGATCTTTGTTTACTTCTATAGAACGTTCGATTACGGTTCTCAGTATATACACAGCATTTACTGTACCCTTGCCTACTACAAACCCACATTGTTCTTCTCCTATTTCAGGTTGTATTTTCCTCCTAACTCTTTGCATGATAATTCTTAGCAAAATCTTCGTGATGTGACTCATTATACTAATTGTTCGATGTTGATCACATTCCAAGGCTCCTGATTTCTTTGGGATTGCAATAAATACAGAATTACATAACTCATGAGGTATATTTCCAGTATCATATATTGTATTAAGCAGACTGGTAACTTTATCTATTCCATATTCTTCTAAAGCATTAATCATTTCTGTTGTGACGCTGTCTGGACCGGGGGTTTTGCCAGATTTCATATGATTAAGAGCATTCTGAACCTCCATCTTCAAAATTGCTGGCCCTTCATTGTTATTTTGAACAATATATTGTTCGTCTCTGCTATCGTCATAAAGGTTTTTCACGTAATCTGACCATACATGTAACATCTGATCTTTTTCTATTATGACTCTTCCATCTTTTGTCTTTAGGCAGCCTGCTGATGTACGTGTTCTTTGATTAGTAATCTCCTGAATTCTTTTGTGCATTAGTTTCGCATTTTTACTGTTGTGTTGTTTTTCAATTTCTCTGCAATTTTTCTCAAGCCATGTTTCTTTAGCCTCCTTACATAAGGTTTTGACTTTTCTGTGAATTTCTTCATATTTGGCAGGACATACATGAAAGTAAAATAAATCTATTAACAATCTAGAATATTGTACGTGAAATCAGTCTTGCAGTATGGATCAGAAATAGAGGATGGACAGAATTGATGTATGGCTCAGATGCATGGCACATGACCAAAACAGTTTTGCTGTATGGATCTACATAAACATGGCGCATGACCAAAAGATTTGATGTATGAATCTACAGAAACACGGAGAATGTCCAAACAATTTTGATGTATGGATCTTCAGAAATATGGAGAATGACCAAAAGTACACAATCCATTAACTTGTTCCAGCGTAGAACAGCACTAACATGGTAATGGCGGAATGACTGACCCTGAGTTAACGGCGAGGACTAGAGAAGACTGGAGCAAATCTAGAGGTGAGCAACCGACGTCGGTGTTGGGTAGGACCACACAAGAGGGATACATCATGATGCTTATATAGCTGGACAGTCCTTTCTCTGGACCACACACTGATACATCATGATGCTTATATAGCTGGACAGTCCTTTCTCTGGAGCACACACTGATACATCATGATGCTTATATAGCTGGACAGTCCTTTCTCTGGAGCACACACTGATACATCATGATGCTTATATAGCTGGACAGTCCTTTCTCTGGAGCACACACTGATACATCATGATGCTTATATAGCTGGACAGTCCTTTCTCTGGAGCTCACACTGATACATCATGATGCTTATATAGCTGGACAGTCCTTTCTCTGGAGCTCACACTGATACATCATGATGCTTATATAGCTGGACAGTCCTTTCTCTGGAGCACACACTGATACATCATGATGCTTATATAGCTGGACAGTCCTTTCTCTGGAGCACACACTGATACATCATGATGCTTATATAGCTGGACAGTCCTTTCTCTGGAGCTCACACTGATACATCATGATGCTTATGTAGCTGGACAGTCCTTTCTCTGGAGCTCACACTGATACATCATGATGCTTATATAGCTGGACAGTCCTTTCTCTGGAGCACACACTGATACATCATGATGCTTATATAGCTGGACAGTCCTTTCTCTGGAGCACACACTGATACATCATGATGCTTATATAGCTGGACAGTCCTTTCTCTGGAGCACACACTGATACATCATGATGCTTATATAGCTGGACAGTCCTTTCTCTGGAGCACACACTGATACATCATGATGCTTATATAGCTGGACAGTCCTTTCTCTGGAGCACACACTGATACATCATGATGCTTATATAGCTGGACAGTCCTTTCTCTGGAGCACACACTGATACATCATGATGCTTATATAGCTGGACAGTCCTTTCTCTGGAGCACACACTGATACATCATGATGCTTATATAGCTGGACAGTCCTTTCTCTGGAGCTCACACTGATACATCATGATGCTTATATAGCTGGACAGTCCTTTCTCTGGAGCACACACTGATACATCATGATGCTTATATAGCTGGACAGTCCTTTCTCTGGAGCACACACTGATACATCATGATGCTTATATAGCTGGACAGTCCTTTCTCTGGAGCTCACACTGATACATCATGATGCTTATATAGCTGGACAGTCCTTTCTCTGGAGCTCACACTGATACATCATGATGCTTATATAGCTGGACAGTCCTTTCCCTGGAGCTCACACTGATACATCATGATGCTTATATAGCTGGACAGTCCTTTCTCTGGAGCACACACTGATACATCATGATGCTTATATAGCTGGACAGTCCTTTCTCTGGAGCACACACTGATACATCATGATGCTTATATAGCTGGACAGTCCTTTCTCTGGAGCTCACACTGATACATCATGATGCTTATATAGCTGGACAGTCCTTTCTCTGGAGCTCACACTGATACATCATGATGCTTATATAGCTGGACAGTCCTTTCTCTGGAGCACACACTGATACATCATGATGCTTATATAGCTGGACAGTCCTTTCTCTGGAGCACACACTGATACATCATGATGCTGATATAGCTGGACAGTCCTTTCTCTGGACCACACACTGATACATCATGATGCTTATTTAGCTGGACAGTCCTTTCTCTGGAGCACACACTGATACATCATGATGCTTATTTAGCTGGACAGTCCTTTCTCTGGAGCACACACTGATACATCATGATGCTTATTTAGCTGGACAGTCCTTTCTCTGGAGCACACACTGATACATCATGATGCTTATATAGCTGGACAGTCCTTTCTCTGGAGCACACACTGATACATCATGATGCTTATATAGCTGGACAGTCCTTTCTCTGGACCACACACTGAAACATCATGATGCTTATTTAGCTGGACAGTCCTTTCTCTGGAGCACACAGTGATACATCATGATGCTTATATAGCTGGACAGTCCTTTCTCTGGAGCACACACTGATACATCATGATGCTTATATAGCTGGACAGTCCTTTCTCTGGACCACACACTGATACATCATGATGCTTATATAGCTGGACAGTCCTTTCTCTGGACCACACACTGATACATCATGATGCTTATATAGCTGGACAGTCCTTTCTCTGGAGCACACACTGATACATCATGATGCTTATATAGCTGGACAGTCCTTTCTCTGGAGCACACACTGATACATCATGATGCTTATATAGCTGGACAGTCCTTTCTCTGGACCACACACTGATACATCATGGTGCTTATATAGCTGGACAGTCCTTTCTCTGGAGCACACACTGATACATCATGGTGCTTATATAGCTGGACAGTCCTTTCTCTGGACCACACACTGATACATCATGATGCTTATATAGCTGGACAGTCCTTTCTCTGGAGCACACACTGATACATCATGATGCTTATATAGCTGGACAGTCCTTTCTCTGGAGCACACACTGATACATCATGATGCTTATTTTGCTGGACAGTCCTTTCTCTGGACCACACACTGATACATCATGATGCTTATTTAGCTGGACAGTCCTTTCTCTGGACCACACACTGATACATCATGATGCTTATTTAGCTGGACAGTCCTTTCTCTGGACCACACACTGATACATCGTGATGCTTATATAGCTGGACAGTCCTTTCTCTGGAGCACACACTGATACATCATGATGCTTATATAGCTGGACAGTCCTTTCTCTGGAGCTCACACTGATACATCATGATGCTTATATAGCTGGACAGTCCTTTCTCTGGAGCTCACACTGATACATCATGATGCTTATATAGCTGGACAGTCCTTTCTCTGGAGCACACACTGATATATCATGATGCTTATATAGCTGGACAGTCCTTTCTCTGGAGCACACACTGATACATCATGATGCTTATATAGCTGGACAGTCCTTTCTCTGGAGCACACACTGATACATCATGATGCTTATATAGCTGGACAGTCCTTTCTCTGGACCACACACTGATACATCATGATGCTTATATAGCTGGACAGTCCTTTCTCTGGAGCACACACTGATACATCATGATGCTTATTTAGCTGGACAGTCCTTTCTCTGGAGCACACACTGATACATCATGATGCTTATTTAGCTGGACAGTCCTTTCTCTGGAGCACACACTGATACATCATGATGCTTATATAGCTGGACAGTCCTTTCTCTGGAGCACACACTGATTCATCATGATGCTTATATAGCTGGACAGTCCTTTCTCTGGAGCACACACTGATACATCATGATGCTTATATAGCTGGACAGTCCTTTCTCTGGACCACACACTGATACATCATGATGCTTATTTAGCTGGACAGTCCTTTCTCTGGAGCACACACTGATACATCATGATGCTTATTTAGCTGGACAGTCCTTTCTCTGGAGCACACACTGATACATCATGATGCTTATTTAGCTGGACAGTCCTTTCTCTGGAGCACACACTGATACATCATGATGCTTATATAGCTGGACAGTCCTTTCTCTCGAGCACACACTGATACATCATGATGCTTATATAGCTGGACAGTCCTTTCTCTGGACCACACACTGAAACATCATGATGCTTATTTAGCTGGACAGTCCTTTCTCTGGAGCACACACTGATACATCATGATGCTTATATAGCTGGACAGTCCTTTCTCTGGAGCACACACTGATACATCATGATGCTTATATAGCTGGACAGTCCTTTCTCTGGACCACACACTGATACATCATGATGCTTATATAGCTGGACAGTCCTTTCTCTTGACCACACACTGATACATCATGATGCTTATATAGCTGGACAGTCCTTTCT
Source organism: Cepaea hortensis (assembly GCA_963921405.1). Classification (NCBI taxonomy): domain Eukaryota; kingdom Metazoa; phylum Mollusca; class Gastropoda; order Stylommatophora; family Helicidae; genus Cepaea; species Cepaea hortensis. Next base: position 49,295,582 of record OY992879.1, read on the forward strand.
CTGGAGCACACACTGATACATCATGATGCTTATATAGCTGGACAGTCCTTTCTCTGGAGCACACACTGATACATCATGATGCTTATATAGCTGGACAGTCCTTTCTCTGGACCACACACTGATACATCATGGTGCTTATATAGCTGGACAGTCCTTTCTCTGGAGCACACACTGATACATCATGGTGCTTATATAGCTGGACAGTCCTTTCTCTGGACCACACACTGATACATCATGATGCTTATATAGCTGGACAGTCCTTTCTCTGGAGCACACACTGATACATCATGATGCTTATATAGCTGGACAGTCCTTTCTCTGGAGCACACACTGATACATCATGATGCTTATATAGCTGGACAGTCCTTTCTCTGGAGCACACACTGATACATCATGATGCTTATGTAGCTGGACAGTCCTTTCTCTGGAGCACACACTGATACATCATGATGCTTATGTAGCTGGACAGTCCTTTCTCTGGAGCACACACTGATACATCATGATGCTTATTTTGCTGGACAGTCCTTTCTCTGGAGCACACACTGATACATCATGATGCTTATTTTGCTGGACAGTCCTTTCTCTGGACCACACACTGATACATCATGATGCTTATTTAGCTGGACAGTCCTTTCTCTGGACCACACACTGATACATCGTGATGCTTATATAGCTGGACAGTCCTTTCTCTGGACCACACACTGATACATCGTGATGCTTATATAGCTGGACAGTCCTTTCTCTGGACCACACACTGATACATCATGATGCTTATTTAGCTGGACAGTCCTTTCTCTGGACCACACACTGATACATCATGATGCTTATTTAGCTGGACAGTCCTTTCTCTGGACCACACACTGATACATCGTGATGCTTATTTAGCTGGACAGTCCTTTCTCTGGAGCACACACTGATACATCGTGATGCTTATTTAGCTGGACAGTCCTTTCTCTGGACCACACACTGATACATCGTGATGCTTATTTAGCTGGACAGTCCTTTCTCTGGAGCACACACTGATACATCGTGATGCTTATTTAGCTGGACAGTCCTTTCTCTGGAGCACACACTGATACATCGTGATGCTTATTTAGCTGGACAGTCCTTTCTCTGGACCACACACTGATACATCGTGATGCTTATTTAGCTGGACAGTCCTTTCTCTGGACCACACACTGATACATCATGATGCTTATTTAGCTGGACAGTCCTTTCTCTGGACCACACACTGATACATCGTGATGCTTATTTAGCTGGACAGTCCTTTCTCTGGACCACACACTGATACATCGTGATGCTTATTTAGCTGGACAGTCCTTTCTCTGGACCACACACTGATACATCATGATGCTTATTTAGCTGGACAGTCCTTTCTCTGGAGCACACACTGATACATCATGATGCTTATATAGCTGGACAGTCCTTTCTCTGGAGCACACACTGATACATCATGATGCTTATATAGCTGGACAGTCCTTTCTCTGGAGCACACACTGATACATCATGATGCTTATATAGCTGGACAGTCCTTTCTCTGGACCACACACTGATACATCATGATGCTTATTTAGCTGGACAATCCTTTCTCTGGACCACACACTGATACATCGTGATGCTTATTTAGCTGGACAATCCTTTCTCTGGACCACACACTGATACATCGTGATGCTTATTTAGCTGGACAATCCTTTCTCTGGAGCACACAAGGCAATTAAAATAGAGGAGGAAATAAAGAACAGGGATATGAGAATTAAACTAAAGTGTATATTATTTGGGAGGCCATGGAAGGAGCTGTAAGAGCAGGAAAAGATAGGACGGCTTGTCACCATCGGGGAATTAGGACAGAAGAAGATGATTAAACAAAATATGTTCATTTTCAAACAGCTAATAAATAATACACAACACAGTGGATATAAGTGAAACAAAATCATTTAGTATCAAAACATCCGGATACTTTAAATTTAAAAAAAAACGTACACAACGACAGTTTAATTAGATTAAGAAAAGCTATCAATCAGGAAAAATAACTATAAAGATTGTTGGATATGAACATAAATTCAACATTCACAAGAGAAAAATAAGATAACTCAAAGGGGAAAAAACTACCACTAATTACTTCAATTATAGCATAATTACAGTTGAACATTCCTAAAAGGTTTAACTTTTTTTTTAAAATCATGCACAAACAGAAAGTTAATATGCCCGCCTGGTTCTCGCGTGTCAGTTAGGCAAAGCGTGTTTTTTTTTTTTGTAATGAATGTAAGACATATAAGAAGCAACACGAATCAACAGAATCATACGTTGTTATCAGAAATACTGTGGCAATAATAAACGTCTGGAAGGCATGGGTTTCTGGTAGAAGAGGCAGCGGTCAACCCATTACGAAGACGGAAACGGGACATTGAAAATGCACTCCCGATAATTTGTTTGTCAGCGGATCGCGAGAACAGCAAAGTTTGCAAGAACACGCCATATGATGATGATGATGGATAACTAAACTCGGTGGTTCTTTACCTGGGGGGGGGGAGGGTTAGTAGGATTTACGGCTACAGGACTGGACTAGCCCCAACCCACCAACGTAGAAATAGGCCCCGAGCCACCATCACAGAAAACGTATTTGAATGTTTTTTGTTTGAGACTGCAGACTCCCATTTAAAAGAATAATAATAATAAATAACATCCTTATATATTTAGCATCCTTGTACAACGGTATTTCTCGTAAGCCTTACTACAAGTACAATAAATAAAAAGTAGTAGTTATTAATATAGATGTGGTTTATGGTTTTTTGCACATTCCTGCGCCTTTAGAATGGTTAGGCCTAGGTTTGCAATGGTTCTTTCAAATTGTAGGTCATTGTCAACGGATTCCAACTCAATTCACAGGAAGTTCACAGCAGCGACATGTACATTTCTTGTAACACCCAATGATTGCCAGGTGTATTCTGAATCTGTGACTAAATATTAGAAGCACAACTACACATGACACGTTGATTGCGACACCTGATCATGTCAAGGCAACATGGCGAGGTGACAAGAATGAGCAAAGCTCTTGATCCTGTATGGCCCCTCGTCTGTTTTCTTACCAAATTGAGTCGGCACACAAGCTCAGGAACCGATATGTGCACATGCTAATTTTGGGGCATCCACTAGACGGTGAATACTGTTGGCATTTAATGTATTTAATTCATTCTAGACGAGAACAAACAAGGACATCGGAACAAGGTGAATCGGGTAAATTATGTTCCCTGGGCATATTGAGCGGTGTTGTCAAGAAATGACAAGAACACACTGGTAAATTAGCTAATTCTGAAAAATACAACATAACAAAGAAAGTAATCGAAAAAGCAAACGCTCTCGGGACTTGGAAAACATGATGAAAAACCAAAAACAGGCATGTACACATTGAATGAAAAAGTACTAACGAGAAACAAGAAATGAAAATCGTAATGATGAGAAATAAATGTGAAAATTGTCAACTGGCAAATTTGATGAGAATAAGGTAAAGAAGTGAACAAATGGATGCCTTGAAGCATCATTTCCACGCTTATTGGCATGTCACATGATGAGGAGGCGGAGGAGGAAGGGCATTCAATGGAAGTCGCCTGAAAATTAAATTGGCTGGAAGATGCCTGCACAGATGATAGACATTGCAATAGTGCGCCTGTTACCAGATGAAAAACATGACAAACAAGCTGCCAATCGAAGTCACAAGACACTTGCCGCACTGCTTAGAAGCGGCTGGGGCCGCACTGCTTAGAGTGCCTTAGAGGCGTCTGGGGCCGCATTGCTTAATGGTGTCTGGGGCCGCACTGTTTAGAGTGCCTTAGAGGTGTCGGGACCGCACTGCTTAGAGTGCCTTAGAGGTGTCTGGGGCCGCATTGCTTATTGGTGTCTGGGGGCCGCACTGTTTAGAGTGCCTTAGAGGTGTCGGGGCCGCACTGCTTAGAGTGCCATAGAGGTGTCTGGAGTCGCATTGCTTATTGGTGTCTGGGGCCGCACTGTTTAGAGTGCCTTAGAAGCATCTGGGGCCTGGGCTAAGCAGGGCAAATCTGAAACACACAATGCCAGATGGTCATCAAGTGCCATGTCAGCTGGCGTAGGCGTTCATGTCTCTCCACATATCTCGGATTAACTCTGCTGCTGATATTCCTCCATGCCACCGTCTCAGTTCATCCAGCATAATTTCTCTTGGTCGGCCTCTGCCTCTCTTTCCCTCTATCTTTCCAGTAGTCAGATGTTCTCCAATGTCTCTTTTCTCATCACATGACCAAAGAAAGCTGTTTGTCCGTCTTATTGTTGCATATAACGTTCGTTCCCATTAGCCTCTTTCAGGCAATCATCGTTAGTTACTTTGGCAGTCCAAGTAATTCACAACATTCGTCTCAGGAACCACATCTCTGTTGCTTCCAAGTTATTCCTAATTAAATATCTAAATCGTCAGAAATGAAATAAAAACAGGTACGTGTGTAACTCCTGCGAAAAAGTGAGATACTAAACAGTATTATTATATCTTACAACGAACTAAGCTACGGCAAACATAAATCACATGAGGGGGGGGGGGAATCTACGTACAAAAATTATACTACGAATCAACGTTAAGATTATAAAATTCGTCCTCAGGAACAACAAACTGATCTAAAGGAATAACGTGAAATTAGAGGATGTAGTGTAGGCATGACACGTTTCTAGAACATTTCACATCGTTGCTAGAGGAATGTGGTGCAGAAGTTCTGTTGAGAAAGGTGTCGAATGAGAAAATGTCAGATGTGACGATGAAATCCAAAATAACTTTGCAATTGAAAAGTAAACATGAACAAAGATTGACATGTAATTTTGTTTACATCCTCAGGCGATTACAGAGTCATCGAGCAGCTACTTCGACAAACTGAGAACGGGCTCAGTCCTCAACTGCGCCATCAATTGCTACAGTCCATACTTTGGTGATAACGAGAAAACGTTTGCTACGTTCTGGGTGGGCCTGTGGTCCATCTTGTGCTGCATCTCCACCTTCATGACCGTGTCCACTTTCTTTGTGGACATGAAGAGGTTCAAGTATCCAGAGCGACCCATTATCTTCCTCAGTGCCTGCTACTTGATGGTCAGCATTGGGTACATCATCAGACTCATCGTCGGCCACGAGGCAGTAGCTTGTGATTCTGACACCATCCGATATGAGACGACAGGTCCAGCTGTCTGCACCGTCGTGTTCCTGCTGGTATACTTCTTTGGCATGGCCTCTTCCATCTGGTGGGTGATTCTTGCCTTCACTTGGTTCTTGGCTGCTGGGTTGAAATGGGGACAAGAAGCCATTGCCAGCTACTCTCAGTACTTCCATTTAGCTGCCTGGTTAATTCCCAGCGTTAAGAGCATTGCTGTTCTAGCCATGTCTTCAGTGGACGGGGATCCCATTGCAGGAATCTGCTATGTTGGGAATCAGAGCTTGGACAACCTACGAGGATTCGTTTTAGCGCCTTTGTTTGTGTACCTCATCATTGGAACATCGTTCCTGCTTGCCGGCTTCGTCTCGCTGTTTCGCATCCGAAACGTCATCAAACAACAGGGTCGCGGCAAGACAGACAAACTAGAAAGACTGATGATTCGGATAGGGGTCTTCTCAGTTCTGTACACCGTCCCCGCCACGATCGTCATCGCGTGCTACTTCTACGAACAGCACTTAAGAGAACGATGGGAAAAGACTCGAACCTGCCCCTGCTACGAGGACCCAGCCATGCCGGACTACACTGTATTTATGCTGAAATATTTCATGTCTTTAGTGATAGGAACTACATCCGGATTCTGGATCTGGTCAAGCAAAACGCTGGACTCATGGCGGAAGCTCTTCTACGGCACACTGTGTCATAAGAACAACTACCACAGTAGGAAGTACACGACCACTAACTACCAACCAGCAAAGCCACTTCCTCTCAGCCATGTCTAGTACTACAATGTTAATAAGAAATCTGCCTGCACTGTCTTGGACAAGAATTCTGAAGTTCCTGGCATAAGCTGTTCTCACTGAGGCTGTTCAAATCCTACAGCTGTTGACACACACACACTGCCGTGGATACACATTTCTCAACACAGCTTTCATATTTATGATTCTTTTCAGAAAGGTGTGGCAGAAATTGCAGTCTTGTCTCTTCGGTTGAATCGTTGTCATTAGTGATTCAGCTGCTGGGTAGCTGTGGGGTATGATCATTACTAAGGCATCGAGGACACAATGTCTGGTACAATGAACGTCAGAAAAGGACACCACGTGGAGCACAGACATGTATTCAGACTGTAAAATTATCTCACGTGGCAAACCATTGTTGAGCAGAATTCAAGACAGCTTTATATCGAGACCAAGCATCCATACATAAGCAGACCTCAATCCCATCATTACGAAGGAAAGAGAGAGGATACCATAACCCACTACTTTTGGGAAACAGTGAGCAATACGGGATCGTTGCTGCATCGGAAGACTCAGTATCATGGGGAAATACTAAACGTCGGTCAACATAGAACTCAGACGAGGAGGCTCCGTTTGGTAGACATGTCAGTCACTCAGGCCAAGAGGCTCCGTTTATTTTATTTTCCACTCCATAAGACAAGGACATAAATGAAGCTGCTCAGTGTGTCAGTCCAACTTGCTTCCGAAGAATTGACTGAAGAAGCCAAGTGGGCACACAGAGCGTGTTTGTGAAAAGGGATAAGAACCTTATTGTAGGTGATTGTTTCTTACCAAACCAACTTAATTTATCACCTTGTTGAAATCGCATCTTGTGACATTGTTAATTATGTAAACCTAACCCTACAGCACGCAGGTCACACCCATATTAAGTTTCGCTCATAAGAATCGAAAGAAATTATTACATAATTGTCATTATTCGTGATTAACTAGAATCCAATAAATCTTATGACTTTAACTGATGACCTACTAGAATGCTTTAGCACTCGGAGCAAATCCACCCATGCGTTCTGTGTCTGTATCAGAAGTATTGAGGAATGCTAACTGCTCCAGTAAATAACTTATTGTAGAATCACCTGCGTTGTTCCTGTCAGATTACTCTGCTACTGCCATACGTGATTTCACATGCCAAGTCTTGAGAACATGTTGACTTCCGTGTCATCTGTCCCACAACTGGTGTCATCGAAGCACCTGATGGCTCGGAGAGTAGAACCATCGTCCTTGGAGAAAGAACCCTTTACAAGAATGCACGATCTACGCGAGGTTTCCAATATCCAATTAAGGGCAAAACGGCATGCATGCCTTCCATGCTCCATCTTGGAATCTATTGCATAACCTGCAAACTATAACAAAATACTGTAGGAACAGAAACCCTGCCAAAACTGCAACCATTGGGGAAACAACCTAGAAGTGTATTATGATAGAAATGGCTTGGATATTCGTGTCTTAGGCAGAGAATGAAAGTCCTCGCCATTTCATCAGACAAACGTAAACTCGAGTGCATGAAATTGGCAGTAGCGAAACACTTAAACATATTGGATATTTGACCTTTCGAATACAGCCGTCTTCTTCAGTTAGACGTCACTGGGATGTAATACTGGTAAGAAAGGTGACCCAGTTACAAGAGGCCTACAGTGAAGTATTCACACTGTTTCTGTTGTGGTGTTTTAGCAGACAACGATGCCACGGCAGTGTCTTTATATATATATATATTTGTGCAATTATTCGTGGAGGTTTGAGAACTACATAGACAAATCTGGTGTTGACATTAAAGGTCTTAATTTCTATGTAGAAGTGAATGCGTCGTTCTAGAATCATGGTCGCTCAAGGAACAAAGTCGAGTAGCATGTTCTAGCAATCATAATGGTCTCAATAGAGAAACAAAATTCTCGAGCGCGCTCCAGAACAGCATACACACGGCAGTTTGTGTTTTGTGTTATTTTGATTACTGTACATATGTGAAAGTGGTGATTTTGTGTGATTAACGTTAAAGGAAAGAGGCACTGTATGGGGGAAGTTTGCATTGTGTAAATACTGTATGCGTGTGATTGCGGAGGAGGTTAAAATCGTATGTGATTGTTACTCGGCGGAAGGTGCGTTGTGTGATCTGTGTGTGAGGCTGCAGAGTAAACACCCACGTTAGGCTCTTCTTTGCGCGTGAATGTTTTACGTGAGCCCAAGGTTATCCGTTGGATGTGTATCTAAGAGAATTATTTGCGACATTGTACAAAGATGGAACTATATTGTGTATGTATAAGAGATTGTGCTTAGTATTGTAAATATATATCATTGAATCTCTCTCCCAATCATCGTTTGTAGGCTTCTCTCATCATTTCCATAGGTCGTTTTAGCAACATTGTAGATATATCATTGCTTTCATATAAATATCACATACCCTAGTCATAGGTGGATTAGAGAAGCATATATTGTGATAAACTGAAGCGGACATTCACACCATAAACCAGCCAAGGTCACCGGGATTTGGGCCAAACGCACTACCAGTAAACTATACCACAGGGTCTTGTCCTTCCATCCCAACTCTTAAATACCTGGCTGCTTCCGCCCATTTAGTCCTGATTTGGCATATCTTGGGGTGTAAGGCACGAGAGCGAGATTTTGTTCAGTTTCTGGCACATCTTGGGATGCACAGCACGAGATTTGTTCAGTTTCTGGCACATCTGGGGATCCACAACACGAGAGCGAGATTTGTTCAGTTTCTGACACATCTTGGGATGCACGACACGAGAATTGTTCAGTTTCTGGCACATCTTAGGTTGCACGGCATGAGAGCGAGATTTGTTCAGTTTTTGGCACATCTTGGGATGCACGGCACGAGAGCGAGATTTGTTCAGTTTCTGGCACATCTTGGGATGCACGGCACGAGAATGTTCAGTTTCTGGCACATCTTGGGTTGCACGGCAGGAGAGCGAGATTTGTTCAGTTTCTGGCACATTTTGGGATGCACGGCATGAGAGCGAGATTTGTTCAGTTTCTGGCACATCTTGGGATCCACAACACGAGAGCGAGATTTGTTCAGTTTCTGGCACATCTTGGGATGCACGGCACGAGAATGTTCAGTTTCTGGCACATCTTGGGTTGCACGGCAGGAGAGCGAGATTTGTTCAGTTTCTGGCACATCTTGGGATGCACGGCACGAGAATTGTTCAGTTTCTGGCACATCTTGGGTTGCACGACAGGAGAGCGAGATTTGTTCAGTTTCTGGCACATTTTGGGATGCACGGCATGAGAGCGAGATTTGTTCAGTTTCTGTGCACGGCACGAGAGCGAGATTTGTTCAGTGTCTGGCACATCTTGGGAGGTACGAGAGTGAGATTTGTTCAGTTTCTCGCACATGTTGGGATGCAGGATGCGAGAGCGAGAGCATTTCAGACCACACTAAAGGAAATTTCTTTGCGTGCCCGGTCAGTGCGTCTGCTTCTGTGTGTGTTTGTGTGTGTGTGTGTGTGTGTGTGTGTGTGAGTAGGGGCGGGGGGGGGGGCGGAGAAGAGATTTGAGGAGCAGGTTTAATTGACAAAAGCAGGCAAGACGACCGCCCTCCAGTAACATGATCGCCACGCCTGTCAGCAAAAGAGGGTATCTTATTGTGAATCATCCCCCCCCCCCCCCCACTCCACCCCGCAAAAGACAGCATTATTTAATTGGGCTGGTTCTGCTCTAAAATTTCAACTTTGCCAACCTTTCGGATGTGTGTTGAGGACGAATTGGGCTGTTATATTTTGTGTACATTGACTTTTATTGTAAATGATTGTAAAATGACATGTTTGTTTCGATACAGATAAAAAAAAAATGAAGCAATATACACACAAACGTTCTTTGTTTTCGATGTCAATGTTTGTATTTGTTGTTTCTACCCCATAGTTTTCTTTTCAGCATGGAGAGGGGAGTTTACTGAGAGGCTTGAAAGGTAGGGCAGATATTACAATAGATGGAGAATAGGAGATATAGGAAAGAATAGGATACATATAATCGGAATAGAAATTAAAATAGTAGATGGAGAATATAACAGAACTTAGAATAGGAGAGAATATAACAGAACTTAGAATAGGAGAGAATATAACAGAACCTAGAACAGGAGAGAATATAACAGAACTTAGAATAGGATAGAACAGAACTTAGCAAACGAGATAGCTAGGATATGACAGAACTTAGAAAAGGAGATAGCTAGGATAGAATAGACTAGAACTGTGAGTAGGAGATGGTGAGAATAGACTAGAACTGTGAGTAGGAGATGGTGAGAATAGACTAGAACAGAGTAGGAGATGGTGAGAATAGACTAGAACTGTGAGAAGGAAATAGCGATCAGCCTTTGTTCCTCCTCCTTCAATTCGTGCCTCCCGTTACCACACTACGGAAAACCAGAAGAATTGCGTGCGGTCTGCAGATGACATCCACAGTGAGTTTCCACTCCTGAAATGAATCGAAGCGAGCCAACAACATCCTTTCTCTGTGCTGCAGCTAAATGTCTAGTCCCACAATTTTCTCTCTATATTTAGTGGGTGTTATGTCCTGTGCGGAGTCTGAAGATGGCTAATTGTTCACTTCCGTCGAGTTAGTAATATGCATCATCTTTCTGGTGGCCTGGATGCTCAGATTCCCAAATGTGCTTTGTATAATAAAGCTGTTTGCCCCATGGTCATCCACCCTCTTTTGCCAGTTTGTCAACCTCTTCATTTCCAGGTATACACTGCAATGTGGTGGGATCCACTGTGTTACTTTTTTGTTAATTTCTGACATAGTTCATGAAGGTCTGTTACTATGCTGTTTTTGCCCTTCAGTATTGATTGAGATAAGCTGACTTGCATCTGTGAAGTTATTTGCTTCTGTTTATTTTCCTCCGTCAAGAGCATTTCTGCTGCTCTTTTCAAAACCTTTACCTCTGCTTTGAAGTTACTTGAGAATTTTCCAGTTGCCACTGACTGTTTATTTAATAATTGTTTGATCCATCTGTATATCATGGGTCAAATTGCTACTTGGGTAATGTTCTTGTGTGTAGTTAGGGCTATTTGTCTTCTTTGTTTCATTCTGAATGCTCTGTTTCTCAGTACCAGGAATGTTTCCCATCATCTAAGGCAGTTGCTGCTGTCTCCAAGCTGGGAACTTGTGTGCAATGTAAATGGGCATATGATATGTTATTTGTCGTAATCTTTCTGTTTTGCGGTTTCTACAAAGTTGCTACGCTTCAGTCTTCTCTTTCCAAAAACCGTTCAAACTTGTATACATGGGGAGGTGTGTCAATGTTCTAAATTTTTCTGCTTGTTGCTGGCTCTACTATCCCTTCTGTCCTGCATTGATTTGAAAAACAAGTGATCTTCTCTAGTTCGTTAATAGGCGTTGTCTTCAGGCTCCCAGTTATGAACCGCATTCCTTGATTTTGGACTTGATTTATTTTGTTACAGTTACAGACTTAGCTGCAACGCCTATATATCTTCTTGAGAACTTTCTCATCTGCTCCCAACGTTGTACCAGCAAGTTTTTCATGATTGTCATTATTTGCCTTGCTCTTATTTTATTTGTCTCGACCTGTGTCTTCCATGTCAGGCGATGATCAAAGGCGACTCATAGATAGTTTGGATTTTCTTCATATGTTTCCCATTCAATACCAGCTTAGGATGCTGAATTTTATTTGAGAGGGAGAACACTGTTAATTTTATTTTCTCCTCACTTATCTTCACTAGCCATAATTTTGACCAGTCCTCTAGCGCTAATAAAGCTTGCTGTATTCTGCTGTTAGTTGTACTAATATATTCTTCAGATGTCCATATGTCTAGGTCATCTGCAAAGGGGATTGTGTGTACTCCTGGCAGAAAAGTTTTATGTGATGTCATTTATATATGTTAGGAATAATGTTTGTGAAAGAACTCCCCCGTGGGAACACCTTGCTCCAACGGGATGTTTTTGCTCGTTTGTCCCTGTACTTTTGTATTGGCAGTTCTGTTCTCAAGGTAGTTGCTGATCCATTTGTAAATTTTTCCCAGAAACCTGCATTTTTTGCAGTTTTACTTTCGGTCCTTCCACACTGAATGCTTTTCAAAAATTTATCCAGACCGCTAATGTATGCTTTTTGTCTTGGAAGGCATCCTCTATTTCCTGAACTATATAGGTTATTTAACCTTCAGTGGATCTGTACTTTCTGAACCCTGCTTATTGTTGCGCCAAGAGTTGATTTTCTTCCAGAAGCCACGTTAGTCTGTCATTAATAATGCGTTCCATTAATTTTCACACACAGATAAGTAGACTGAATGGTCGATAGCCATTTGGTTCTTCCAGGTCTTTTCCTTTCTTTGGGACTGGTATTAGTACAGCTCCCTTCCAAGCCCGTGGGACTATTCCTCTCTTCCAGCTGTAATTTAGGACTGCTAGTAGTTTGTTTTTTTGCTTTAGTACCTAGTCCTATTAGTATTTCATTTGTGATTCCATCCTTTCCTTGCGGTTTCTTCTTTTTTTTTTTTTTTTTTTTTTAGGGTATTCATTGCCTGTTCCATTTCTTCAATTTTTAGATTTGTCGTCATATATTCTGCTGCTGTGTCTGTGTTACTATGATGTGTCTATCCTTGAATGCTTTCTTCTGAGCGGTTGTAATATCAGTGTGGTTTGTACTACTATAGTGTTCCATTAGTGCATTTGCAGCCCTTTTTTCCCCTTTAAGCAAAGCATTTCCTTGTTTACTCATTTGTTGTTGTTGTTATTTCCTGGGTCCTTCGTTGTTCATGGCTGTCTCTAGTTTTCATAGTTTGTTTCCAACCCTGTCAAAGTTTAGGTCTTCTGTTTTTTTCCCCTCCAACAATTTCTTGTTTGATTTTTTGCTCTTTTATATTTTCCTGAGATGGCTTTGAGAGAGATGCTTGCTTAGGTTTGTTCTCTGGTGTCTTCCCGGCATCTTCAACTTTGTTCTAAACAATTTTGTAGTTCTTCAGTCCAGTATGGTTTGCAATATTTCCTCGCGTCTCTTGGAATGGACTCAGTGGCCGCCTGTATTATTGCTTTTTTCAAAAGACTTTCCACCATTTGTTTCATGTTGCCATTTCGTGTTTTTATTTTTTCACAATATTTATCTGTTAATAAGACAAATCTATCCCAGTCAGCTCGTTTGTAATTCCAGCGAGTCAAAGGCTTTTGCTACCCTGGAACGTAGTCCATATTCATAAAAAGCAGGCATTGGTCTGTGGCTGTCTGCTAATTGGTCAAGCACACGGCGATCGATTTTGTGGAGGATGTCTCTTGGGCATATTCTTAAACAAATGAATCGGTAGTTTTCTCGAAACCGTCATAACGTCAGATGGGAGATGCTTTGAAGAGATTAGAACAAGAATTGCCATTGCGAAGGTAGCCCTTTGCAAGATGAAAAACATACTGACCAATAAAAAGATATACATTGAAACGAGATAGTGTTGAAGTGCTACGTGGAACCTATACTTTTGTATGGATGTGAAGCGTGGACAATGAGCAGACAAGCTGAAAAACATCTGATGGCTGTGGAAATGTGGTTTCTGCGGAAATGGAAAGAATACCATGGACAGACAGAAAAACCAATGAGCAAGTTCTTCAGGAAACAAACGAAGATCGTAAACTGATTAGAGACATTATACTTAGACAGTCAAAATTTATTGGGCATGTTATGAGAAGAAATGAATTGGAGAACTCAGTGACAACTGGCAACATCGAAGGGAAGAGGCCAAGGGGAAGACCGAGAAGTAAATACCTGGATAGCTTGGCCACGTGGCATAGCCGAGACAGAAACACGGAGCTGATCCACGATTCTGGTGATCAAGAGAGATGGCGAAACATGACCGCCCACGCTTATCGGCATGGCATATGATGGATGGATGGATGGTCTCCTGTGCAGGACGCTAAGTCTGGAGTAGAAGTGGTAAACCATCTTCTAGAGCAGAAGCTCGGTGTGTCATCCGCTTTGATGAGAAGATAGATATTAAGAGTCTATTTTCCAGTCCTCCACTTCATCTCCTCTGTTGTCAGTATTTGGGTATCCCCATCTTTCTGAACGGCTATTAAAGTCTCCCACAATAATGCAGATTGTGTCTGTTATTTTCATGTTTGAAAGTGTAAGGTCCTTATCTGCTGGGCTATACAGATTGTGCATTCTTTATTTTCACACCCTTTACACCTATAATTTCTGTTTGGTTTTCAGAGATCACAGATACTACACAGAATAGGGGGGCTTATTCTAACTTTACGAAGACAATTTTTTAGGGGGACTTTCTTGTTAAAGACCCCTTCTGCATTCCACTGTAGTATGTTGAGTGTCCGGGGTGTTTGGTCAATAGCTCTTACCCTACCCCGCTGTGTCTTTACTCCATAACACAGGGAAAGGTGACCAAAATAGCACTGAGTGGACTCCCTCGAGACAGAGTGCGGGGCGGCACTACCACCGCCGGATGGGACTTCAAGGGATTAGCATCATACTGTAAAGTCCAGGATATTCTCTCTCTCTCTCTCTCTCTCTCTCCCCCTCTCTCTCTCTCTCTCTCTCTCTCTATATATATATATATATATATATATATATATATATATATATATATATATATATCCTCTCTCTCTCTTCTGTCCCTCTTCTCTCTATCACCATTCTGATTAACTTTTATTTGTGGCATCATGAATTGATTGAGTTACATTGCATTGTTTTGTCAAGTCTGTGGCTCAGTACATCCTATTTCGTCAAGCATTTTTTGGGTGTTCTCTCCCTAACTTTGACAGTCTCCAGCCTACCTACAAAGCAGCAAGTGTGTGTGTCTCTTCGTCTGGTTCCTATCCCTTGACCTATCCGACATGGCATACCCTACTAGTAGCTGTGCCACTGTCATCATAGCACTTGGGTTCATTGGAAAACTCAAACCTCTCTACCTAGGTAAGATGATGACAGGCATAGAGAAGTCAGAGAATTTCAGGCCACACGTTTCGACCGCGAAGGAAACAGGAGGAGTTCTAATCATTTGTCATGCCGATAAGCGTATGCGGTCATATTTCGCCATCTACAACGATTACCAGAGTCGTGGATCAGCCCTATATTCTTGTCTCGACCATACCACATGGCCAAGCCACCCAGGTATTTATTTGTGTCTCCCCCTTGTTCTTTTCCACTCAATTTGCCAGTTGCCACCAAAATCTTCAATTTATTTCTTCTTATAACGTGCCTAAAAATTGATTGTTTACGTCTAACTTCTCTAATCATTTTACGATGTTCTTCTTTTTTTTTTTTTTTTTTTTTGCTTGTAGAGCATTTTGATCATTAGTTTTTCTGCCGCTCTATAGTAGTCTTCAGAAACCAAATTTCCACAGCTATCAGATGTTTTTCAACCTGCTTGCTCTCATTGTCCACGCTTCACATCCGTACAAAAGTACAAGCTGTATGTAACACCTCCCTTGGAAATAGACTCAAATCTCAATCTACTCAACAAAGCGGATGACACACCGAGCTTCTACTCTAGAAGATGGTTTACCACTTCTACTCCAGACTTAGCTCTCTGCACAGGAGACATCCTCCTCCACAAAGTCGACCGCCATGTGTTTGAGCAATTGGCAGGCATGCTTTCCAAGAGAAAAGCACACTCTAGCGGTCTGGATAGACTTAAAATAAGCATTTGATAAAGTATGGAAAGTACAAAGTAAAACTGTAAAAAAAAACAAACAGGGTAGGGGGGATGTACAAATGGGTTAGCCACTACCTTGAGAACAAAACGACAAACCAGTATAAAGAGCATGGTATCTTCGGGGAAGGGGGGGGGCGGTTCTTTCACTTCTTTTACCAACATTGTTCCTTTTTCTTTTGTTCGCATATCCTTTACAGCCTCTTTCAGCTGATTGTTGATTTCTTGGCAAGATTACGATCAGTAGTTTGCCATTGCTTTCTGAGCGACCGGCTCACGTACCCCGTAAGTTACCGACGCGGAAAGAACCGCTACCACGTGTCACGCACGTCACGTTACTCGCGAGAGTATACGGGATTACGGAGAAAGTCGTTTAACGCCTAGACCAGGGAGCCCGGCAACATTATTTCTATTCCTAGAATATTTAAATGACATCGCACAATTTTCCAACCAGAGTATATACATCCTTCTTTGCAGATGACCTAGTCATATAAGCATTAGTACACTTAACAGTAGATTGCGGAGAGCCTTATTAGCGCCAGTGAACTGGTCAAAATCATGGCTAGTGAAGATAAGTGAGGAAAAACCAACATGCACAGTGTTCTCCCGCTCAAACAAAACTGAGCATCCTAAGCTGGTATTGAATGGAAAAGTCCAAGTTATCTTGGAGTTACATTTGACAGTCGCCTGACATGCATGATACGGGTTGAGAAAAACTCGAACAAGAGCAAGGCAAAGAATGACAATTATGAAAAGGCTTGCTGGTACAACGTGTGGAGCAGATGATCAAGTTCTCAAGAAGTTATCCTGGACGGGTGAGGCCAGTACTGGAATACGGCACTGCAGCTTGGGCAGCAGCAGCTAAGTCCAACTTTAACTTAGCCAATACAGGACAGTAGAGCCCAGCAACACGCACAACAATTTAGAAGATTGACAGACCACCCCATGTATGAAAAACTTTAATGGTATTGGAAAGGGAAGACTAAGTGAAGCAGCTCTGTAGAAACTGCGAAAAAAAGAAATATTAGGATCCTTCTTCTTCTGCGTTCATCCGGAGTGTTTTTTTAAGATGTAATTGCGTTTTATAAAAGTCAAAACCATGTATATTGCACACAAGTTCCCAGCTGGGAGACAGCAGCAACTGTCTGAGTTGTTAGAAAACTTTCCCGGTATTCAGAAAAAGAACACTCATAATGAAACAGAAGAAAGAAAATAGCCCTAAACTACATAAAATAACTACTACCCATGTAGCAACTGGACTCATGCATACACATATGGCAAATGGAATATTCTCAAGTAACTTAAAAGCTAGAGTCTTTAAAAACTGCAGCAGAAATGCTCTTGATGGAGGGAAAATAAAGAGAAGCTACAGATGCAAAGTCAGCGGTCTCAGTACTGCAGAGCAAAACGGCACAGAAATAGCAGGACACTGCATGGACTGCCAGAAATAATAATAATAAAAAAAGTTGTAATGCAGCAGTGATCAAATTGCAGTACTTGGATATGAAGAGGCTGACATATTGGCAAAAGAGGACCTACAACTACCTCAGCATGACAGAAAGTCGACCTATAATGAGGTAAACAGATTCATACAAAGCACTTGAACCATTTGGGAATCAGAGCATCCAGGCCACCAGGAAGATGATGCATATTACAAACTCGACCGAAGTGAACAAGTAGCCATATTCATACTCCGCACAGGACTAACAGTCTGGAATACCACTTGTTCAATAAACTAAAGATAGGAAATACTGATGAATGTATTTGTGGAACTGGTAAAATTCTTCATGTTCTTCTGCGTTCTTGCGGAATGTTGTCTTAGATATAAATGCGATGTGCCTGTTTACAGCAGAGCTGCGACATTTGAACCTTTCGGCGGAAACATCCGACTTCTTCAGGTATTTGTTGGCCGGTTTACCTTCCCGGGGAACTGGTAAAATGGCAGGAGTGTTCAATATATGCAGAATATAAAGATATTTTGGCATACACCTGCTTCATTTGAGGACAAGTTCTATGGAGATGTCAACAAGCTCAAGTTTTGACTGCAGCTTTCTTTAACCACATTCAGGTTGACATTTAAAGATGTACGGAAAAGTAGTTCTTAGCCTGCCACATTTCATGCCACAGGTATGTCGGTGATTCATAAAGGAATATTGCTTGGCTAGCAAATCCATTAAGTGGAAAGTCCGAATCGAAAGCTCACGTTGTGGATGTCATCTGCAGACTGCATTCTTCTGGTTTCCGGAGGAACAGCATAGTAGTTATATAT
Organism: Cepaea hortensis; assembly: GCA_963921405.1. Taxonomy (NCBI): domain Eukaryota; kingdom Metazoa; phylum Mollusca; class Gastropoda; order Stylommatophora; family Helicidae; genus Cepaea; species Cepaea hortensis. The sequence continues at coordinate 49,313,427 of OY992879.1, forward strand.
GTTGCATACACACCCCCCCCCCCTGGAGAAGATGCGGGAAGGTGCCGAAGGTCCTTGTTGTGAAGGTGCGGGAAGGTGTCTGAAGGTGCGGGTCATGTCTGCTCCTTCTGTGGTGTGATATTGACTCCTCCTAACACCTGCCTAGTTGTGTCTTTGGCTTGTTAAGCTCGGTATTTTTGGCGGGTAAAATTTTTTTAAAAAGAAAAAAGGCTGATCTAATGAGCTGGAGGCTCTTCATGTCTGTGGTCAGGGTGGAGTGGAAGGAGCCGGCGTAAATAGTAAACGCAAAGAAGGTGGTGGCAGGTGGTGCGACGTGTATAGTGACGTCATCGGTCCCTCGTAGTTGTATGTTTGGGCTGTTAGGGTCGAATTTTTGGTGGAAAAGTATGGTCTAAGGGGTAGCGGGGGTATTAGGAATGATGTCTCCGCACCTCCTTGTCGCATCGTTACCATGTTAAGATCGCTGTTTTGGCAGGAAAAGTATGTTGTTTTTTTTTAAATTAAAAATAATTTAATTTTTTTTTTTTTTTTTTTTTTAATTTAAAAAAATATTTCAATGGAAAATAAAAGATATTGGTTAATAGTGGTTGGGCGGGGCGTAAAATCTATTATCAAACGGTGTTAGCTCATTAAATGAAAATCTTAAAAAGAGTAAAGATGGCCGCTAGTAGTGTTGTAGTGGTATGGCTTAGTGTTATTTGATATTAAGGGATGGGTGAGTGAAAGCGTATCTTGATGAGTGCTTCCAAACAATATCATCATAGGTATCAGATCGTTAAAGAAACAAGTAAAGATGTCCGTCGGTGTCCTCCGTGGGTGCCGGGTTCGAATGCCGGTAGGGCGGTTTAGTGGTAGAAGAAATATTGATAATGTTTTTGTTACTTAGTTGTGATGGCGATAGCGGGTGGTAGTAACCAGGCTATGTGTAGCAAAGGAGAGGTGGTGTGTTGGTTGAAGCTTAGGTGGTACCCCAGACGAGATGACAGGGTCGAATCTCGGTGCTGTGCCACTGGTAAGGGTAATAGTCGTCAGAGTGAGTGGGGTGTCTAGTTAGTCATACGGGTTAGGATTAGGGACGGTCTGTCTTTTCATGTCGCTGTGTCCACAAGTCCAAGGGGAAAACAGGCAGCCGATTTCACCTTTGTACCTACGAGTCACAAAATATAACCTAACTTAAAAATCAGAATATGATTCATAACGGCTAATCCAGGGGCTTATCGTCATCGTAATGAAGTAGGTGGTTTATTAATGTTATTGATGTATCCGCCATGGCAAATAGTTCGCAAGATTAATAAAAGTTCATATAAATGTCGATAGAGGATTAAGAGATTAACACCTATTGTCGGGCTATCCACAGAAAATCAATACCGCCACCCTAGATTCTTCTCATAATTGCAACCAGTGGGTTATAGATATAACAGTTATTGCAGACGCAGCTATGTGCAGACTAATCTAACAGGTCACAGGTCTATGCCGTATCGACAAAAACGGTGAATGAAAGCTAAGGAATATTCACTGTACAAAGCAGTCTCTACCAATCTAGCAGATCGGGGAAACCAGACAGGGCAACCTCTTGTTACGAGTCCACAACAGCAGATATCGTGTATAAAAGACGACCAGCCTATGTCATGCAGAAGTACCTCTTTTTGACAACATCAAAACAGATCTCATCAAGTAGCAACTCGCTAATGTTAAGTTGGATGTCGATAAATCTTTCACATTTTCGTTATGATTCTTCATGTCGACACAACACTAACCTAACAAAAGAAAAACCTAGTATAATACAGGGGGATATATAGGACTAGATGCATATAACTGATGAGGAAACAACAAAACATTGTCTTAATATTTCATATTAGGTTATGTCTCCCTTCTCTCGATTTTCTATGTCCGAGTCATCCTGGGACTACCGAGTAAAACCAAAGAACACCTCGACATCAATATAACATAAACCGGTGTCGAAAAGCAGCATAGGCGCGTGTAAAAATTCATCACATTGTCCGACTAAGCCTTTCTCATAGTCATAGGGGAGAGATGTGATCACCGACGCTAGTCAGGGCAATACGTCCTACGACAGTTAATATAATGCGTGAAGTCAAATTTGCGACTGCAAAATATGTTTTCATGTCATATGTATATAAGAAGCTATATACAGGTGCTTTCTAAGGACAAATTTCCTCATGTCACGGTGTAAACATTACAGATGTCGCTTAAATTTATACATTAAGAGGGGGAAAAAAAGATCTGTTGTAGACACGGTATTTCATATTTTCTTGTGGGACTTGGTCATTTGTTGTTCTATCTTGTCATGGTATGTATATTTTCCACACATCTCCACTGATGTTTTTAATTTGTCTACCCATTGTCCTCGCTTCATATTCATACAATAGTATAGGTTCTATGTAGTGATTAAACACTCTTTTTCTCCTTGTAATTGACATCTTTATATTAGTCATGTTTTCCACCTTACCAAAGACTATCTTCAACATATCGAACATTGGTCTATCCTCTCAAAGACAACTTCTTCTTGTAGTCTCTTGGCTACATTTTCCCCTTGTCAAGCTTCATGTCTCTACTCGTCTGTATTAGTGTGTTAGAAGTAAACCAACATCACATAAGACAACCATATATTACCACAATGTATACAAAAAAGAAGCAATACACATAGACACAGTATATAAATATAGTACTAAATAGACAGTAGGTTAAAGAATTCAAGTATTTTATTACAAGGTAAATTACACAAATTAAATACAGTGATTTGTATAAAATAACACACCCGTGTTACATTAGCAAATAAGTACAAAACACAAGGGAATGAATACGTTGGTGTATTAGTTAACCAAATGGGGGAAAATTTTGGCCAAAACATGAAACATCTTAACCAAACTTATAAATATCTCGTGTAAACTTTTAAATAAGTAGGGAAAAAAAAATATTGCTTCTGTAGTTATGTCAAAAATATCTTGAACTTTTATCTGAACAGACATTTCACAAGACATAATCATCAATGTCAACACTTTCCCTCTTTTACATTACCGAAAGTTTCAACTTACCATTCCAGAGTAGCTGCTAAAGACGCACTTATACATGCTAATCACCCATCTGGCTACACTCTTGGTTGTTGTCTTCTAACATAAAATATCTCTGTCTTTCGTAGATGTCTTCACAACTGTTCCATGTCACAGCACCAAGAACTGCAAACCTCCATTGCACATGAGCTCTAATGACATCCTTCACACGAGTTAGGTCCCATAGCGGACGTGCCGGTGTGTTGTATGGTCCATTTGTATGTAACTAATACACCAACGTATTCATTCCCTTGTGTTTTGTACTTATTTGCTAATGTAACACGGGTGTGTTATTTTATACAAATCACTGTATTTAATTTGTGTAATTTACCTTGTAATAAAATACTTGAATTCTTTAACCTACTGTCTATTTAGTACTATATTTATATACTGTGTCTATGTGTATTGCTTCTTTTTTGTATACATTGTGGTAATATATGGTTGTCTTATGTGATGTTGGTTTACTTCTAACACACTAATACAGACGAGTAGAGACATGAAGCTTGACAAGGGGAAAATGTAGCCAAGAGACTACAAGAAGAAGTTGTCTTTGAGAGGATAGACCAATGTTCGATATGTTGAAGATAGTCTTTGGTAAGGTGGAAAACATGACTAATATAAAGATGTCAATTACAAGGAGAAAAAGAGTGTTTAATCACTACATAGAACCTATACTATTGTATGAATATGAAGCGAGGACAATGGGTAGACAAATTAAAAACATCAGTGGAGATGTGTGGAAAATATACATACCATGACAAGATAGAACAACAAATGACCAAGTCCCACAAGAAAATATGAAATACCGTGTCTACAACAGACTTTTTTTCCCCCTCTTAATGTATAAATTTAAGCGACATCTGTAATGTTTACACCGTGACATGAGGAAATTTGTCCTTAGAAAGCACCTGTATATAGCTTCTTATATACATATGACATGAAAACATATTTTGCAGTCGCAAATTTGACTTCACGCATTATATTAACTGTCGTAGGACGTATTGCCCTGACTAGCGTCGGTGATCACATCTCTCCCCTATGACTATGAGAAAGGCTTAGTCGGACAATGTGATGAATTTTTACACGCGCCTATGCTGCTTTTCGACACCGGTTTATGTTATATTGATGTCGAGGTGTTCTTTGGTTTTACTCGGTAGTCCCAGGATGACTCGGACATAGAAAATCGAGAGAAGGGAGACATAACCTAATATGAAATATTAAGACAATGTTTTGTTGTTTCCTCATCAGTTATATGCATCTAGTCCTATATATCCCCCTGTATTATACTAGGTTTTTCTTTTGTTAGGTTAGTGTTGTGTCGACATGAAGAATCATAACGAAAATGTGAAAGATTTATCGACATCCAACTTAACATTAGCGAGTTGCTACTTGATGAGATCTGTTTTGATGTTGTCAAAAAGAGGTACTTCTGCATGACATAGGCTGGTCGTCTTTTATACACGATATCTGCTGTTGTGGACTCGTAACAAGAGGTTGCCCTGTCTGGTTTCCCCGATCTGCTAGATTGGTAGAGACTGCTTTGTACAGTGAATATTCCTTAGCTTTCATTCACCGTTTTTGTCGATACGGCATAGACCTGTGACCTGTTAGATTAGTCTGCACATAGCTGCGTCTGCAATAACTGTTATATCTATAACCCACTGGTTGCAATTATGAGAAGAATCTAGGGTGGCGGTATTGATTTTCTGTGGATAGCCCGACAATAGGTGTTAATCTCTTAATCCTCTATCGACATTTATATGAACTTTTATTAATCTTGCGAACTATTTGCCATGGCGGATACATCAATAACATTAATAAACCACCTACTTCATTACGATGACGATAAGCCCCTGGATTAGCCGTTATGAATCATATTCTGATTTTTAAGTTAGGTTATATTTTGTGACTCGTAGGTACAAAGGTGAAATCGGCTGCCTGTTTTCCCCTTGGACTTGTGGACACAGCGACATGAAAAGACAGACCGTCCCTAATCCTAACCCGTATGACTAACTAGACACCCCACTCACTCTGACGACTATTACCCTTACCAGTGGCACAGCACCGAGATTCGACCCTGTCATCTCGTCTGGGGTACCACCTAAGCTTCAACCAAGACACCACCTCTCCTTTGCTACACATAGCCTGGTTACTACCACCCGCTATCGCCATCACAACTAAGTAACAAAAACATTATCAATATTTCTTCTACCACTAAACCGCCCTACCGGCATTCGAACCCGGCACCCACGGAGGACACCGACGGACATCTTTACTTGTTTCTTTAACGATCTGATACCTATGATGATATTGTTTGGAAGCACTCATCAAGATACGCTTTCACTCACCCATCCCTTAACATCAAATAACACTAAGCCATACCACTACAACACGTACTAGCGGCCATCTTTACTCTTTTTAAGATTTTCATTTAATGAGCTAACACCGTTTGATAATAGATTTTACGCCCCGCCCAACCACTATTAACCAATATCTTTTATTTTCCATTGAAATATTGTTTTAAATTTAAAAAAAAAAAAAAAAAAATTAAAATATTTTTAATTTAAAAAAAACAACAACATACTTTTCCTGCCAAAACAGCGATCTTAACATGGTAACGATGCGACAAGGAGGTGCGGAGACATCATTCCTAATACCCCCGCTACCCCTTAGACCATACTTTTCCACCAAAAATTCGACCCTAACAGCCCAAACATACAACTACGAGGGACCGATGACGTCACTATACACGTCGCACCACCTGCCACCACCTTCTTTGCGTTTACTATTTACGCCGGCTCCTTCCACTCCACCCTGACCACAGACATGAAGAGCCTCCAGCTCATTAGATCAGCCTTTTTTCTTTTTAAAAAAATTTTACCCGCCAAAAATACCGAGCTTAACAAGCCAAAGACACAACTAGGCAGGTGTTAGGAGGAGTCAATATCACACCACAGAAGGAGCAGACATGACCCGCACCTTCAGACACCTTCCCGCACCTTCACAACAAGCACCTTCGGCACCTTCAGGAGCGCTCCTTCCCGCACCTTCTCCAGGGGGGGGGGGTGTATGCAACATATATAACTACTCAGCATGTGGTGACTGGAAGAACCAATATACGGAAGTGAGGCTAAGCAACTATGTGCGGGACGTGACGACTCCTTGGATGATCCCAGTACCAGAGAGCTATGCAATTATGGAAGCCTCCTTTCTTTGGATGGCGGGGAATGCCCATGGTCTGCCCCTACCTTCCCTTAAGGACTGACCAGGATGGCTTCAGCTGTTCTAAATAGGCCAGCTGTGATGACCACAGCAGTGGGAGTGGAACGTCCTACAAAACACATGGGAATGTTAACCCTGTCAACAAACGCCAGAAGAAGTCGGATGTGTCGACTCAAAAGTGCAAATATCGCAGCTGTGCTGTAAACAGGCACAACGCAATTACGTTCAAAACATTCTGGACGAATGCAGAAAAAGTTTCCAACACGTTAAACCTACAGAAGAAGAGATAATTGTTAAACATCCAACAGGTTAAACCTGCAAAAGAAGAGATTATCGTTGACCAAGCATCAGAAAAACCTGAATACTTGGAGAAAGAGGTTGGGGGGGGGGGGGAAGAATACAGCTACTGGAACAATGCTTCTCAACTGTTCACTGCTAGATAATGAAACAATGCTTCTCAACTGTTCACTGCTAGCTACTGAAACAATGCTTCTCAACTGTTCACTGCTAGCTACTGAAACAATGCTTCTCAACTGTTCACTGCTAGATAATGAAACAATGCTTCTCAACTGTTCACTGCTAGCTACTGGAACAATGCTTCTCAACTGTTCACTGCTAGATAATGAAACAATGCTTCTCAACTGTTCACTGCTAGCTACTGAAACAATGCTTCTCAACTGTTCACTGCTAGCTACTGAAACAATGCTTCTCAACTGTTCACTGCTAGGTACTGGAACAATGCTTCTCAACTGTTCACTGCTAGCTACTGGAACAATGCTTCTCAACTGTTCACTGCTAGGTACTGGAACAATGCTTCTCAACTGTTCACTGCTAGCTACTGGAACAATGCTTCTCAACTGTTCACTGCTAGATAATGAAACAATGCTTCTCAACTGTTCACTGCTAGCTACTGAAACAATGCTTCTCAACTGTTCACTGCTAGCTACTGAAACAATGCTTCTCAACTGTTCACTGCTAGGTACTGGAACAATGCTTCTCAACTGTTCACTGCTAGCTACTGAAACAATGCTTCTCAACTGTTCACTGCTAGCTACTGAAACAATGCTTCTCAACTGTTCACTGCTAGGTACTGGAACAATGCTTCTCAACTGTTCACTGCTAGGTACTGGAACAATGCTTCTCAACTGTTCACTGCTAGCTACTGAAACAATGCTTCTCAACTGTTCACTGCTAGATAATGAAACAATGCTTCTCAACTGTTCACTGCTAGCTACTGGAACAATGCTTCTCAACTGTTCACTGCTAGCTACTGAAACAATGCTTCTCAACTGTTCACTGCTAGCTACTGAAACAATGCTTCTCAACTGTTCACTGCTCAAGGCCACTATTATTTATTTATTTATGTATTTTAATGTTGCGCGCGCGTTCACTCATTTTGAACTCAAGTGTAGTCCCTACATGTGCTGCTACTTCTAGTGCACTGGCCCGTTGTAAGTGAATTACCGTGCCCCATTTCTATTGTCCCTCGCCACTACGACTTCTGAGGTACTTCTAATTCCAGGAAAGTGCCTGGGGATTTATAGCAAAATCCAATGGCTAATGGTTAGTAAAGGAGAGCTTGACATTTTGACATCAGACACCACAACCTCAAGAATGAGAATGGATGTGAAGGCGGTTACTGCAGCTGTCCGCTGGGTGGAGGACAAACTGTATACGCATGTTGTAATTGTGACTTATTCACAAAGCATGCTGATAAGGATGAAGACTGGCATACTTTGTGCTGAATTGTATGCATCGATGTAGCTTCCATTTTTACGTATACTGTTTAATTCTCGACTATTAAGGTAGGAGGGAACATCTCAGACTAAAGTGATGAAGATCGCATGCTGTAATCTATCAATGACCGGAAATAGCTGGGGGTGGGGGGATGAATGACATTCTGAACATATGGTGAAAGGGTGCATGCGCCCAAAACCAAAGGTTGAGAACCACTGATCTAGAGAGAATGCGGAAGCAAGGGGTGATCAAAGGATCTGGTCGACAGCCATCACTCGGAAGTAAAGCAAGACGGGCATTTAAATAGATTACAACGGGTACCATTAGTGATGGAACTCTCCGCTGGCTGTTGAAGATGATAACTGCGCGCTTATGGGAATGCCCCGAGTGCAATCAGGTCGATTCTTGACTCAACTCAACTCATTCTAAGTCAAGGACGAGAAGTCAACATTTTAGTCCAGCTGACTAAATTTCAGGTGTAAGGGTTGAACACGCTACCTCGGATCAGCACACTGAATATTTAAGAACGAGCTCTTTTATCTAGTCGGCCCCGTTGACCTCCTGGAGTTCATTTGACCTATATGAAACTCGTCCTTACGCCTTTAGCTAGAGGTTTTGTACAGCGTAAAATGTGGGTTTAATTATATAGGTAGTTACAATGAAATATTTACAGCTAACACACATCTTCTGAAGATGTTAAATGCAAAAGGACACCACAAAATTAATTGTGAACAGCCCCGTGCCATACGATAAATTAGTGGCATAGTGAATTGTTATTATTGTTGATCTCAAATCTGCTAAGTTTATGAAAACACAATTTTCAAGAAGTTTTCCATGTTTCCTGCATCTGTTCCAAAGGTGCATAGTTTGAGCTTCTAACTGATCAGAGAATGCAGTCGTATTGGGAAACGATCAGACGGAGAGATTGACTGTGCGGACAGATTAGCTGGGCGGGCATCGCTTTGTGGGGTATCGGTGCACGGTAAGGCAGATGTGGTCAGGGCATGTGGGATCATCTCAATGGAGAAGGAACGGACACATCACGGCTAGGAAAGAATGGTGAGGCGGGAAGTGATCAGAGGGGTATGGCTAACACTCAGTATACCCAGGAAGGGTCAGACATAAGACTCCAACTGGTTACATTAGCAATGGGATTCTTCGCTGGTTCAAGATGATGTCGGAGCGCGTATGGGAATATACCGCATGTTGTGATGTCGATTCTTAATCAACAAACTGCAATTTAAAGATAGTATTGCAGATATAGACAGCAATACCTCAGAAGTCGGAGTCAGTTCGTCTGATGGTGAGAGATACAGATAATAGGGAAAACTAATCCATACACAAAAGTCAGTCCAGTGTACCAGAAGTAGTAGCACATACATGGACTTCATTTGAGTTCAAAGCAAGCGAATGAAAAAACAAAAACAAACATAGACAACAATTTTAGGCGAACGAAAGAAGAACTCAACTCAAATGTTGGGATGATTGTAGTAGCTTTCCCCTGAATTCTGAAAGTGCAGGAAATTTGAAGGGAAGGCTGTCAGTGGTTTCATAAGGGTGACAACAACGTGTGCATGGCATGCATGTCGAGGATTGATACGGGCTTAGACGGCGTAGGATTCTAACAATCCTGTTGGAAACTAAACAATTAGCTGTTTTATTCTTCTAAGACAGTGGTTCTCAACCGGTGGGGAATAACTCCCCTCCCCGGGGTGGGGGGCCCGGAATCTTATAGTTTCTCGGGGGGGGGGGGGGATATTAAGATTATTTCAAGATCGTGTTAATACAAGAACCAATTACTTGATATTGTTTTTCACTCCATACTTTACGGTTCTGTACTTCTCGCTCTTCTGAAATTCGTTTCATATCGTCAGTAGACCTGCAAATCACATTTTATGTAGACATCTAGACTTGTTCTAGTATTATTAAATTTAGCTTCCATTTTTACGTATACTAAGGGGGGGGGGATATAGGGAGGTAATCTGAAAAGGTGGGGGGGGGGGGGGTGTGGAATGACATTCTGAACATATTGTGAAGGGGTGCATTGGTCAAAAAATATTGAGAACCACTGTTCGAAGAAAATGGGCACCAGAATGTTTTAGGCAGTAAACGTGGCCCGCGGGATACTGCCAAGTGGTCCATAAAATGTGTGTCCAGCACCGTAAGCCCGATGCACTTTAATGGCATGTCAGAAGTCTTTTCATTTAGATTCTGCTAAATCCTTCAATGTTGTCATTGACTTTTGTGAGGGAATTTTGCCGAAGAGAGTTCGGGTGGGTGGTCAGTATGCCCATTTGTTCTACTTGTATTCTCTTGTGTTGTTTGTGATAATCTGTTGGGCTGTTGTCATACTACAAGGGCAATTTTCTATTTACATGACTTTGCTTTTAGGAGGTATCGTGGATAAATCATTAACTTAAAGCGCCGACTTACAACACAAGACTGTGTGAATAGCCGTAATAAAACATAAGGGTGCACAAATCCTGCTGGCACACAAGCACGCGCACGCACACACAAACTGTGGAGTGACATGTTCACAGGTCATCCAAGTCCGTGTACTGAATAGTCTGTCACGACCTTGTTTCACAATCCGTGTACTGAAAGAGTTTGTCACGACCTTGCTGTTTAACAAACCGTGACTAAAATAGTTTGTCACTACCTTACAGTTGCACAATCCGTGACTAAAATAATTTGTCACGACCTTACAGTTGCACAATCCGTGACTAAAATAATTTGTCACGACCTTACAGTTGCACAATCCGTGATTAAAACAGTTTGTCACGACCTTACAGTTGCACAATCCGTGATTAAAACAGTTTGTCACGACCTTACTGTTTCACAAACCGTGACTAAAACAGTTTGTCACGACCTTGCTGTTTCACAAACCGTGACTAAAACAGTTTGTCACGACCTTGCTGTTTCAGAGAATCACATATAGTGTAGTAAACTGGAAAATATAAACAATGAACATTCTGTGGATACTACACGAGAAATAAACTGGAAAATGTAAACAATTAACATTATAAGGCCACTACACAAGACGTAAACGGGAAAATATAAATAATTAACATTCTGAGGGCATTAAACGAGAAGTAAACAGGAAAATATCACATCAAGTGCAATGCCAGCTGGCGTAGGCGTCCATGGCTCTCCACAGATCTCAGTCTTTGGTGTTCTGGATCAACTCTGCTCATGGTATTCCTCCATGCCACTGTCTCAATCCATCCAGCATCATTTCTCTTGGTCTACCTCTGCCTCTCTTCCATTTTATCTTTCCAGTTTTCACGATGTTCTCCATTGCTTCTCTTCTCATCACATGACCGAAGAAAGCTGTTTGTCTCTTTCTTATTGTTGTATATAATGTTCTAGTTTCATTAGCCTGCCTCACTGTCTCAGGCAGTCGTTGTTACTTACTCTGGCAATCTATGGAATTCGCAACATTCGTCTCAGGAACCACATCTCTGTTGCTTCTAATTTCTTCCTAATTTGTTCATTTACATTCCAAGATTCACTGCCATACAGCAAAACTGGTTCTACATAGCATTTCAGCACTCTCTTTCTTACATTCAGTGACTGTGACTTATTGCATAAGATACTCATTTTCTGAAATGTGGCTTTTGCCTGGCCTATTCTGCTCTTAATCTCTGTTATACATCTTCCATCTGATGTTATAAATGCCCCTAGGTCGTAAACAATTAAAATTCGGAGGACACTACACGAGAAGTAAGCTGGAAAATATAAACAATGAACATTCTGAGGCCACTACACGAGAATAAACTGGAAAATATAAATACTTAACCATTTGAGAACACTACACGAGAAGTAAATTGGAAAATGTGAGCCGAAGAGCGACCACGGGAGACGTGGAGAGAACATGCTGGACATAGTGGCATGAAAAAAACTATGCCGTAAACGATTGGCAACAGCGAACAGAAGACTGTGGGGACATATAAAGACCAGCGCTGTGCGGCGGGGACTAAAGCAGAGAGAGAGAGAGAGAGAGAGAGAGAGAGAGAGAGAGAGAGAGAAAGAGAGAAAGAGAGAACGAACGAACTTTATTTTAAAACAAATTTGGCACGCAGGCCCGTCTTACATTCGGCCCTTTCGATCACTCATCTTTCATTCATCAAATGTGCATGTTACATTTACATTGGGAAAAAAACATTGTCAAATGGAAGTTGTAAACATAAACAGTGCATATTGAGAGAGAGAGAGAGAGAGAGAGAGAGAGAGAGAGAGAGAGAGAGAGAGAGAGAGAGAGAGAGAGAGAGAGAGAGAGAGAGAGAGAGAGAGAACTATGACGACCTACGAAAGGGCTAATGTGTGATGCAGGAGTGAAGAACGTAATGGATACATTTACAAGCCTTTAGGCGTATTGTGGTATATTGTGCCTGCTCAATGTTTTAGAGAGGAGCCGACACTCGATGAGATGTGTGGCAAATATCACACTGTCGCATTTACTTCCCAGCCTATCTCCCGGTACCCACGTTTAAGCAGGATAGATTTGGTAGTCAATATCAAATACCCGCCCTTGTGAGGATTCCAACACGCGACACCAGACCGACAAGCAACCATGCTAACCACTGCGCTAGCTCACCAAATGATACAGAAGACTAAACGGTTATGACGATCCACTCAAAACTGCATAGAGTTTAAGTAGAGAGACACGAGCATCTACACCAACCAGTATGCACTTATAAGAAAACCGAACCGTTCCGAAATTCACTGCCACGGAGAAAAGAGACAGTCTTAAGACAACCATTTCTACTTCAACGTCAAGAAAAAGGCTACCGGAAACACAAGAAAGCTGGTAGCTTTTTTAATTATTTTAAATCCGCGCTAAAGACGAAGGAAGACGATCTGGAGGCAGATTCCCTGAAGCTACATCGCTAATACGCCTGACTTTGTCATTATCTGGCTTTAGCCATGGCTGCCTCGCTTCCAGCTTAGTGACGACTCGGTTCTGAGGCTTTTCATGAGCGAGTAGTGTTTACGATCGTCATGGCAACGAGAACAGATTAAAGTAGTTCAGTTAACTTGTCATATATTACTGTTTTAAATGCTGGATTATGTGATTTATACATTCACGTGTATTTGGCGCTCAGAGACGAAGAAAGAAGAACAGACTAGAGAACAGACTAGACAACATAAAATTTGAAGAGAACAGTTGAGTAGACCGGCTAATTTATCATATATTAATTGTCTGTTTCTTTCTTTTTTCTTTTTTTTTAAATATGTGAATATTTGGTTTGTAAACATTCACGTGAATTGTTTGGCGTTGACAGAAGTAGAAGAAAGAAGTAGAGACCAGAGGACACATACTAGACAACACAAAAATTGAACAGATCACAGCTGAGTAGACAGTTAACTTGTCATATGTTACACACAAAATTATCGCATGTGAAAGCTGGCAGAAGCAATCGCCATTCATTTACGGAAACCAACTTTGTGCAAACAAAACGACATGATAGTCAGTTTAAAATTACCGTAGTAGGCAGACTTAAATTATTGTGTGAATATGTGTGTTGTAATCCAGCTTGACGAATTTATCTAGTTACTTTACTTTATGTTGTGTTATTTCTGCAATTTGCACCTGACGAGACGTTGTGAAATATGTCAGGCAATCATGAAATTTATTGTACGTGTCTTCGTTATTCATAAACAATTAATTTTCCTTGTGTAATTTTTTTTTTTTTTTTTTTAAATTAAAATATGGGAATATCTGGTTTATAAATATAACATACTTGTGTTGTTCGGCGCTGACAGAAGTAGAAAGTAGTTTAGACTTCAGGACACAGTAGACAACAAAAATTGACATCTATGAGCGCCAAACAATACATCTGAATTTATCTATGAGCTGTCATAGGCCTTAACGTGTTCCCCAATAGATATTTCTGAATATCTGGTTTAGATTACCAGAGTTGTAAATACTAGACGTTTCTGGTTGATTGATAGATGCAGGTGTTACAGCTGTCCGTTGTTTGTGTCGTCAAATGCATGTTCAGAAAAATGGCGGGCGGCCGGTTGCTGAACTAATTGGGTTTGCCTTATGCAGTAATTTGTGGCTGCTGGTTTTCTAGTGACTCCCGCTTCCATTGACGATGAACTGTTATTTTTCGTAGCGGACTTTTGTGTTTCGCATTCTGACAGCGAACTTCTGCATAGTATACCTGTGCGGGTTGTTGGTGTGTCGAGACTGGTCTGTTCCACTTTTCACACGTGGCAGCGAGGAGCAATTTGTGTGATATTCACTGGCACAGTAACGGAGCATTGTGGGAGACGACCCGTTGCCGTGAAGTTGGAACAGTGACTGACTGACTGACTGACTGACTGACTGACTGACTAAATAACTAACTAACTAACTAACTAACTAACTATCTAACTGACTGACTGACTGATTGGCTGACTGACTGACTGACTGAGAGTCAGTCAGTCAGCCAGCCAGCCAGCCAGCCAGCCATTCAGTCAGTCACCAACCCACCCACACAGCCACTCACTCACCCACTCACTCACTAACGACATTGACGGCCAGACATACTAATGGAATCGATAGAATGATAGATAGACAGACTGGCGTGTGTGTGTGCAGCCTATCATGTATTCACAATCATACATACATAGACGTATGTCATAACCCATATGTTATCTGGGACAAATATGATAATGAATAGGCGTTCTTAATTTGAGAATATTCGTATTATGAATTTATAGCATTTATTTGGATTTATTTGACATTTTAGGGAACAAGATATATATCATTGAATGTAAGAAAGAGTCATGAAATGCTATATAGAACCTATTTTGCTGTATGGCAGTGAATTTTGGAATGTAAATGAACAAATTAGGAAGAACTGGGAAGCAAAAGAGATGTGGTTTTTAAGAGAAATGTTGCTAATTCCTTGGACTGCCTGGAACAGGCTAATGAAACTACAACATTATATACAACTATAAGAAAGAGGCAAAGATCTGTGATTGGTCATGTGATGAGAAGAGAGGCATTGTAGAACAGTGTGACAATTGGAAAGATCAACAAAAAAAAGATGCAGACTAAGAGAAATTATGCTGGATGGCCAGACGGTGGCATGGAGGAATATCATCAATATAGCTGATCAAAGACCGAGATATGTGATGAGACATCAACTCCTATGCCGGCTGGCAGTACACAAGATGATGATGACGTAACTATCATAGCAAATTAAGAAGAGCTTGGAGGCAACGGAAATGTCTTTTCTGAGACGAGTGAACCTGGAACGAGGTCACGAAAACAGAACTTTACATACAACTAAAAGACAGGAACAAAGCATTTTCTCTTGATCGTATAGCAGGTCTGCTTGGCCGAATTTGTAAGAATGCGTGTTCTTAAACATCCGTTGTGCTGATGCCGAGATTAGCAGTTCAACTCCTACACCAGTCAGCTGGACTAAAATGTTGACCTGTCGTCCTTGACATGAGACGTAAATTACAAGTACCTCTGAAGTCGGAGTGGGTTCGCCTGATGGCGAGGGACACTGTTAATAGGGGAAGCTAAATCCACACGCAAAATTCAGTCCAGCACTACTATAAATAGGGTGTATGGACTACGCTTGAGTTCAAAGCGAGCGAGCGCCCAAAAAATACGTAGTGAGAAGAGAAAGAAATTATTGCATGTCCGTTGAAGACCCTAGCGATCAATTCCACGTTAATTTCTAGACCACCTTAGTTCAGTAGTTTGTCATTGCTTTCTGAACGAGACGTCAACGTTTACGTCTAACTAACAGGTGTCTGGATAGCACCCGCTATCGCACCCACTATCGCACCCACTATAGCACCCGCTATCGCACCCACTATCGCACCCACTATAGCACCCGCTATCGCACCCACTATAGCACCCGCTATCGCACCCACTATCGCACCCACTATAGCACCCGCTATCGCACCCACTATAGCACCCGCTATCGCACCCACTATCGCACCCACTATAGCACCCGCTATCGCACCCACTATAGCACCCGCTATCGCACCCACTATCGCACCCACTATAGCACCCCCTATCGCACCATTAGCTAACAGGAAATTCAAGCGCAAACGTTTTACACCACTCTGCCACGCAGGCTTCTTAGAGAGAAGAGAAGCATAGAGAAACTGTGATAATTGTAAAGATCAACGGCAAAAGAGTCAGAACAACCGAGAGAAAACATACGGGCTGGCTTAAGACGGGTAGCGTATAATCATAGTTTAAACAGTTGCATATCCTTTGTAGGACGTCGCAGTCAACCCCAGCAGTTTTGGGCTGTTTGTGATTTCATGGCTTGTTTACGTTCAGTAGTTTGTCATTGCTTTCTGAGGGACCCGCACTCATACCATTCTGAAAAACAACGCAAGGGGGCCTGCTCCCAAATCCCCGGCATCTGTATTTCGAAGGCGGCAGGCGGAATTGCGAATCGTCACAGAGTAGGCGTAATTGCTCTAGAACACACAAAGATATGTGGAGAAGAATGAATGCCTAAGTCATTCGACGGGACACAAGATGATGATCTAACATGGGACAACGCTTATCGTTTTTAACTTATCCACGTGACACGCTGAAATCTGTGCCGTCAGCTGGTTCAGCTTGGGCCAGCTCAGCCCGATTCGTCATAGAATAAATTCAATTGCAGTCAGGTTTCTGCGGCCATTGCCAACTAATGGCTCGGCAAAAAGCTCTCGAGGCATTCTCGAGATTGACAACAATCGCAGGCAAAACTCGTTTCCCCAATCCACTGTTAGTCACCAATTTCTTCTCGTAGATGCCAGTCAAGACGGGGAAGTCGTAGCAGTGGCGTCACCGTGAGTGGGATCTGGGGGATTGGTGCGCGGGGCTACACTTGTGGGTGAACAATGTTGTTAGCATACGATCAAAAGGATGAGGTCATGCAGTAGAGTATGCAACAGTAGTTCCTAGACTGGGCGATGGTAGGAACCTCTAGGTCTTGGCATTTCCAGCACATTCCAAGAGAGATGTGTGTTATGTCAAGGGTCAAGAACCACTCTAGGAAAGGGATAAAATCTCTAATATAAAATTACTAGCAGTGATCATAAATGTGTAATTAAACAAATAAAATAAATCATCATTACAATGTACCTTGCCGATAAGCGTGAGAGATAATTGTTCTCCATGTCTCACTTCACGGAGTCTTGGATGAGTGCTGTATTCTTGTCCCAACTAGTGCATGTGACCAAGCCATCAAGTTATACTGAAGGGAAATCAAACCTCTGTCTCTATCAATATTTGCCAGTTACCACGCAATTTTCATGTTTATTGTTATTATAGTGTGCACAACATTTCTTAAGTTTTATATAATTGTTTGATTATTTTGTTTTATGTTTCATGTCATTGTCATTGGCACCTTTCCGTCTTGACAGACGATAGTTTGGTACATTGTGCTTCAAAAAGGCTTAATAACTACGATCCATGGCGGTGGCGAGTGTGGCTGGTAAGGCCAATTCTTGCTGCAAATGTTTGCCCACAGTAGGTGCATGTGAAAACATGGTCATTTCCACCATTTTGCACCATCTTACGTCTCTCACGCATTTTATGTTTATTTGGTTCTTTAAGGATTGTCTCTTTCACTTTTCTGTCGGTCCATGTTATACTTGGAATTGTCCAGAGAAACCAAATTTCCACTGCTATTAGATGTTTCTCACTTTGCTCTATGTCCATATACATAAATTAAATCATAGATTGCTATATAAATAATTTCTTTTTCCGCATATTCTATTACAGGACATCGCTGTCAACATCAGCATTTTACCGCTGTTGTTGATTTCTTGGCAAGATTACACTCAGTAGTTTGCCTTTGTTTGCTGAGCGGCCGGCTCACATATAACGGGCGCGGCGAGAACCGCTACAGATTCTCGCGCAGCCGCGTTTGCTCACGTGGATAAACGGGATTACGGAGAAAGTCGCTAACCCCTAGGCCAGGGAGACCCCTATATAAATATGCTTAGATAAAATAAACAACACGTCTACTTACAGCAAATGCCGTCTGGCGTTGGTGACCATGTTTTGTCCACAGCCCTCTGACTCGTGCACTGTCAAGTGTTCCTCCATACCACGATCCTACGCTGCCCAGCATCTTCTCTATAGGTCTCAGTCTTTCTTCTACTCCCCTCCCACAAATGCACTCATAGATATATAATTAAAACAAATGCATTAATAAATAAATATATTAATGAATACATGCACACATGTTTGCATAAGTAAATAAATAAATTTCTTACATGTGTTTATAAATAAAATTCAAAATCCTTGCCTAGAGCAGGCATTGGCGACCATGACTGTCCATAGCTGTCTGGCATCTGTTATGTTCATTTTGCTTATCATAACTTATAGTGTTATTTGTGTCGTGCACTTTGAACTTTCTACGTCTGTCACTGTCTTCCTTTACTTCGCTGAACTATGATTTTCTCACATAAGGTTACTTTCTATACTCCACCTCTTTTATTCAAATGCCCCTCATTGGCTTTGATGAAGGATCTTGTAACATCCATAGTCGTCGTCGTTATATACGTATCTATGCCCATCCATCCATCCATCAACTGCCATGCCGATAAGCATGGGTGGTTATATTTTGCCATCTCACTCGATCACAAGAGTCGTGTATCAGTTCCTGTTTCGAACATGCCACATGACCAAACCATCTAGATATTTACTTCTCGGTCTTCCCCTTGGTCTCCTCCCTTCGATCTTGCCAGTTGTCACCAAGTTCTCCAATTCCTTTCTTCTCATAACATGCCCCCAAAAGTGTGACAGTCTACGTCTAATGGTTCTACTCAGTTTACAATCTTCATTTGTTTCTTGTTCATTGGTTTTTCTGTACGTCCATGGTATTCTTTGCATTTTCCTCAGAAACCACATTTCCACAGCCATCAGATGTTTTTCAGCTTGTCTAATCATTGTCTACGCTTCACATCCATACAAAAGGATAGGTTCTTTGTAGCACTTCAATACTCTTTTTTTTCGTTTCAATTTATATCGTTTTATTGATCAGTATGTTTTTCATCTTGCAAAAGGCTACCTTCGCAATGGCAATTCTTGTTCTAATCTCTTCAAGGCATCTCCCATCAGATGTTATGACTGTTCCGAGATACCTGTACCGATTAACTTGCTTAAGAATATTCCCATTTACTCGTATATAACATTGTGGTATTTGCTTCTTCTAAGTGACGACCATAACCTGTGTCTTCTTACAATGTAATTTTAACCCTCGTAGTTCACTATGTGCAACAACCGCATCTACTAAATGTGGCAGGTCCTGTTCATTGTCTGCAATCAAGACTGCATCATCTGCATATCTAATGTTATTGATGTATCGTCCCCCAATGTTGATTCCTTCCATATCTTCTATATTTCTGAAAATATTTTCACTTTACAGGGAAAAAAGATCTGGATACATTACACATCCCTGTCTCTCACCTCTTTCAATAGGCTGATATTGACCTACTATGTATGTATATATGTACAAATGAAGAGGAATTACAAAATATGTGCCTAAGAGGGTACCAAGTATAGACACTTTTCTTCTTCGTTCATCATTTATCTCATATTGAGGCATACACCCTTAATCAACTCACCCCAAGCTCTCAACTAACTCAACCCAAGCTCTCAACTAACTCACCCCAAGCCCTCAACCAACTCACCCAAAGCTCTCACCTAACTCACCCCAAGCTCTCAACTAACTCACCCCAAGCTCTCAACTAACTCACTCAAAGCTCTCAACTAACTCACCGTAAGCTCTCAACTAACTCACCGCAATCTCTCAACTAACTCACCCCAAGCTCTCAACAGACTCACCCCAAGCTCTCAACTAACTCACCCCAAGCTCTCAACTAACTCACCCCAAGATCTCAACCAATTCACCCCAAGCTCTCAACTAACTCACCCCAAGCTCTCAACTAACTCACCCTAAGCCCTCAACTAACTCACCCCAAGCTCTCAACTAACTCACCCAAAGCTCTCACCTAACTCACCGTAAGCTCTCAACTAACTCACCCCAAGCTCTCACCGAACTCACCTCAAGCTCTCAACTAACTCACCCCAAGCTCTTAACTAACTCACTCAAAGCTATCAACTAACTCATCATAAGCTCTCAACTAACTCACCGCAATCTCTCAACTAACTCACCCCAAGCTCTCAACAGACTCACCCCAAGCTCTCAACTAACTCACCCCAAGCTCTCAACTAACTCACCCCAAGATCTCAACCAATTCACCCCAAGCTCTCAACTAACTCACCCCAAGCTCCCAACTAACTCACCCTAAGCCCTCAACTAACTCACCCCAAGCTCTCAACTAACTCACCCCAAGCTCTCAACTAACTCACCCTAAGCCCTCAACTAACTCACCCCAAGCTCTCAACTAACTCACCCAAAGCTCTCAACTAACTCACTCCAAGCTCTCAACTAACTCACCCCAAGATCTCAACCAACTCACCCCAAGCTCTCAACTAACTCACCCCAAGCCCTCAACTAACTCACCCCAAGCCCTCAACTAACTCACCCCAAGCTCTCAACTAACTCACCCCAAGCTCTCAACTAACTCACCCCAAGCTCTCAACTAACTCACCCCAAGCCCCCAATCAATTCACCCCAAGCTCTCAACTAACTCACCCCAGCCCTCAGTCAATTCACCCCAAGCTCTCAACCAACTCACCCCAAGCTCTCAACCAACTCACCCCTAGCTCTCAACTAACTCACCCCAAGCTCTCAACTAACTCACCCCAAGCTCTCAACTAACTCACCCCAAGCTCTCATCCAACTCACCCTAAGCTCCCAACTAACTCACCCAAGCTCTCATCCAACTCACCCCAAGCTCTCATCCAACTCACCCCAAGCTCTCAACTAATTCACCCCAAACCTTATATCCTTAGCTTTCCCCACCCTCCCCATATTTATATCAGTCCCTACTTCTCTGCTCCATGTGTTTTATGCCTTCCTTTATTCGTTTTAGCCCGTGACTTCCAGTCAAAGGCCGTTCTACCTTCTAATATTCCTAACGTATTTCCTATCCAGTGGTGGTCTTCTTCTCCCCTTGGTGTATTGGTACTTGTCTACAAACTATCTGCATAATACGACACGTGGTGAGGGTGACTGAGCATCCATAAGTGTGTCTGGAATGCTAGCATGTCCAAGAACACGACCAATGCCTCTCGAGTAGTGAAGATGGGTTGCGATGGATCCACACCTACTTCTGTGCTGAGCCTCAGCTGTACATTCTGCAAGTATGTCTCCTGATTATACAAGTGAAGTCTGTCAAGGTATATCTTTGAAGCACTCCTCTTTGTCTATCTACATTCTGTAATGATCAGTAGAAGCTGCTAAAGCGCAGTGGTCAGCACTTTCGCCTGGATGCCCGGTGATCACGTGTTCGAATCATTTTGGAGGTCGGTATGTCTTCTTCCACCCCTCCCCCCCCCCCCCAGTCGATCAACCCCCCAATCAATCTACAAGCGAACCAATCACCCAACCACCGAACAAATCAACCGACAACCGAACCAATCAACCAGTCACCTAATCAATCTAAAACAGAACCAATCAACCAAACACCTAACCAATCAACCAGCACCCACCCAATAAATCAACAATTCCCCAATCAAACAACCACCGAACCAATAAACAAACCATCGAACCAATCAACCAATCACTGAACCTATCAACCAACCACGGAAGCAATCAACCAACCACCGAACCAATCAACAAACCACCCAATCAACCAACCACCGAACTAGTCAACCAACCAGCGAACAAACCACCAAACCAATCAACTAACCACCCATAAAATAAATCAACAATCAAACCAATCAACCAACTACCGAAACCAATCAACCAACTACCGAAACCAATCAACCACTCAGCGAACCAATCAACTAACCACCAAACAAAAATACCAACTACCGAACCAATCAACCAACTAACGAACCAATCAACTAACCACCGAACCAATCAAGCAACCATCGAATCAATCAACCAAACAACCACCCAATAAATCAACAATTCAACCAATCAATCATCCAATCAATCAACCATCCACCGAACCAATCAACCGAGCACCGAATCAATTAAAATACCAATCAACTAACCACAGAACCAATCAACCAACCACCAAAACAACCAACAATCCGCAAAACCAATCAACCAACCTCCAAATCAATCAACAAACCACCCTATCAACCAACCACCCAATAATCAACCACCCAACCAATCAACAAACCACTGAACCAGTCAACTAGCCATTGAACCAATTAACCAACCACCCAAATGAACCAATCACCCAATCAACCAACCACCAAAACAATTAACCATCCACCCAATCAACCAACCACCTAATCAAACAACCACCGAACCAATCGACATACCACCCAATCAATGAACCAGCGAACCAATCAACAATCAATTCAATCAATCAACCATCCAATCAATCAACCACCCAATCAACCATCCACCCAATCATCCAACCACTGAAGCAATAAAACAACCACCCAACCAACCATCCATCGAACTAATCAACCAGCCATCGAACCAATCAACCAACCAACCAATCAATCAACCAACCAACCATCCAACCAAACAACAACCCAATCAACCAACCAACCAATCAACCATCTATTCAATCAACCAACCTCTCATCCATCTACCCAATCAATCAAACAAGCAATTAACCAACCAAACAACCAATCAACCACCCAAGCAACCAACAATCCAATCAGCCAACCATCCAATCAGTCATCAGTACACCAAATCAACCAACCAACCACGCAAATAACTAACCACCGAACCAATCAACCAACCATCCAGCCAACCAACCAACCACCCAGCCAACCAACCAACCACTTAGCTAACCAACCACCCAGCCAACCAGCCTCCCAGACAACCAACCTCCCAGCAACCAACCACCCAATCAACCACCCACCCAAGCAACCAACCATCAAACAAATTCTGCAGCTTCTGTGGCTTCTCCGCCATAATCACCACATCAGAGGTCCCTGATGACGACAACGGATGTGAACTGTGACTCAGACGCCATGTTTGTGAAAGGGGATGGAACTCTCCTCCCGCTCTGTGCCCCCCAGTCCGAGAGATGTGGAAGAAATCAGATTAGGGCACTAGATGACGGCTGTTGTATTGAGCCGTGGAGTGAAGAGGATGAGTGAAAGAGCAGATTTGAGGGATTTGTGGAGGGGCTTATCATGGAGACATGATGACATTTAATGTGCTTACTTTCTGATAGTATCAGAGACGGAGGGTTAGAGAGAGAGAGAGAGAGAGAGAGAGAGAGAGAGAGAGAGAGAGAGAGAGAGAGAGAGAGGGGAGGAGAGAGAAAGAGAGAGAGGTAGAGATGGATGGAGAGAAGGAAAGGGAGAGAGGGAGAGGCAGAGATACATAGAGAAAAACATAGAGACATTGAGACAGACGGAGAGAGAGAGAGAGAGAGAGAGAGAGAGAGAGAGAGAGAGAGAGAGAGAGAGAGAACAAGATAGAGACAGGTAAATAAAACAAAGAGACAGAAGGATAGATACAGTGTTGCAGTATTTGTGTGTGTGTGTGTGTGTGTGAGAGAGAGAGAGAGAGAGAGAGAGAGAGAGGCAGAGAGAGAGAAAAATGAAAACTGGCAGAGATAAAGAGAGAGAGAGAGAGAGAGAGAGAGAGAGAGACAGGCACAGAGAGAGAAAAATGAAAACTGGCAGAGAGAGAGAGAGAGACAAAGACAGGCAGAGAAAAAAAAATGAAAACTGGCAGAGATAGATAGATAGATAGATAGAGAGAGAGAGAGAGAGAGAGAGAGAGAGAGAGAGAGAGAGAGAGAGAGAGAGAGAGAGAGAGGGAGTGAGAGAGACAAAGACAGGCAGAGAGAGAGAAAAATGAAAACTGGCAGAGAGATAGAGAGAGAGAGAGAGAGAGAGAGAGAGAGAGAGAGAGAGAGAGAGAGAGCTTTTAGAGATATCAGGACAAGAAGAGGGGATTGGGTGACTGATTTCGTGGGCTGTGTTCCATCCCCAGTAAGATTCCCCCCCCCCCCCCCTCACCCCAACCCTATCCAAACAAAAGAAAATCCCCGTACCAGGAACCTCCCCTTGGCAGCTGAATTGTTGGACCCATCATATCTCTGAAGGTATCGGTGTAGCACGGGGAATAGTGACCCGTCCATACCTCCTTTAGCGGGACACCGAGAGCCGACATCGAGCTCTCTTCCGACCGAACCCATGCCATTGTCAACGCAACGTCATAACCACTACACCAACTCACCCGCTTCGGCACGACTCGGGGGTTTGAAAATAAAATCCTTGCTTGTAGTGTTGCTAAAATGCGCTTAAAAGTCGACAGGGTCGACTTCATTGCACCGGTCTCCCCCCCCCCCCCCCACCCCCACCCCATATTGCTCAGTTTCTTTCCGCAGCGCGGAAAGCGTCGCACAAAGCACGAACTCCGTAGTAAAGTAAATTATGTAAAGTATAGTATGCCACAGATGTTAGAGCAAGAGACTTGTATCCCTCACCCCCTATAAAACAAATGTCCCAAAGACACGGCAGTAATGATACGAAGCAGTATAAAAACAGAAACAAGACAAAATGGACGGTGTGAATGTTGTGCTACCCTCTTTCTCCTTTCTTCCTCTTTCGATGAAAATGCCTCACACCTGTTTATGCACCCCGTGGATCAGGGTCAGGTCTGCTTCTTCTAGACAGACTGCATCCAAGACACCGGGATGCAGTCTGTCTACCTGTGGGTTGCTTTTCTTTCCTAACAGGTTTGCCAGGATAGTCGGATTAAGGCCTACTCTATACTATTTCCAACTAGCATGGAATTTATAACATCCGCACCTTGCACACGAGAGCTCCTGTTTTCGCCCTTATTTTCAGACGGTTGGGTATAAGCAAAGACAAGCAAACTTCATAAAAATGAAGGACAGAAAAACTAACACCAGGCAGAAAGGGGAGATGTAGAAACTCAAATTTATCTTGTATAAAGTAGATCGCGAGAAATATCCCTCCACTGACCGAGACGGATAGCGAGCGATAAACTTACACCTGATAACAGCTTGATTTTCCGAGAGCAGCCTTCCCCCAGCCAGGGAATCCAGATAAAGCCAATCACGTGTCGTGTCACTTGCTTACTGACAACTTAAGATGGTCTGGAACTAGGTCGACCTGCGAAAACCTCGAAAATCCCACGCTAAAATTAGCTAACATAATTGAAGACAGAAAGGAGATTCTAGTGAACTGTGGTAGATTCTGTCGCGGGAAATGTTCGTTAAGACAAAGAACGAGACGAATGAACCAGCCTTGGAAGTTATGCGTTTTTTTTTTTTTAAAGTTGCATTCCTTTACAGGACGCCACAATCAACCCCATCATTTTTTGCAGTTTGTGATTTATTGGCAAATTTGCGTTCAGTAGTTTGCCATTTTTTTCTGAACGATCGACACACAAACCATTGTATAAAATTAAACGCAAGGTGGGCTACTGCCATATCGCCCGCAGCTGTGGTACAAACACGGTATGCGGAATTACGAATTGCTAAAATCATTGTCTAACTCACCTACTGCTAAGAACGCACATCAATCTCTGAATTTATTTATTTTGGATAGTTAATTTAAACATTGGCTAGTTAACTTGTGGATTGTTCTCTTGGTTGTGAGTCTTTTGGCTGGTTGGTATGTTGATTGCTCCATTGGTTGTGAATCTTTTGGCTGGTTGGTACGTTGATTGCTCCATTGGTTGTGAATCTTTTGGCTGGTTGGTGCGTTGATTGCTCCATTGGTTGTGACTCTTTTGGCTGGTTGGTACGTTGGTTGCTCCATTGGTTGTGAATCTTTTGGCTGGTTGGTACGTTGATTGTTCTATTGGTTGTGAATCTTTTGGCTGCTCGGTGTATTGATTGTTCTGTTGGTTGTGGTGAATCTTTTGGCTAGTTCGCTTGATTGTTCTATTGGTTGTGAATCTTTCAGCTGATTGGTACGTTGATTGTTCTATTGGTTGTGAATCTTTGGCTGGTTGGTTTATTGATTGTTCTTTTGGTTGTGAATCTTTTGGTTGGGTGACTTAATGACTGTTCTATTATTGATTGTGAATCTTTTGGCTGGTTGGTACGTTGATTGTTCTCTTTGTTGTGAATCTTTTTACAGGTTGGTACGTTAATTGTTCTTTTTGTTGTGAATCGTGTGGTAGATTGGTACGTTGATTGTTCTATTCGCTGTGAATCTTTTGACTGATTGCTACGTTGAGTGTTCTATTGGTTGTGAATCTTTTGGCTACTTCGTGTGTTGAGTGTTCTGTTGGTTGTGGTGAATCTTTCGACTGGTTGGCTTGAATATTCTATTGGTTGTGAATCTTTTGGCTGGTTGATACGTTGATTGTTCTATTGGTTTTGAATCTTTTGGCCTCCCCCGATGTGTCTCCACCTTGCCGTGGTGGGGGAGCTTGCGTGTCCCATCGACCCCATGTGCTTGCCGATGGGTGAAAACTACATATCGGACGGCTCGTGGGATAGGGACCAGACTAAGAGAGACACAACCTGCTGCTCTGCAGGTAAGACTGAGGATAGCAGTCAAAATCAGGCAAACGATCCCTAAATCTCAGTCCGGACATAACCTCTAAGGTTCCCATCCGAGGTGTATGGCTGAACGTCTCTAAGCCGTAAACTCTCGGAAGTGAGAGCCTGGCCGACACAAACCTACATCAAAATTGTGATGATGTGCTGACAACGCTACATGCTCAGCGCAGATTCGTTCGATGGCTCTTAGCTGAGGGATATGAGGTATCCCCGGATGAAAGGGCCTGACCGTTACTCGCCCACAGACGCACGGAGGTAAGGTGCTGAGCCGGCAGCACATGTAGCCTACCTCGTGAGTGAGTAAAAAAGGTGGAAAAACACCTCGGTCGCACGTCTCGCAGACGTCCGATAGTCTGTAACCACACTCATGGAGTGAGTGTAGTCAAAGGTGGAAAATTGTCTCGTTGACACGAAATGGAACGCCTGTCTTGCGAATCCATTACGTGGCAGCCCGAAGCGAAAGCTTGCTGTG
Organism: Cepaea hortensis; assembly: GCA_963921405.1. Classification (NCBI taxonomy): domain Eukaryota; kingdom Metazoa; phylum Mollusca; class Gastropoda; order Stylommatophora; family Helicidae; genus Cepaea; species Cepaea hortensis. Next base: position 49,340,493 of record OY992879.1, read on the forward strand.
TGGAAGCCGAAACAAGAGTCTCGAAACCCGAGGAAGGCTAACCTCATTAAAAAATGCCCGCCGGAAGCCGGAAGTGTCGTCCTACGGGTGGCAAACTAAAAATTGACACTACGCATTTACGTCCGAGTGAAACGTCTCGTCCGAATGTCTCTCGTGCTAGGAACAGCTCTGACTACCTAGTTTCCGAATGCCGCTCTTGTTCGGAACAGCTCTGACTAGGTAGTTTTCCGAATGTCTGTCGTGCCTGGAACAGCTCTGACGGGCGCAACGACAAGCACATGTCCGAAAACTCGCTGAGTGGATACCGTCTGCAAACCTGTCTGGTTTGTGCGGGAATGGCCTGGGGCAAACAAAATGACCAATATATTGAAGTGAGGATTTAAAGCAGCCATGAGCAGGACGTGACGATTCCCTCGGCTAGCCCAGAACCAGGGCGTTATGTGTCGGCCCTGCAACTATGGAAGCAACCTTGGATGGCGGAAAATGCTATGGACTGTCCCTGCCTTCCTTTGAGGGATGACCGTTGTCTTCGACCGTTCTAACTTGGCCAGCATGTTTGTAGATGGCACCACAAAAGTGAGAGTCTCCCAGGAATGCTACCTGGTCAAAAAAAGCACGCTAAAGTCGATGTGTTGGCCTACGGGTTTCGGCCCAAGGGCGCATAACAGACACACCGCAATCACATCTGAAAAAACACTCCGGATGAACGAAAAGAAGAAGAAGAATCTTTTGGCTGGTTGTCTTATAGATTGTTCTTTTGTTTGTGAATCTGTTGGCTTGTTGGCTTATTGATTGTTCTAGTGGTTGTGAATCGTTTGGCTGGCTGGTACGTTGATTGTTTTATTTGTTGTGAATCTGTTGACTGGTTTGTACGTTAATTCTTATGTTGGTTGTGAATCAATTGGCTGATTGGTTTGTGGATTGGCCAGTTAGTTGTGAATCTTTTGACTGGTTGGTGCCTTAATTGTTCTGTTGGTTGTGGTGAAGCTTTTGGCTGATTGATTTGTTGATTGTTTTGTTGGTTGTGTTGAATCTTTTGGCTGGTTGGTTTGTGAATTGTTTTGTTGGATGTGACTCTTTTGGCTGGTTGGTTTGTGAATTTTTATGTTGGTTGTGGTGAATCTTTTCATAAGATTAAATGTTTATACATCAGTTTAAAGCTGAGAGGACCGATTTCATTGCACCGGGTGTATTCGTACATGGCTGGGCTGATTGATTTCGGTAATTGGTTGATTGGTTTGATTGTTGATTTATTTTGTGGGTGATTAGTTGACTGGTATGGTGGTTGGTTCGGTGGTTGGTTGATTGGGTGGTTTGATCATTCTGAGTCCAGAATTGAACCCACAACCTTCGGAGTGCGAGTCTTGCGACTGAAGCACTTGGCCACGGAGACACCGTTCTATAAAACAATGATATCTGCTAAGTTAGCTGCACTGGCGTCCAGGTGGTTTGAGATTTCTTCTTCTTCTTCTTCTTCTTCTTCTTCTTCTTCTTCTTCTTCTTCTTCTTCTTCTTCTTCTTCTTCTTCTTCTTCTTCTTCTTCTTCTTCTTCTTCTTCTTCTTCTTCCTCCTCCTCCTCCTCCTCCTCCTCCTCCTCCTCCTCCTTCTTCTTCTTCTTCTTCTTCTTCTTCTTCTTCTTCTTCTTCTTCTTCTTCTTCTTCTTCTTCTTCTTCTTCTTCTTCTTCTTCTTCTTCTTCTTCTTCTTTGTAGGACGTTAGGTTCTGTAGGACGTTAGACTCTCATTGTTGTGGTGTTATTCTCCATCCCAGCTGGCCCATTTAGAACAGCCGAAGACATCCCGGTTAGCCCTCAAGGAAACGCAGGAGCAGACCATGAGCATTCCCCGCCATTCAAGGAGGTTTCCATAATTGCAGAGCCGACGCATAGCGCTCTGGTACTGGGCTCACCCAAGGAATCGTCACGTCTTGCACATGGCTGCTCAGCCTCACTTCCGTATATTGAGCCCTCCGTTCACCACAGGCTGTTCCTCCGGAAACCAGAAGAATGCAGTCTGCAGATGACATCCACACAGTGAGCTTTCAATTCGGACCTTCCACGTAATGGATTTGCTACCCAAGCAATATTCCATTCCGTGCCACTAGGGCACTTTTTCCACCTTTGCTGACGCCCAAACAGTGAGCCTTCGATTTGGACTTTCCACGTAATAGATTTGCTATCTAAGCAATATTCCATTTCGTGCCACTGGGACGCCTTTTCCACCTTTGATGACGCCCACACAATGAGCATTAGATTCGGACTTTCCACGTAATAGATTTGCTAGCCAAGCAATATTCCATTTTATGCCTATGGGATGCTTTTGCTACCGACATACATGTGGTATGGAGTGTGGCAATCCAAGCACTTCTTCATGCAACTTTAGATGCCAACCTTAATGTAGTTAAAGTAAGCTGCGGTCAATTTGAGCTTGTTGATATCTCCATAGAGCTTGTCCTCAATTGAAGCAGGTGTGGGCCAACATATCTTTCTCTGTTCTGCATATATTGTTTAGCTGTCATTTTACCAGTTCCAAACTTATATTCATCGGTATATCCTATCTTTAGGTTATTGAACAAGTATTATTTCAGCTTGTTATGTTCTGTGCGGAGTCTGAAGATTGCTACTTGTTCTCTTCGGTCGAGTTTGTAATATGCATCATCTTTCTGGTGGCCTGGATGCTCTGATTCCCATTTGGTTCTATACGTGCTTTTTATAAACCTCTTTGCCTCATTATAGGTAATGCCAATGTCAGGCTGAGGTAGCTGTCGGCCTTCTTTTGCCAGTCAGTCCAGGCATACTACAATGTGATGGGATCCACTGTATTACAACTTTTATTTTTTATTTTTATTTCTGACATAGTCCATTGAGTGCTGCTCTTAGGTCGGCTAGTTCTGTGCTGTTTTTAACTCTTCAGTATTGAGATAGCCGACTTTGCATTTGTAAAGATAGCTATTCGCTTCTCTTTATTTTCCTCCATCAAGAGCATTTCTGCTGCAGTTTTCGAAGCTTCTACCTCTGCTTTGAAGTTACTTGAAAATGTTCCAGTTGCCACTGACTGTATTTGTTTTGTTTTTTTTCAACTCCATTTTTTTTTAAATTTAGGAGAATTCCTCCTCCATTTTCTATTGCATTTTTGGCTGATCCATCTGTGGATGGATGTGTCCAATTGCTACTTGGGAAATGTTCTTTTATGTAGTTTAGGGCGATTTTTCTTCTTTCTGTTTCATTCTGAGTGTTCTTTTTCTCAATACCAGGAATGTTTTTTTTATCATCTCAGGCAGTTGCTGCCGTCTCCAAGCTGGGAACTTGTGTGCGTTGTATATGGGTTTGACTGTTGATATGTTAAGTATAGGATCTGCAGTCAGGTCTTAGTCAGATATGACTGAGCTACCGTATAACAGTAGACGGTACTACCTGGTTTCTGTTAGCGCCGAACGTTGGGCGGCGCTTACCAAACCCGACACCCCACATTGTGCCAACGGCTTCGGGCGGAAGAGCGCAATTGGGAGGGTACCCTGGTTCGAGGAAATGCAAGCTAAAGACAAAATTATCATGGCAGGGCAGACCAGGCCCTAAGCCTTGGTTGGCGACTGGTCTAGGATCGAAGCTCCGACAGGCGGACAGTTAGAGCATTGCTTTGCTGATCCGGCAGCTTCTGCAGCTTGTCTTGTTCCAGATGTAGGGGTGTTACTTTTCCTCTGGAGTGAACTAGGCAGGCCGAGAGAGGGATCATGCTGCATGGGCAACACATGATCTCTATATTTTAGCCCAGGCTTTGTGCTATGGAGAGGCAATAACTCCATCCCTGGTCTTAGCTGGTCTCGGAATCAAAGCGAGAGGCAACTGTTACGGGTTATAAGTCCTTGTCAGTTGGCGTAGACATGGGGCGCCACGCGTTGCCTCTGACGGTGGGAGACACCTATAGGTGTCACTGATCAGCTACCGCCCGCCTCAAGCTGGGCAGCCCCCAGCCAATTGGGTGCTGATCCGCCACAGCCTGCCTGCTTCAATGGGTGCTTGGGGCTAGGACAAAATCTGAATCGCAGGCTGTAAAACCAATGCACCAGGTACAAACAAAAATATAAATAGAAACCTCAAGCTACGGCTTGCAACCTGGAACGTGAGAACCATGTGTCCAGGATTTTCCACTGACTTGACCAATATTGACGATGTGAGAAAAACGGCTGTGATTGATGCCGAACTCAATCGTCTTAACATTGATATTGCTGGCCTGCAGGAGACTCGCCTCGCTGAGGAAGGGTCACTCAGGGAAAACAACTACACCTTTTTCTGGAAGGGTAAAGGGCAGGCAGAAAAAAGGCAACACGGTGTGGGCTTTGCAGTGAAGAATTCGCTACTGGGAATGATTGAAATTCCAGCAGGAGGAAATGAAAGACTATTATCCCTGCGCTTGGCAAACTCTTGTGGGTTTGCCACCATTATTACTGCATATGCACCGACACTCGATTCCTCTGATGATGTGAAGGATTTGTTCTATGAGGAGTTAGACTCTGTGATCAAGGCAGTTCCAAAATCCGACTACATTTATATGCTCGGTGATTTCAATGCTCGTGTGGGCAAGGACTCGAGTTCATGGCCAGTGTGCCTTGGAAAATACAACATAGGTCGTATGAATGAAAATGGGCAAAGGCTGCTGGAGCATTGCACCAGTAATGACCTATGTATTACAAACTCTTTTTTTTAAAACAAAAGAGATGCACAAGGTCACATGGAAACATCCAAGATCCGGCCATTGGCACCAGCTGGACTTCATCATCACACGGAGACAACATCTGAACCATATATCATTGACTCGTAGTTACCACAGTGCTGACTGTGATACGGATCATGCTTTGGTTGTTGCAAGGGTTAGACTGAGACCAAAGAGAATCTACACAGCTAAACACAAATCTAGCCCCAGGATTAATATTATTAACACTCATGATCCTGAAAAGTGCTTTCAGTTTCAACAGCAACTTGAAGACGCTTTCACTGATACACCAGAAAATTGTACAGTAAATGATAAATGGAATAAACTTAAGGAAACTCTTTGTAAAACTGCCGTAAAGGTTTACGGCACTGTGGATCATAAGAGGCAGGACTGGTTTGCGGCCAACAGCGAGACTCTGCAGCCCTTGATTGATAAGAAGAAGAAAGCTCTCTTAAGAAACAAGGAAAGACCAACGCGTAACACTCTGAGTGAGCTAAGGCAAGCTAGGAAGGATGTGCAAAAGGCTGCCAGGCAGTGTGCAAATGATTATTGGATCAAGTTATGTGAGTCCATTCAAATCGCAAGTGATAAGGGAGACATAAGAAGCATGTATGAAGGAATAAAGAAAGCCTGTGGTCCAGTGATCAAAAGAAGTGCACCATTGAAAACCTTGACTGGAGAAGTCATCACTGATAAGAAACAGCAGATGGACAGATGGGTAGAGCACTATTTGGAGCTTTACTCAAGTGAGACCAAACTAGCGGATAATGCCCTCAACGCCATAGAGGCTCTACCAACTCTTGACTACCTGGACACACTTCCCACCATAACAGAAGTTAAGTGTGCTATAAATGAACTTGCATCTGGCAAGGCTCCAGGTAAGGATGGGATTCCAATAGAGGTTATCAGGAGTGGGCAAGACACACTCACTATACAGATCCACCAGCTAATAGAGCTATGCTGGCGTGAAGGACAAGTCCCACAGGATTTCAAAGATTCAAGCATCATAACACTGTACAAGAACAAGGGCGATCGGAGCGACTGCAACAACTATAGGGGTATCTCACTTCTGTGTATTGTTGGAAAAGTATTTGCCAGAATTGTTCTGCGCAGACTTCAAGTCCTAGGAGATCAAGTCTACCCCGAATCACAGTGTGGCTTTCGACAGAACCGGTCTACCACTGATATGATATTCTCATTGCGACAAATGCAAGAAAAATGCCGTGAACAGAATCAACCACTGTTTATTGCCTTCATCGACCTCACAAAGGCATTTGATTTGGTCAGTCGTGAGGGTCTGTTCAAGGCACTAAAGAAGATTGGCTGCCCACCAACTCTTCTGTCCATTGTGGAATCGTTCCACACAGGCATGAAGGGTATAATCAAGTTTGATGGTGCAACTTCTGAAGAATTTGAAATCAAGAGTGGAGTTAAGCAAGGTTGTGTACTAGCTCCCACCCTCTTTGGAATATACTTTTCACTTCTACTGAAATATGCATTTCGTGATCAGGATGGTGGTATATACATTCACTCACGCTCAGATGGCGGCCTCTACAATGCTCAGAGATTGAAGGCTAAGACCAAAATTAGGAGGGTACTGATCAGAGAGTTGCTTTTTGCAGATGATGCTGCAGTTACGACCCACTCTGAGGAAGAATTGCAATGTCTACTATCTGCATTCTCCAATGCTTGTTCTGAATTTGGTTTAACAATTAGCAAAAAGAAGACACAGATTATGTCACAAGGTGCACATGGGGTACCATCAATCTTTATTGACGACGCCGAACTAGAGATAGTAGACCATTTTACATATCTAGGATCGGTGGTAAATAGCAAATTATCCCTAGATCAGGAAATCAACATCCGGATTGGTAAGGCAGCAACAACAATGAACAGGTTAAGAAAAAGAGTCTGGGAGAACAGGAAGCTTACTGCCAAAACAAAAGTCCTTGTCTATCAAGCCTGTGTCCTTAGTACTCTTCTCTATGGCAGTGAAACCTGGACAACTTACTCACACCAAGAGAACAATTTAAACAGCTTTCATATGCGGTGTCTGCGAAGAATTCTTGGTATTAAGTGGCAAGACAAAATCACAAATACTGAAGTATTGGAAAGATCAGGTTGTGTGACAGTTTATTCCATGCTCAGTCTTCGTAGACTTAGATGGATAGGACATCTTAGGCGGATGGATGATGGTAGAATACCAAAGGATATCTTTTTTGGTGAATTACAGATGGGTAAGAGATCTCAGGGTCGGCCTCTACTACGATACAAAGATGTGTGTAAGCGGGACATGATTGATACAGGCATTGATAATGCACATTGGGAGCAAGTCGCCGCTGAACGTGTTGCATGGAGGGCAAATATCAGAAATGGAATAAAGTCAAAGGAGAAAATTATTGCAGAAAAGTCACACACCAAGCGTTTGAGACGTAAGATGGTGCATGATGGTGGAAATGACCACGTGTTCACATGCACCCACTGTGAACGGACATTTACAGCGCAAATTGGCCTTATCAGTCACACTCGCTACCGCCATAGTTAAAAGTTATTATGCCTTTTTAAAGCACAAACTATCGTCTGTCAAGACGGCAAGGTGCCAATGTCATGTCATGTCAGGATCTGCTCTAATCTTTCGTTTTGCAGTTTCTACAAACTTGCTACACTTCAGTCTTCCCTTTGAAAAAGCATTGAACCTTTCATACATAGGGTGGTCTGTCAATCTTCTACATTTTTCTGCTTGTTGCTGGGCTCTATTATCTCTTCTACCCTGCATTGGATGTAAACAGGTGATCTTTTCTAGTTCGTTAATAGGCGTTGTCATTAGGCCTCCAGTTATGATCAGCAAATAGTGTAGAAGGAGGAAAACCCGTCTTTTTGCGGATCTTATATAAATCAACTAATTATCGATCCTGATCCGCAAAGGGCGATAACTCCCAGATCCCCAAAGGGTGATAACTCCCAGATCCCAAAGGGCGTTAACTCCCTGATCTGCAAAGGGGAGATAACTTTTCGTTTTTTTTTCTTTCAAAAATGTAGGGGTGGTCAGAGTGGGTGTGGTCACGTGGTTTAAGTACAACGTTTAACATGCAACACTCAAAATAACAAACAAACGAGTCAAGTAAGGTATATAATAATTTTAATAAAGCATGTATAGACAAACTCCCCCGATGGTGTTTCCACCTTGTCGTGGTGGGGGAGCTTGAGTTTCTCAATGACCCTGAGAGCTATGCCGGCGGTAGCGTAGCTACCAGCAGGGCCTCCCAAGCCGGACAGGTCAAAGGGTAGAGAACAGACAAAGAGAAACACCCTGGTCCTCCAGGTTGGGGGTTGAAGCGTGGGGTTAACATCCCCACCTTTGTAAAAAACCTTTCTTTGTTACGAAACAAATACATGAGCCTCGATATCGGACTGACTTATCTGGACAACGACCTTGGAACGTTAAAGGACTTTTGAGATTTGGAACATGGAATGTACGAACACTATATCGAGCTGGAGCGGCCGAAGAACTAACCCGGGAGCTGGGTGAATATCAAATGGATATAACAGCAATTCAAGAAATAAGGTGGCCAGGAGAGGGTACTTTAGAGCAAAATGGAATGATTATAATATATGGAGGAAACACCCAAAATAAACATGAATTAGGAACAGGATTTGTCATCAAAAAAGAGTTATGGGGGAACGTTTTAAACTTTAAAGCTTTTAATGACAGGATTAGTAAATTACGATTAAAAGTAAAATGGAAAAATATAACGATGATTAATGTACATGCACCTACTGAAGAGAAAGAAGATGATATTAAAGAAGACTTTTATAATGATCTGGAAGATGTCATAGAAGAAACCCCCAAACAGGACATCCTGATTGTGCTGGGAGACTTCAATGCAAAAATAGGTAGAGAGCAAACTAATAAAAAAGTGGCCGGTATGGAAAGCCTACATACAACTTCAAATGATAATGGATGGAGAGTCATCAACCTGGCAGAAGACAAAGGACTGCAGATTAGCAGTACCAGACTACAAAGAAAGGATATACACAAACAAACTTGGAAATCATGTGACAAGAGAACCTATAATCAAATAGATCACATTTTAATTAACAACAGAAATGCATCAAACATACAGCAAGTCAGAAGTTATAGAGGAGCTGAGTGCCACAGTGACCACTTCCTCGTTGGAGCAAAATTTAAAATAAAACTTAAGAGAGCTTTCTATACAAAATTACAAAGATTACACCCAACATATAACAGAGAAAAACTGCAAGACATTACAGTCAAAGAGAAATTTACAGATGAAATAAAATGTAAACTTGAAACTCTGCAAAACCCTTTGGAGGAAAGCGTTGACCAAACTTGGTTGAACATCAAGAATACAATTCAGTCTACCGCAGAAGAATGTCTCGGTGTGTTAACCACGCATAGAAAGAACAGATGGTTCAATCAAAAATGTGAAGAAGCAGTCATTAGGAAGAAGAATGCCAGACATGTATGGTTAAATGACATCAATAACATCCAAAAGGAAGAGCTTTATAGAAATGAATGTAAAGAGGCTACAAAAATAGTCAGACAGCAGAAGCGAGAATATATGAGTAATATAATCAAAGATATGGAAACTAATCACCAGAAAAATGAATCCAGAAATTTTTTTAAAGAACTGAAGTCAATGAAACGAGGGCACCAACAAAACACATATGGTTTAAAAGACAAAAATGGGAATATGATAAATACCAATGAGGAAATGTGCAACACATGGAAAGAATATTTTATTGAATTACTAAATTGTGAAGCTCCAAGTCACATTTTCCCACAGGAAGAGGTTCTAACATGCGAACCACAAATTGAAGAACCTACATTTGAAGAAATCCTATATGTAATCACACGACTTAAAAACAATAAGGCAACTGGGACTGATGGAATTGCTGCTGAATTTATAAAGGCAGGTGGCCATGCATTACATCTAAAGCTATACGAACTAATAATAAAAATCTGGAGGACAGAAGAATTACCCCATGACTGGAAAGAGTCATTATTGATACCTATCTTTAAGAAAGGAGACAAGTTCCAATGTGGAAATTATAGAGGAATATCACTACTGTCCACAAGCTATAAGATACTATCCGCAGTATTACTAAATAGACTAAAACCATATTCAGAAGACATATTAGGTGACTACCAGGCGGGTTTTAGACAAAACAGATCAACAATAGATCAGATATTTATCTTACGACAAATAGCCGAGAAACATTGGGAATATAAAAGAGATCTCCATAACATTTTTGTGGATTTTAAAAAGGCTTATGATAGTGTCCATAGGAATAGTCTATGGAATGCTATGCAGGAATTTGGAATACCAAGGAAGTTAATCAACATGACCAGACTATGCATGGAAGATACTTATAATATAGTAACATATAAAGGCAGGAAATCAGACCCCTTCCAAATAACACCTGGCTTGAAACAGGGTGATCTCTATTGCACTATTACTCTTCAATCTGGCTCTAGAGAAAGTTGTAAGGAAGGTAAAGGAGGAATGTGATATTGGAGGAACATCCAAGCTGCTTGGTTATGCAGATGATATAGATATTATAGGGCAAAGTGAACAAAAGACATTGGAAATATTGACTCACTTAAAGGGAAAAGCCCAACAGATGGGGCTGGTTATCAACCAAGATAAGACAGAATATATGGTAATTTCAAGAGATGGAATGGCTAGAAACTCTGACCACATACAAATAGATAATATGACCATTAAAAGAACGGAAACATACAAATACCTGGGTACAATCTTCAACTGCTCCAACATCATAAGGGAAGAAATACAAACTAGAATCAACTCTGGAAATAAGATATACTATGCACTACAACATCTACTAAAATCAAAGGCGCTATCTCGTAACACCAAAATCACAATATACAAAACACTGATCAGACCAGTTGTGCTGTATGGCTCTGAAACCTGGAGTACAACGAAAGGAGACGAAGCCTTGTTAACCTTTGAGAACAAAATTTTAAGACGCATCTTTGGACCCATTAGGGATACACAAAGTGGAGAGTGGAAAAGAAGAAGTAACAAAGACATTTATGATCTGTTTAAGTCCCCGCTAATCACTGGTATCATGAAGGCTAATAGACTACAATGGCTGGGGCATATAGAAAGAATGGAAGATAATAGGGAAACAAAACTCGCTTACACTCAGGAAATAAATGACCGTAGACCCCGAGGTAGACCAAGAAGGCGGTGGAGAGATAATACATGTACAGACCTACAATCACTTGGAATCAACGACTGGCAAGAGAAGGTCCACCAGAGAGACGAATGGAGACGGATTGTATTTGCAGCAAAGAACCTCAATGGCTCGGAACGCTGAAGAAGAAGATGTATAGACAAAGTTATAAATTGTTTTTTCTTGGCGGGGAAGCGTGGGAAAATCTGGAAGGTAGTACCAGGAAGGTATACGTCGGCAAAGTGTGGGAAAATCCCGGGCGGGTGTAACGGTGGTCGGTTCATAACAGAAGAGGGTGTATGCGCGGTGGGGAAAAAAAGTCATTAAGTAACGGGTTATAAAAAAAACAAAAACGTTGGTGAGTGGTGTGTTAAAATATTTTGAACTGTTCACAGTGGCGGTGTATATTAGTAGGAATAGAAGGAATAACTGCGGTGGCGATAGTAGTAATAGTGGGTATGGCTTAGTGAAATTAGTTGATAAGGGGTGGTTATTAGTGCTTTGTAGATGGTTGTAGTGGCTTATTCACTAGCAGCACACGTGTTACAAATGAAACCGTAAAAAGTAAAGTAGTTGATTGTAATGGATATGGTGTAGTGTCATTCAGTGTTAAGGGATGGGTAGCAGGTAATAGTGGTCAAGAGGTGGTCAAGCAGTGGTCAAGTAGTGGTCAAGTGGTCGAGTGATCACTTAAATTGTCGGGGAAAGTATGTGTAGTGAAAGGGTAGTGGATAAAGAGGTAGATACTTGGTCAAATAGTGGTCAAGCAATGGTCAAGTAGGGGTCAAGTGGCCGAGTGACCACTTAAATTATCGGGGAAAATATGTGTAGTGAAACGGTAGTGGATAAAGTGCTCGATGACGTGGTCAAGAGGTGGTCAAGCAGTGGTCAAGTAGTCGTCAAGTCATCGACTAAAAAATTAAAATGTAGAGAAAAGTACGTGAAGTGAAACGGTGATGGTAAAATAAGTAATGACATGGTCAAATAGTGGTCAAGTAGTGGTCAAGTGGTCGAATGACCACTTAAATTGTAGGGTATGGTACGTGTAGTGAAACGGTTTTGGTTAAAGTGCTCGATGAGGTGGTCAAGTAGTGGTCAAATATCTCATCCAAACTTATAAAAATGTCGACTGATATAAGAAAATATAGTACCCAAAGTAGGAAAAATAGTGGTCGAGTTACGAAATAGCTCAACCAAACTTACAAACCTTAGAAAAATATGTCGACCTAAGCAGGAAAATGTGTTAACCAACGATGAAAAATATTGGCCAAGTGAAGAAATAATACATCCAAATTTATAAAAATTAGGAAAATTTGTTAACCTAATGAGAAAAATATTGACCAAGTAAAGATAAATGTACACCAAATTTAAAAAAAATTAGGAAAATGTGTTAACCTAACGAGAATAAAAATATTGGCCAACTAAGAAAGCATGTTAGCCAAATAGGAAAACGTATCGCTCAAACTTATAGATGTCTCGTTTAAACTTATAACATGTATGAAAATTTGTTAGGCAAAGGTGAAAAATATTGGCCAAGTATTAAAATATCTCAGCCGAACTTATAGCAACTAAGAAACAATGCTAGTAACATCAAGAAATATGTCGACCGAAGTTATGCAATAGGCAAAACGATGGACAAACTTATAAATATGTCGACCGTTATAAGAAAATGTGTTACCCAAATTAGGAAAAATATTAACCAAGGTATGAAATATCTCGACCAAACTTACAAAGAGTAGGAAAACATGTCGACCAAAGTAAGAAAATTGGTTAGCCAAAGATGAAAAAATAGTGGCTCACTAAAGAAATACCGCATCCAAATTTTATAAAATGTATGAAAATGTGTTAGCCAATGGTGAAAACTATTGATCAAGTAAAGACATTTCATGTCCAAAGTCATAGAAAGTAGGCAAATTTGTTAACTAGATGTGAAAATTATCGGCCAAACTTATAAATATCTCCACCAAACTTATAAAAAGTAGGAAAATTTGTTAGTCAAATGTGAAAAATGTTGACCAAGTAAAGAAATATCTCGACCAAAGTTATAAAAAATAGGAACATTTGTTGGCCAAAGTAAGAAATATGGTACACAACGTAGAAAAAATAGAGGCCGAGTTACGAAATATCTCAACCAAACTTACAAAACTTAGAAAAATATGTCGACTTAAGTAAGAAAATGTGGTAGCCAAAGACGAAAAATAGTGGCCAAGTAAAGAAATAGCGCATCCAAACTTATAAAATGTAGGAAACTTTGTTAGCCAAATTGACAAAACTGTTGACTAAACTTATAAATATCTGGTCAAAACTTATGAAAAGTAGGAAACTTTGTTAACCAAAGGTGAAAAATACTGTCCAAGTAAAGACATGTTTCAACCAAACTCAGAAATATATCATCCAATCTTATAAAAAGTAGAAAAATGTGTTAGCCAAATGGGAAAAATGTTGGCCAAATACAGAAATAGCTCGACCAAACTTATAAAAATCTAGGAAAAAGTATTAGCCAACACAACTATAATGTTGACCAAAGTTATAAATATCACATCCAAACTTATGAAAAGTAGGAAATTTTGTTAACCAAACGTGAAAAAATATTGACCAAGTACAGACATATTTTAATAAAACTTATAAACTTGGCCAAAGTGATAAAAACTATTAAAATCTGTTAGCCAGTCTAAGAAATAGCTATGGAAAAGTAAGAACTATGTCGACCAAGTTAAGAAAAAATGTGGTACCCAAATTAGGAAAAAATGTAACTTCTGTAGTTATGCCAAACGTGTCTTGAACTTTTATTTGTAAAGACGCTACCAATGTCACCACTTCCCCGATTTTACATTACCGAAAAATCCAACTTCAGCGTATCTGCTAAAGAAGCACTTATACAGACTAATCACTGATCTATCCACACTCTTTGTTTTTCCTTTCTAACACAACGTGTCTCTGTCTTTCACAGACAGCTTCAAAACTTGTCCATGTCGCACCACCAAGAACTCCAAACCTTCGTTGTGCTTGAGGTCTAATGAAACAGTCATAACAACATTTATGGCAATGCAATCTGTGATCCACCTGGGATAGTTTCGAAATCATCTGAGTATTCGTCACCAAATAACAATTTCCCAAGGCTGACGTCTTCAGCTTTCTATACCACAATGTCTGCTACACTAACCTTCCATTGTTCCATCTTTCAACAATACAAAAGGTGTTCTCGAAGGCTAGCTAACATAACATTTCTTACTTTGCCCACCTCTTTCACGCGTTGTCATTTCACAACTGCAATAGCGGCAAGTCTACATACAACCAACAGTGGCTGTTATGAAGTCAACTTTCTTAAAACCACGCCTGCCTTATTGAGCCCTTGAATATCCTCTACCACATCTTCTAACCGACTTTCAACGTTTTATACCAAACAACACTAACATTCTTTTTGATTACAGAACAGCATAATATCTGCTGACTAGGCAGATTTTCCAACCTAATGGAGGTAAAGCATCTGTCCCCCTTACCCTACTAGGTGTTATTCTAGACAACGAATAGAGTCATCGACCATCACCCCTAGGAAGAATTTGGATGTGATATATATAACTTTGGTCAACATTTTAGTTGTGTTGGCTAATATTTTTTCCTAGATTTTTATAAGTTTGGTCGAGCTATTTCTGTATTTGGCCAACATTTTTCCCATTTGGCTAACACATTTTTCTACTTTTTATAAGATTGGATGATATATTTCTAAGTTTTGTTGAAACATGTCTTTACTTGGACAGAATTTTTCACCTTTGGTTAACAAAGTTTCCTACTTTTCATAAGTTTTGACCAGATATTTATAAGTTTATTCAACAGTTTTGTCAATTTGGCTAACAAAGTTTCCTACATTTTATAAGTTTGGATGCGCTATTTCTTTACTTGGCCACTATTTTTCGTCTTTGGCTACCACATTTTCCTACTTAGGTCGACATATTTTTCTGAGTTTTGTAAGTTTTGTTGAGATATTTCGTAACTCGGCCACTATTTTGTCTACGTTGGGTACCATATTTCTTACTTTGGCCAACAAATTTTCCTACTTTTTATAAGTTTGGTCGAGATATTTCTTTACTTGGTCAACATTTTTCACATTTGGCTAACAAATTTTCCTACTTTTTTTATAAGTTTGGTGGAGATATTTATAAGTTTGGCCGATAATTTTCACATCTAGTTAACAAACTTGCCTACTTTCTATGAGTTTGGACATGACATGTCTTTACTTGATCAATAGTTTTCACCATTGGCTAAAACATTTTCATACATTTTATAAAATTTGGATGCGGTATGTCTTTAGTGGGCCACTATTTTTTTACCTTTGGCTAACCAATTTTCTTACTTTGGTCGACATTTTTTCCTACTTTTTGTAAGTTTGGTCGAGATATTTCATACCTTGGCCAATATTTTTCCTAATTTGGGTAACACATTTTCTTATAACGGTCGACATATTTATAAGTTTGTCCATCGTTTTGCCTATTGCATTACTTCGGTCGACATATTTCTTGATGTTACTAGCATGGTTTCTTAGTTGTTATAAGTTCGGGTGAGATATTTCAATACTTGGCCAATATTTTTCACCTTTGCCTAACAAATTTTCATACATGTTATAAGTTTAAACGAGACATCTATACGTTTGTGCGATACGTTTTCCTATTTGGCTAATATGCTTTCTTAGTTGGCCAATATTTTTTTTCTCGTTAGGTTAACACATTTTCCTAATTTTTGTAAATTTGGTGTACATTTTTCTTTACTTGGTCAATATTTTTCTCATTAGGTTAACAAATTTTCCTGATTTTTATAAGTTTGGATGTATTATTTCTTCACTTGGCCAATATTTTTCATCGTTGGTTAACACATTTTCCTGCTTACGTCGACATATTTTTCTAAGGTTTGTAAGTTTGGTTGAGCTATTTCGTAACTCGATCACTATTTTTCCTACGTTGGGTACCATATTTTCTTATATAAGTCGACATTTTTATAAGTTTGGATGAGATATTTCTTTACTTGGTCAAAATTTTCCATATTTAGCTAACAAATTTTCCTACTTTTTATAAGTTTGGTGGAGATATTTATAAGTTTGACCGATAATTTTCACATTTAGTTAACAAATTTGCCTACTTTTTATGAGTTTGGACAAGAAATGTCTTTACTTGGTCAAAAGTTTTCACCGTTGGGTAACACATTTTCATGCATTTTATAAAATTTGGATGCGATATTTCTTTACTGGGCCACTATTTTTCATCTTTGGCTAACCAATTTTCTTACTTTGGTCGACATGTTTTCCTACTCTTTGTAAGTTTGGTCGAGATATTTCATACGTTGGCCAATATTTTTCCTAATATGGGTAACATTTTCTTATAACGGTCAACATATTTATAAGTTTGTCCATCGTTTTGCCTATTGCATTACTTCGGTCGACATATTTCTTGATGTTACTAGCATGTTTTCTTACTTGTTATAAGTTCGGATGCGATATTTCATTACTAGGCCAATATTTTTCACCTTTGCCTAACAAATTTTCATACATGTTATAAGTTTAAACAAGACATCTATAAGTTTGACCGATACTTTTTCCTATTTGGCCAACAATTTTATTACTTTGGTTCACGTAATTTCCTACTTCGGTCGACATGTTTCTTAGTTTGAGCAATATTTTCACCATATGGTTAACAAATTTTCCTATTTTTTTTTTTATAAACTTGGACGTGGACGAAACATTTATAAGTTTGACCGATATTTTTCACATATGGTTATAAAAGTTTCCTACTTTTCATACGTATTGTTGAGATATTTCTGTATTTGGCCAATAGTTTTCATCTTTGGTTAACAAATGCTCCTACATTTTATAAGTTTGGCTGCGATATTTCTTGTTTTGGCCAACATTTTAATACTTTGTCTAACACATTTTCTTATTCGAATGTTGAAATGATACATAGAACCTGTTCTTTTGTCTGGGTGTGAAACATGACAATGAGCCGACAAGTTGTAAAACAATGGAAATATGTTTCTGGGGAAAGATGCAACGACTCGTATATAGACACATAGCAATGACTTTTTCGTACGCACCCGCTGACGAACCGTGTGAGTGTTTTAATAGTTATGAACCGACCCCCGTGCGACCAATGAATCACATTTCCCAGCAACCATCCGGCCACTTAATGAATTTGCATATGGCGTCGATGACGTACGGTAGGGACCCACCAACCTAGGATAATAGTATGGTTGTTGTGATGGTAGTAGTAGTAGTAATGTTAGGAAGTTTTCTCAGACACCCGCATCCGTTTACAAAACAAGGGGAAGGATGTGTTATTCGCAGTCTCTGTACCTTTGTGTTCGAGTGTGTATTTATTCGTCTATTCTTGTAAGTGTGTATGTATCATTGTTATTGTGATGTCTCTGTACTTGTCTGAATGTGTCTGTGTGTATACGTTTGTCTATTCTTGTGATGCGGCCGTACTTGTGTCTTTGTTCTTGTATGTGTATGTGTGTTTTACACATGCCGATAAAGAGACTTGTATCTCTACCAATGAAACCGCTACTATTGCTGTCGCTACAACTACCTCTATTGTTACTACTATTACTACTGTTGTTTCACTACCTTTTACCCGCTACCATGTCACTAATAGTACTTTCTCCAATAATTAAAGTGGTCACTCGACCATTTGACCACTACTTGACCACCCATTGACCACCGTTGACCTCGTCAATACTTATTTTACCATCACCGTTTCACTACACGTACTTTCATCTAGCTTTTAAGTGGTCACTAGACTATTTGACCACTAATTGACCACTGCTTGACCACCTCTTGACAACGTCATCGATCACTTTATCCACTACCGTTTCACTACACATACATTCCCCACAACGTAATCGGTCACTCGACCAGTTGACCACTACTTGACCACTAATTGAAAACTACTTCACCATCACTTGACCATCTCTTGATGATCACCATGTCACTATACCAACATTCCCCGACAAATTAAGCGGTCATTCCACTATTTGATCACTACTTGACCGGTACTTGACCACTACTTGACACGTTATCGATCACTTTAACCAGCACCATGTCACTACACGTACCTTACACTACAATTTAAGTGGTTACTCGACCATTTGACCAGTACTTGACCACTACTTGACCACCTCATCGAGCACTTTAACCAATACTGCTTCACTACACGTACCATACCCTACAATTTAAGTGGTCATTCGACCACTTGACCACTATTTTACCATGTCATTTCTTATTTTACCATCACAGTTTCACTACACGTACTTTTCTCTACATTATAAGTGTTCAGTCGATGACTTGACGACTACTTGACCACTGCTTGACCACCTCTTGACCACGTCATCGAGCACTTTATCCACTACCGTTTCACTACACATACTTTCCCCGATAAATTAAGTGGTCACTCGACCACTTGACCCCTACTTGACCATTGCTTGACCACTATTTGACCAAGTATCTACCTCTTTATCCACTACCCTTTCACTACACATACTTTCCCCGACAATTTAAGTGATCACTCGACCACTTGACCACTACTTGACCACTGCTTGACCACCTCTTGACCACTATTACCTGCTACCCATCCCTTAACACTGAATGACACTACACCATATCCATTACAATCAACTACTTTACTTTTTACGGTTTCATTTGTAACACGTGTGCTGCTAGTGAATAAGTAACTACAACCAACTACAAAGCACTAATAACCACCCCTTATCAACTAATTTCACTAAGCCATACCCACTATTACTACTATCGCCACCGCAGTTATTCCTTCTATTCCTACTAATATACACCGCCGCTGTGAACAGTTCAAAATATTTAAACACACCACTCACCAACGTTTTTTTTTTTTTATAACCCGTTACTTAATGACTTTTTCCCCCACCGCGCATACACCCTCTTCTGTTATGAACCGACCACCGTTACACCCGCCCGGGATTTTCCCACACTTTGCCGACGTATACTTTCCTGGTACTACCTTCCAGATTTTCCCACGCTTCCCCGCCAAGAAAAAACAATTTATAACTTTGTCTATACATTCTTTATTAAAATTATTATATACCTTACTTGACTCGTTTGTTTGTTATTTTGAGTGTTGCATGTTAAACGTTGTACTTAAACCACGTGACCACACCCACTCTGACCACCCCTACATTTTTGAAAGGAAAAAAAGCACGAAAATTTATCGTCCCTTTGCGGATCAGGGAATTATCGCCCTTTGGGGATCTGGGAGTTATCGCCCTTTGGGGATCTGGGAGTTATCGCCCTTTGCGGATCAGGATCGATAATTAGTTGATTTATATAAGATCCGCAAAAAGACGGGCTTTCCTCCTTCTACACTACTTCAGCATTCCTTGCATTTTGACGCACTTATTTTGACTTAGCTGCTGTTGCCCAATCTGCAATGCCACATTCCAGTACTGGCCTCACCCGTCCAGTATATAACTTCTTGAGAAATTTCTCATCTGCTCCCCACTTGTATCAGCAAGATTTTGCATGATTGCCATTCTTTGACTTGCTCTAGTTCGATTTTTCTTAACATGTGTCTTCCATGTCAGGCGACGATCGAAGGTGACCCCTAGATAGTTTGGATTTTCTTCTTGGCGCAATATCTTTTCCATTCAATACCAGCTTAGGTTGCTGAGTTTTATTTGAGAGGGAGAACACTGTGCATGTTGTTTTCTCCTGACTTATCTTCATTAGCCATGAATTTGACCAGTCCTCTAGCGCTAATAAGGCTTGCTGTATGCTGCTCAAAGCTGTACTAATATATTCCTCAGATGTCCATATGGCTAGGTAATCTGCAAAGGAGGATGTGTGTACTCTGGCTGGAAAATTTTCCGTGATGTCATTTATATATGCTAGGAATAATGTTGGTGAAAGACTCTTCCTTGGGGGACACTTGCTCCAACAGCATATTTTGGCTGGTTTGTCCTTGTACTTTTGTCCTGGCATTTCTGTTCTCAAGGGAGTGGCTGATCCATTTGTAGATTTTCCCACAAACATGCAGTTGTTGCAGTTGTACTCACAACCCTTCCTTCCATACTTTATCAAATGCTTTTTCTAAATCTATCCAGACTGCTAGTGTGTTTTTTTTTCTCTTGGAAGGCATCCTCTATTTCCTGAGCTATTTAGGTTATTTGATCTTCAGTGGATCTGTACTTTCTGAATACTGCTTGGAGTGGTGTTAAAAGTTGGTTTTCTTCAAGATACCTTGTTAGCCTGCCATTGAAAATGCGTCGATAGGACGATAGCCATTTGGTTCTGCCAGGTCTTTTCCTTTCTTTGGGACTGAAATTAATATAGTTTCTTCCATGCCTGTCGGACTATTCCTCTTTTCCAGCTGTTATTTAGAACTGCTAGTAGTTTCTATTTTTGCTTTAGTACATATTCCTATTAGAATTTCATTTATGATTCCATTCTTTCCTGATGATTTATTCTTTTTTAGGGTATTCACCTGATCTGATCTGATCTCATCTCATCTCATCTCATCATGTTCCTCTTGTACCTTGCGGTGTCGAGGTGAAGTATAAACATCGTGAGAGTGCCCGATTATGGGCTTCATGTATCGATATTCCCATGGACTCTGCTATTCCCCCCGTCTAACGTTTACGTGGTCGGCTTCTTCCTCTGTTTCCATCTGGTCTGTACATCATTGCTTGTTGTGGTATGCTGTTGAATGGTAACCTACTTGCATGGCCAAACCATTTGACTTGCTGATTTCTAATAAAATCTAGTGCTGCTATAAGCCCCACGTTAGTCCTGATTTCTTCATTTCTGATCTTATATCTTCTTGATACCTTGAGTATTCTTCTCCGGAATCTCATTTCTTTTGATGTGATTTTTCTTTTCTCTTTTTCTGTCATTGTCCAGGTTTGGAATTGGTAGCATAGAGTTGGTAGGAAGACTGTGCTGTAAAGTGCTTTCTTAGTAGTTATTGATACATATTTGTTCTTTAATATTGGTGCCATTTGTTCAATGAGTTGGCTTGCCTTGTTGCACCTATTTTCGATCTCGTCTTCTGGTCTGCCATTTGATGATATTATACTTCCTAGGTACTTGAAAGTTTTTTCTTGTTTCAAGGGATGTTCGTTGAGGTGAATTGTTGTTGTTTTTCCTTCTTTACTTATAGTTATTACCTCTGTTTTGCTTGTGCTAATTTTCATGTCAGACCCACAGGTGTGATGGCCAATTGCAGTGATAAGTGCAATTACCGTCCGGTGGAGATAAGAAGAATTTATGATGGGAATGCCAAGTAGATAATACGGTCTGCTTGACTCAGCTTAAATAAGGGTCCCTAGCCTGTTTTATGTTAGATTAAGTTTGACTTCAGAACAGGTGAGAAGAGAGAGTAAATGTAGATTTCTTAGTAACTAAGTATTTTAGGTGTATGTACTGAATTCCAGTCTATATCTGATCTAGGTTATTGCAAGAACTATCTTTGGCGTAGGTTACTTGAGTGTTCTTTCTAAGTTCTGTGTTCAATATCGTTGTGCTTCATGTATTACTCTTCTGAGAAGTAGAAACTTATGGAAGGCAGGTCTTGTCTAGATATACTTGAGGTGTCGTAGCAGATGCTTGCCATTTCTTTCTAAACTAGACTAGTTGCTTTTTTGGTGTGTGCATTTGTTGTACAGAATATAGTCAACTGACTATTTATTTAATTCTTACAACAGCAGGTGATTAAACCGGACAGCTCAGCAAATATAGCTGGTCTGTGTGGTAACTTCAATTAAGACCTGTTGTATATCTCATTTTGTAGCTATACAATATTAGTACTCATTAATAATGACTGATGCTATTATATTGAGTATCATTATATGTCCATCTTGAAGTAATATAATGTTTACGGATGTTGGATGTATGTAGGTGTAATTTCATAAACTAACTAGTGCATTATGCTATGATGTTAAAGTATCATAATATGTCTAGTTTAATCAATATGTTTATGTGTATTGGATGTTTGATATATTGATTTGTCCTATGCAAACCTACCAATATGAAGTGTTATGCTATTGTCTGCGCATTGGCACATTGGCCAATGATTGTGTTGGAAGCAGAGGTGTAATGGTACAGACATTACCCACAATTGGTATATGGTGCTAAACTTTCTCAGTGTATTGTGGGCGTGCGTCCACGGTAATGCATGGAAACCTGGCACAGCTACTGGTCACGGCTTGCAAGCCGGATGATCAGGCATTGTTATAATACCATTACCGACCCTGTGAGCTGCTAAACTAACTTTGGACGGAGCGGCTGTACGACACAGAATTTCTGTATTAGCGACATGGACATGGGGCGGCAGAAATGTAATCATTACAGGCGTGTGAGACAATTGAAAAGCCCGTCCCAGGCTAAAGACAGTAAGGAGAAGGAGGATGGTGAACACAGTAGAGCTGGAAGATAAACTTGGCCAGACTGGTCATTGTATATGTTTGTGTTATGATATGTTTTAATTAGGATTGCGCTGATGTAGAACTGATATAACACATTCTTGACTTTCTTTCAAGCTCTCACAAGGAGCACCTATGTTATAGATCTCAAGAACGAGTTATGACTAGGTAGAGCCAGGACTGGCAGACGTTAGAATACCGGCAAGCTGTTCTTTTGTTGAGTCTACTGGAGAGTTGGGATCTGGACCACAGTTCCAGATAGATGAAGTAACAAGTAAAGTTACGTAATGTTTCTCATCACAATATGTTATATGATTTTATCATCCTCATATTGACCATCATCCAATGTCTATGATTAGTAAATAAATGTTGTAGTCTTGTAACTCATAGTTCTGTCATTATATTTTTTTCCAATTGTGCATACGTGTTGTTGTGTACATTGGTGGGGGTTCACTTACACACCAAGGAAAGGAGCAGCCAGGGAGAAAACCTGGACTGAGATAGTCGTCTATACTAATATATTTAGACTTAAAACATCTATCTTAAGCTAGCCTTCTCTTTCCTATACCTTGGCGAATATTCAGCACAGTTCATTTCATTTTGTAACGAGCCACTTAGAGCTGTACGTTGGATATTCATGGGCCTAATCTATAGTTCAGCCATATAGATTTTGTCCCTAGTCAGTTTCTGACTATCTGGGGTTGCTCGCCAGTGAATAATACATTCATCTAGCCGGTGGGGCACCCCGACTTCTGACAGATTGGGCTTCTCGTACGGTATTTGAATTCGGACTTCTCGCTTTCAATAGACTCCGGTACTAGACCCTAGACATACGATTTTAAAAGTTAACTCTTGTAATCTTCAGTCATCAAAATAGACTATCATCAAATGTAGCTACTTTTAGTTGAGGAAGTTTCAGAGTACATATATAACTTTTCAAAAGTATAACAGATAAGAACTTATGAGAAAACTACCATCATCTATCATTTAGTGTTATCATTAATCATTTATTGATAATTGAACACTTTAATCATATTTACATTGATGTGTTTGATGATTTAATTGCTTGACTGATTTGCAATTTTATGCTAATATATGCCATGTTCATTTTGACATGTATGCAGTGCATTTTAATGTTTATTTAGGTAAATATTACTGTTGATTACTGTGTAGTATACCTCTCACACTTACTACACTGCTGTCGCCAGGTACTTTTGAATATTATTTTCAGTTGTCTTTCACTGTTGAGGCTAAACTATACACATTGGATAGCGTAGACTGTCAGTAGTTAACTCTTGTCTTTCTAGTAGATCTGATTTTTGATATATACATAGAAGCTAACCTGAATATAGTCATTAGCAATTATGTTCTTGCTTTACCGGAATCTTGAAGAGGATCTGAAGGCGCGCGCAGATTTCTCAGAGACCGCGAGAGGGTGGGGCATAAGAGAAGGCTTAGAGGGAGAACAACTAGAAACATATATCACAGCAGAGTTAGAATGGTGGGACCAAGAAGAAGACATTATGTTTAAAGAAAATGATGAGTTCTTTGAAGCACAAGAGCGTAGCAAAACTGAAGGAGTAAAGATGGAAAAAACGCATATGGAAGCAGTCAATGCGGAGAAGCTAACCTTTCTAGCGGAACATAAGGTAGGAGATATGGATGCTCACCCAACCAGGAAGGAAGGGACATCTTTGCCACCCACCGCAGAATCAGAGGTAGTGGACCGGGAACTACAGGTTCTCATTCGACCCAGTCCTAAACGGAAAAGAGGGAAGAAAAAACGTGCCAAGGGCATTTCAAACAGTCACAAACGTGATAACTGTTTGCACCACGGCAATAGTCGTTTGACAGTAGAGGACCTTCAGGAAAACCACTTGACTGCTACGAGAAATGAATCTCGAGAGAAAGAGGAACTGAAGATAACATTTAATGAGGTCGCAGGCGGAGACCTAGCCGATTCTCACATTCCCTTCTGGTCACAGAATCACGAAGTGGAATTACATCTGACTGAAATAGGGAGGAAGGAAGGAACAGAATCCCAGGTGAATTTCACTGCTGCAACGCGGGAAGAGTCACTAATTATCAGTTCAGATAATTTACCTAGTAACAGTTACCCAGAGGACAACTGTTTGCACTACGGTTTGCCAGTACAAGACTCCCAGGAATCTCATTTTACTTCAACGAGAGGTGAAACTCAAGAGGAAGATGACCTTATGACATCTTTTAAGGAGGTCGGAGATCGAAAGGTAACCGACTTTATTATTCCCTTCAGCCCAGACGAGGAAGAAGTGGGATTAAATTTGACTGACAGTGGGATGAAGGAAGACCCGGAACCCCTTGTGATCTTTGAGGCTGCAGCTCAGGACAAGACACTAGATCTCAGTTCAAATCATTTACCTAGTGTGATGGATTGTGTAGACACCAGCCCATCACAGGATTTACCTCAACTGGACTTAGCCCATGAAAGCATGACCAGAGAGGAACATCCAGACCAGGAAACATTTCCAGTTGTTATCTTACAGTATACCAGTTCGGAGACTCAGAAAACACAGGGAATTGCCAGGGGCCAGAATATGGACTCTGATATTGTGCAGACAACATTGTCTGTAGTTACTAGCAAAGAAAACTCTTCACACAAGATGGAGGTAGAAACTGCTAGCATCGCTATAGCTGAAGTTATCAGGGAATTCCAGCAACAGGGACCTGAAGTAACAGAAGTCAAGAGTGGTTTGGAATCAACACTCTTAGGACTCAATCTACCCTTCAGTCAGGTCGATTTGATAGGAGTAGATCAGCTATTTGTGGATACTTTATTCAAAAGTAACACAACTTTATCGCCCTGGAGTAACTATGTTATTTCTCAAGGCAGGACAACTTGGCACACTAAATTTCCAATTTCTAGCACGGTTTTCACACGAAACTCTAATGCAGAGAAACTCAGCCCGTTAACTGATTATCAGGGGAAGAAACCGCGACACCGAGGAGGGAAAATTGTTACGCCCAACTTTGAAGGAGGAAAGCGCCAGTTGAATTTACATCAAGGGACCATGATGTGTAACATTATTCCTTTCAAAAGGAAGATATGGATGAATCTGTTAAGGATCTATAATGGATGGAGGAAAATCGCGGAGACAAGCTTTGCTGGGGCCAGCTTATGCGAGACTTCACTACGGGGACATCCTCGGCTGAAAGGATTAAATCACGTGAGGGAGTGGACTAAGACCGTTGGCCAGAGGCGCCGAAGAATCCCGTTGATTGTGATCTTTCCCAGAAGGGTAAAATTACAACCTCCTGACAATTACCGGATTTTACCAAGCTATTGCATGGAATCCCGGCCGAAACCCAGGTACAAGGACCTATCCAAAGTATCATGGGAGTATGGAAATGGAACGTCTTTATGCAGATGCAGGACAACCCATTGCCACAAGGAATATTGGAAACCTTTAGGCAGATACAGAACGGAGAGTGCTTAGGCATTATTCTGGGATGTACGGCGTGCTTTGACAAAAGATTTCTGGCAGAAACTTTTTTTAAGGGGAAAGCTCTGTCACGAATTGGCAGCCTTTACTTCCCAGAACAATTTTCGGTTCACTTTTGATAGGCCATGTAGAGGATCAACAGACGAACAAAACTGTTTTCTCTATATTCAAGGCTATACTGTCTTGACGTAAGCTTGCAAAACCTGCAAGTAAACAACCACCAGGAATGGCTTTCTATTTGGGAAGTTAATTTGACACCAGTACCAGTCACCCCCATTTGTTATCAATCCAGCCAGACGGGAGGGCAGACTCAAGGGACTGAATAGTAATTAAAACCAACTAGCCATGACGTAAGCTTGCAGATGGCAAGTAAAATGGCAACTAGATAATTAGTATACACCTTGGGAAACTGCTGACCCAGACATGCTGAATCAACAATGAACTGGGCCATGGACTGTGTAATTAAAACCTGGTTTACCCACAGAGTTGTAAACTGGCTGTTGACCATGAGAACCTAATTGTTCCCTTGACATGACACCTGATAAGAATAGCTAGGAAATCACCCAACCGCGATGGCTGACCCCATCTGGTAGAGACTAGAGGCGCAAGGTGTGAAATCACTGATAAGACTTAGGGGGCTAATAATTGTCAGACCCACAGGTGTGATGGCCAATTGCAGTGATAAGTGCAATTACCGTCCGGTGGAGATAAGAAGAATTTATGATGGGAATGCCAAGTAGATAATACGGTCTGCTTGACTCAGCTTAAATAAGGGTCCCTAGCCTGTTTTATGTTAGATTAAGTTTGACTTCAGAACAGGTGAGAAGAGAGAGTAAATGTAGATTTCTTAGTAACTAAGTATTTTAGGTGTATGTACTGAATTCCAGTCTATATCTGATCTAGGTTATTGCAAGAACTATCTTTGGCGTAGGTTACTTGAGTGTTCTTTCTAAGTTCTGTGTTCTTCTTCTTCGTTCATCCGGAGTTTTTTTCCGGATGTGATTGCATTGTGCCTGTTTACAGCAGAGCTGCGTTCTTGCGCCGTTAGGCCGACACATCCGACTTCTGCGGGCATTTGTTGACCGGGTTAACCTTCCCGGGGAGTTCTGTGTTCAATATCGTTGTGCTTCATGTATTACTCTTCTGAGAAGTAGAAACTTATGGAAGGCAGGTCTTGTCTAGATATACTTGAGGTGTCGTAGCAGATGCTTGCCATCTCTTTCTAAACTAGACTAGTTGCTTTTTTTGGTGTGTGCATTTGTTGTACAGAATATAGTCAACTGACTATTTATTTAATTCTTACAACAGCAGGTGATTAAACCGGGCAGCTCAGCAAATATAGCTGGTCTGTGTGGTAACTTCAATTAAGACCTGTTGTATATCTTATTTTGTAGCTATACAATATTAGTACTCATTAATAATGACTGATGCTATTATATTGAGTATCATTATATGTCCATCTTGAAGTAATATAATGTTTACGGATGTTGGATGTATGTAGGTGTAATTTCATAAACTAACTAGTGCATTATGCTATGATGTTAAAGTATCATAATATGTCTAGTTTAATCAATATGTTTATGTGTATTGGATGTTTGATATATTGATTTGTCCTATGCAAACCTACCAATATGAAGTGTTATGCTATTGTCTGCGCATTGGCACATTGGCCAATGATTGTGTTGGAAGCAGAGGTGTAATGGTACAGACATTACCCACAATTGGTATATGGTGCTAAACTTTCTCAGTGTATTGTGGGCGTGCGTCCACGGTAATGCATGGAAACCTGGCACAGCTACTGGTCACGGCTTGCAAGCCGGATGATCAGGCATTGTTATAATACCATTACCGACCCTGTGAGCTGCTAAACTAACTTTGGACGGAGCGGCTGTACGACACAGAATTTCTGTATTAGCGACATGGACATGGGGCGGCAGAAATGTAATCATTACAGGCGTGTGAGACAATTGAAAAGCCCGTCCCAGACTAAAGACAGTAGGGAGAAGGAGGATGGTGAACACAGTAGAGCTGGAAGATAAACTTGGCCAGACTGGTCATTGTATATGTTTGTGTTATGATATGTTTTAATTAGGATTGCGCTGATGTAGAACTGATATAACACATTCTTGACTTTCTTTCAAGCTCTCACAAGGAGCACCTATGTTATAGATCTCAAGAACGAGTTATGACTAGGTAGAGCCAGGACTGGCAGACGTTAGAATACCGGCAAGCTGTTCTTTTGTTGAGTCTACTGGAGAGTTGGGATCTGGACCACAGTTCCAGATAGATGAAGTAACAAGTAAAGTTACGTAATGTTTCTCATAACAATATGTTATATGATTTTATCATCCTCATATTGACCATCATCCAATGTCTATGATTAGTAAATAAATGTTGTAGTCTTGTAACTCATAGTTCTGTCATTATATTTTTTTCCAATTGTGCATACGTGTTGTTGTGTACATTGGTGGGGGTTCACTTACACACCAAGGAAAGGAGCAGTCAGGGAGAAAACCTGGACTGAGATAGTCGTCTATACTAATATATTTAGACTTAAAACATCTATCTTAAGCTAACCTTCTCTTTCCTATACCTTGGCGAATATTCAGCACAGTTCATTTCATTTTGTAACGAGCCACTTAGAGCTGTACGTTGGATATTCATGGGCCTAATCTATAGTTCAGCCATATAGATTTTGTCCCTAGTCAGTTTCTGACTATCTGGGGTTGCTCGCTAGTGAATAATACATTCATCTAGCCGGTGGGGCACCCCGACTTCTGACAGGCTTCATGTATCGATATTCCCATGGACTCTGCTATTCCCCCCGTCTAACGTTTACGTGGTCGGCTTCTTCCTCTGTTTCCATCTGGTCTGTACATCATTGCTTGTTGTGGTATGCTGTTGAATGGTAACCTACTTGCATGGCCAAACCATTTGACTTGCTGATTTCTAATAAAATCTAGTGCTGCTATAAGCCCCACGTTAGTCCTGATTTCTTCATTTCTGATCTTATATCTTCTTTATACCTTGAGTATTCTTCTCCGGAATCTCATTTCTTTTGATGTGATTTTTCTTTTCTCTTTTTCTGTCATTGTCCAGGTTTGGAATTGGTAGCATAGAGTTGGTAGGAAGACTGTGCTGTAAAGTGCTTTCTTAGTAGTTATTGATACATATTTGTTCTTTAATATTTTAATATTGGTGACATTTGTTCAATGAGTTGGCTTGCCTTGTTGCACCTATTTTCGATCTCGTCTTCTGGTCTGCCATTTGATGATATTATACTTCCTAGGTACTTGAAAGTTTTTTCTTGTTTCAAGGGATGTTCGTTGAGGTGAATTGTTGTTGTTTTTCCTTCGTTAGTTATAGTTATTACCTCTGTTTTGCTTGTGCTAATTTTCATGTTATGTTCCCTACACATTTCGTTTAGACTATTCATGTGTTCTTGTAATTCAGCTTCTGATTTCGCTATTAGTGCCTTGTTGTCCGCAAACAGGAGTTCTCTAATGGTTAGATTTGCAGATGGTCTTCTTCTGTGTTTTCGTCATGCGGTATTCTTGTGGTCTCCGTTTGGCTGGTTTCTTTACATATGTTGTCTATATATGTTATGAACAAGAGAGGGGACAGGACACAATCTTGTCGTACTCCAGATCTTATGGTGAAGGGTTCTGAGTGTCCTCCAGTTGCTATCACTATGCATTCACTGTTGTTATATAAGCTTCTACATAGGTTTGTTAGATGTGTACTCACTCCACATTGTTTAAGAATTTCCCACAGCTTGTTTCTATCTACTCTATCAAATGCCGTTTCTTGGTCGACAAAAGCTAAACAGTGTTTCATTGAATTCGATTGATTTTTCTATAAGTTGCCTAAGAACAAAAATTGCATCTGTGGATCCTGTGTTTTTCCTAAATCCAAGTTGTGTTTCGCTTAGCTGGGGTTCTATAGTTGTTCGTTATCTTTTCTCAAGAATTTTACAAAATATTTTCCCAGTATGACTCAACAGTGAAATGCCTCTGTATTGTGTGCAATCTCTTATGCTGCCTTTATTTTTCCAAATTGGGATAATTATGGCGTTTCCCCAGTCTCGTGGTGTCTGTTGTTCTACCCAAACATGGTTGAATAGTCTATGCAGCCATGCTGTTTCTACTTCTCATGCTGCTTTAATAAGTTCATTTGGTATTTCATCTTGTCCCGGTGATGTGTTCAATGGGGCTAATCTGATGGCTTCTATAATTTCTTCTTTTAGTATGTCTGGTTCTAGTTCTTCGGTGGCATCTGTGTAGGTTTCTTGAATTGATGGGAAGTTGAAAAGTTGTTCGAAATACTGCTTCCATCTTATTAGGATTTGCTTTTCTTCACCTATTGGTTCTCCATCTTCACTGTTAATTATTTCAGTTGGGTCAAAGGGTTCTCCTCTGGTTCTCATTGCACTTATCGTTTTGTAGAAGTTTCTAGTTGCCTCCTTGTAGTTTTTATTTAGGGTTTCTCCATACTGTTCCCAGTCTTTTTGGTTTTCCCTCTTTACTAGTCTATTCACATATCTTCTATATTTTATGTACTCACATTCCTGTTTGCTCTTTAATCACTTTTTATATTTTTCCTTTTTGTCTTTTACCGCTTTCTTTACCTCTGCGTTCCACCAACTTTTTTAATTTCTTTATCCGTGTTTTGCATTTGTTCGTGGTTCCACATGTCATTTTTGCTGTATTTAAAATGTTTGATGTGAACATCTCCCATTCTTCTTCCATCGTCTTTCTTTCTTATAGTTAATTTTACAAAAATTTAAGTTAGTTCTTTCTCATAATGTTCTCTTACTGTCTCGTCTTTAAGGTTTTTTAAGTTTACTGATTCGCATGGCATGTATTTTCCTGCTCTTCGCTTTCTTCTTCTGATGGTTCTTATAGCGGCAACGACTGCTTTATGATCTGTGTTTATATTTAAATTGGGCACTGCCCTTGCATCTAATATATTTCTCTTTCTGTTATTTCTTGTTAATATAAAATCAGTTTGGCTTTTAGTATCTAGATCGTTCCATTTATACCAGAAGTATACTTGTGAATCTTTATGTTGATAGAATGTGTTTGTCATATAGACTTCGTGTTGTTGGCATAGCTCTATCAGTCTACTTCCGTTATCATTCCTTTCATTATGCTGAACTCCAAATGCTCCCAGATGTTTTTCTATTCCCACGCTGTTATGTCCTAGTCTTGCATTGAAGTCTCCCATATATGATGCTGTCCTGCTTATCTATTTTACTTAACAAGTCATGGATGTCTTCGTAGAATTCCTCGCATTCTTGCTAATTTTTTTTTGGTATTACATGGTGCGTATATTTGTACATATGTTGTAAGTGTTTGTTATTTTATTCTCACTGTTATGATTCTTTCTTATATATATATATATATATATATATATATATATATATATATATATATATATATATATATATATATATATATTCATTTCTAGTATTCCTCTTGCTAGCCGTGGTTCGATGACTATTCCCACACCGTGTCTTGCCCTTTCTTGCAGTTCTACTCCAGAATAGACAAACGTGTAACTGGTGGAGCTCCTTGCATCCTTTCCCCTTTGTTCTGGTGTCCACAATTCCCATCAGTCCAATTTTCCTCTCTTCCGTCGTTTCTATAAGTTCTTCTTCTTTACTATTAAAACCGCAGATGTTCATTGTACCTATTTGTTGATTCGCTGACCTATCTCGTAGTCCATTAACATTGCCGGGTCGATATCCTTTTGGGTCAGTACGTTTATACTTAGTTTTTCTACGAGCAGTATGAAGATCCCCTGCAGGTTTGCTAAGCCAATCGCAGGTTTGGGACACAAATCTGACCACAGGGAGTCCACCCCCTATGACGAGCCAAAGCCCCTTTAGCCCATTCATTGCCTGTTCCATTTCTTCAAATTTTTAGATTTGCCTTCATTTATTCTGCTGCTGTCTTTGTATTACTATGATGTGTCTGTTTATCTTTGATTGCTTTCTTCTGTTCGGTTGTAATATCAATGTGGTTGGCACTAGCATAGTGTTCCAATAGTGTATTTGCAGCCTTTTGTTCCTGTAAGCAAGGCATTTCCTTGTTTAATTGTTATTTGTTTGTTTCTGGGTCCTTCATTGTTCATGGCTTTCACTAGTTTCCATAGTTTGTTTCCATCCCTGTCATATCAGGTTTTCTGATTTTCCCTCCAACAATCTGTTGTTGTTTGATGTACTGTTCTTTTATATTTTGCTGCGATGGCTCTGAGAGAGATTTTCGCTTCAGTTGTTTGTTCTCTCTCTCTGCTGTCTTCCTGGCATCTACAACTTTGTCCTCCAAAATTTGTAGTTCTTCAGTCTAGTATGGTTTGTAATGTTTCCTCGCTCCTCTTGGAATGGACTCAGTGGCCGCCTGTATTATTGCTTTGTGTAGACTTTCAACCATTTGTTTCATTTTGCCATGTCGTGTATTTATGTTTTCACAATATTTGTCTATTTGTATGGCAAATCTGTCCCAATTAACTTGTTTGTAATTCCAGCGAGGCAAATGCTATTGCTCCTGTGGAACATTCTCCATATTTATTACAAGCTTGGTTGGTCTGTGGTCACTACTTGCTAATTGGTCAAGCACATGGCGATCGATTTTGTGGAGGATGTCTCCTGTGCAGAAAGATAATTCTGGAGTAGAAGTAGTAAAACATCTAGACGAGAAGCTCAGTGTCTCGTCCGCTTTGTTGAGTAGATGGAGATTTGAGTCTATTTCCCACTCCTTCACTTCATCTCATCTGTTATCAGTATCTGGGTATCCCCATCTTTCTGAACGGCTATTAAAGTCTCTGACAATACTGCAGTGTGTGTGTGTGTGTGTGTGTGTGTGTGTGTGTGTTTCAATGTGAGAGTAAGTGTTCATGTGAGAGTGAGTGTTAATGTGAGTGAGTGTTAATGTGAGAGTGAGTGTTCATGTGAGTGAGTGTTAATGTGAGAGAGTGTTAATTTGAGAGAGTGTTAATGTGAGAGAGTGTTAATGTGAAAGTGAGTGTTAATGTGAGAGAGTGTTAATGTGAGAGAGTGTTAATGTGAGAGTGAGTGTTAATGTGAGAGAGTGTTAATGTGAGAGTGAGTGTTCATGTGAGTGAGTGTTAATGTGAGTGAGTGTTAATGTGAGAGAGTGTTAAAGTGAAAGTGAGTGTTAACGTGAGTGAGTGTTAATGTGAGAGAGTGTTAAAGTGAAAGTGAGTGTTAATGTGAGTGAGTGTTAATGTGAGAGAGTGTTAAAGTGAGAGCGAGTGTTAACGTGAGTGAGTGTTAATGTGAGAGATTGAGTGAGAATGAGTGAGTGAGTGAGTGAGTGAGTGAGTGAGAGTGTGTTAATGTGAGTGAGTGCATTAATATTAGAGAGAGAGAGAGAGAATGAGACAGTAAGATAGAGATAGAGAGAGCACGTGAGTGAGTGCGTGAGCGAGTAAGTGAATGAGCGAGTGAATGAATGAATGAGTGAGTGGGTGAGTGAGTGAGTGAGTGAGTGTTAATGTGCGTGAGTGCTAATGTGAGAATTAGTGAGGGAGAGAGACTGCGTTAATGTGAGTGAGTGAGTGTGTGAATGTGAGAGTGAGAGGGAGAGTGTTAATGTGAGTGAGAGAAAGAGCGAGAATGAGACAGTAAGATAGAGTGAAAGAGAGAGAGAGAAAAAAAAAATGAGTGTGTGAGTGAGTGAGTGAGTGAGTGAGTGAGTAAGTGAGTGAGGGAGTGAGTGTTAATATGCGTGAGTGTTAATGTGCGTGAGTATTAATGTGAGAATGAGTGAGGGAAAGAGACTGCGTTAATGTGAGCGAGTGTGTGAGTGAATGTGAGAGTGAGAGGGAGAGTGTTATTGTGAGTGATAGAAAGAGAGAGAATGAGACAGTAAGACAGAGTGAGAGAGAGAGAAAGTGAGTGAGTGAGTGAGTGAGTGTTAATGTGCGTGAGGGCTAATGTGAGAATTAGTGAGGGAGAGAGACTGTGTTAATGTGAGTGAGTGAGTGTGTGAATGTGAGTGAGAGGGAGAGCGTTAATGTGAGTTAGAGAAAGAGAATGAGATAGTAAGATAGAGTAAGAGATAGGAAGTGAGTGAGTGAGTGAGTGAGTGTATGAGTGAGTGAGTGAGTGAGTGAGTGGAGTGAGTGAGTGAGTGAGTGTATGAGTGAGTGAGTGAGTGAGTGAGTGAGTGAAGTGAGTGAGTGAGTGAGTGAGTAAGTGAGTGAGTGAGTGAGTGAGTGAGTTAGCGAGTGAGTGAGTGAGTGAGTGAGTGTCTAAGTGTGTCTGTGTGTATATAAGAAGTTCGTTAACATTACAAAATTAGTAACAAGCAAGCATACAATGTCCACGCCAGGAAATAACAATATGTGAAACCTTCCACCTGAGTGGGCCGCCATTATCTAGCGGAAACTCAATCCCAACATTCATCTGACTTTCCAAATATTACATCCGGTCATGACAGGAAGCTTAGATTTTGAAGTCACAAAATTTAGCCTCGAGCCCAGAATGAGCCGGCTTAAAATTATGGTGGCCATCGACAAGTCATAAAAAACACAAGAAACAAAAACATTAATGACAAACTACTAAGGAGAAGGAAAAAATATTAAAAGCGATATCTGAACCTACATGATGAAGAGGTTGGAAGTGAGGCTGAAAGTTCTATAATAATGGAAATATTCCAGAATGTTCTGGAATATTAATAGACGATGATTAGAGGGTGTTTTTGAAGTGATGTTATCGTCTCTTTGATTTCGTTTTTCTAGATTTGACCTTTTAAGATCATAAATGGCCGATTTTTTATAGAAGTAATTTACTCACGCTAGAAATTAAATTTTTATTATCGACCTATTTTCTGATTGCTCGCATATTTATGTGCTTTCACATTTATTCTCGCATATAATTTTGTTTCCTCTGGGGTGAGTTATGCAGTGCTTGGTTCGTCTTGTCTTTTATATTCTTGTTCCTTTCATCGGCGTTTCTTTTAAACTAAGTGTTCTTTGATGTGCACGCATTTGTCTGTATTTCTGTTACATGTGGTATTCACTCTTTGTAAACTCTATTGTGAACATAATGTGAATATTATGCTGCTTGCGATTTTTATTCATCATTCGGAGGTCAGCAAGGCTAAATGGATAAGAACGCGCACTCTTAAACACCGGGTGTGCTGATGCCGAGGTAAGGGGTTCAACCCCTTCACCGGACAGTTAGACTAAAATGTTGACATGTCGTCCTTGACTTGGGGACGTATATTACAAGTACCTGTAAAGTCGGAGTGGGTTCGCCCGATGGCGAGCGACACTGGTAATAGGGAAAGCTAATTCACACGCAACATTCAGTCCAGTGCTACTAGAAGTAGTGTGTGTGGACTACTCTTGAGTTCAAAGCGAGTGATCACAAAACAAAATTCATTCATTCATTCATTCATTCATTCATTTAATAATAACATGCATGGTCGTTTCCGATTACGATCATATTGATGATGATGTAAGGAAGGAAGGAATACTAAGAAAAATAAGACAGAATATGAGAAATGTGTCAGCGAGAAAGAATGAGTCTAAAGAGAGGTCGATGGAGAAATAAAGAAATAGAGATTTGTGAAAGAAAGATAGAGGGGAGCGGAGAGAGAGAGAGAGAGAGAGAGAGAGAGAGAGAGAGAGAGAGAGAGAGAGAGAGTGCATGTGATAGAGAGTGAGACAAGAGTGCGACAGCGAGAAAGATAGCATCAAGCTAAGAGGGGGGAAAAGAGACACAGCAAGCGAAGGAAAGTTCTGAAAGAGAAATTGGTAGCGTGTGTGAGAGAGGGTGAGGTAGAAAGTAAGAGACAGAACTCGAGTGATAAAGCCATAGTGTGTTAGACAGCGAAAGAAAGAAAGAAAGAAAAAAATAAATAAAGAAATAAATAAAGAAAGAAAGAAAGAAAGAAAGAAAGAAAGAAAGAAAGAAAGAAAGAAAGAAAGAAAGAAAATAACGAACGACAAACGAACGGAAGAAATTTTATTTTCAGAGAGAGAGCGAGAGAGAGAGAGAGAGAGAGAGAGAGAGAGAGAGAGAGAGAGAGAGAGAGAGAGAGAGGTGGAGACATGTCTAAAGAGAGGCAGACAGTGAGACAAAAAGTGTTAGAGAGACAGATATATATATATATATATATATATATATATATATATATATATATATATATATATATATATATATATATATATATATATCGAGAGAAAAAGACAGAGACAGACAGAGAGGGAGAGAGAGAGGAATAGAGTGAGACAGAAAGAGACAGACTGAGACAGATGGACACACAGAGAGAAAGAGAAAGAAAGAAAGAGAGAGAGAGAGAGAGAGAGAGAGAGAGAGAGAGAGGTGCAGAGACAGACAAAGAGACAAACAGAAAGGGAGAGAGGCAGAGACAGACACAGACAGAGAAGGACAGAAATAGAAGACATTGCGACCTGGTGTACACAAATGCCCTGGCACTAGAATCACCGTCGCCCCCCAGGCACCACTCTAGAGTAAACACTCCCAGATCATTTCTATATCATTTCTATTGATTGACACCTCAAAAGACTGCCGGCCTAGGTGGGCAACACTTGACAAACACGGGTATCAAGGGCAGCACTCGCTTCTCGCTCCTGCTCAATGGCCAATGTCGTAAAATGTGTGCATGGCAGAAATTGGAGTCCGTTTAATGACATGTTCGTTTTTCTGCAATATGTATATACATATATATGTACACATATATACATATAAACATACATACACACATATACACAAATATATATACATATACACATATATAAACACATAAACACATATACATATATACATACTTACACACTAATACTCATATACATACATATACTTATATACATACATACAAACATATACATATATGCATACATACACATATATACATATATTCATACATATACACATATACATATATACGCACATATACATATACACACATATATACATATATACATACATATACATATATACACACATATACACATAAACATATATACACATATACATACATATACATATATACACACATATACACATAAACATATATACACATATACATATATACACACATATGCACATATACACATATACGCACATATGCACATATACACATATACGCACATACACATATATACACATGCATACATACATACATACATACATACATACATACACACACACACACATACATACATACATACATACATACATACATACATACATACATACATACATACATACATACATACATACATACATACATACATACATACATACATACATACATACATACATACATACATACATACATACATACATACATACATACATACATACATACATACATACATACATACATACATACATACATACATACATACATACATACATACATACATACATACATACATACATACATACATACATACATACATACATACATACATACATACATACATACATACATACATACATACATACATACATACATACATACATACATACATACATACATACATACATACATACATACATACATACATACATACATACATACATACATACATACATACATACATACATACATACATACATACATACATACATACATACATACATACATACATACATACATACATACATACATACATACATACATACATACATACATACATACATACATACATACATACATACATACATACATACATACATACATACATACATACATACATACATACATACATACATACATCATTGGCACCTTGCCGTCTTGACAGACGATAGTTTGTGCTTTAAAAAGGCATAATAACTTTTAACTATGGCGGTAGCGAGTGTGACTGATAAGGCCAATTTGCGCTGTAAATGTCCGTTCACAGTGGGTGCATGTGAACACGTGGTCATTTCCACCATCATGCACCATCTTACGTCTCAAACGCTTGGTGTGTGACTTTTCTGCAATAATTTTCTCCTTTGACTTTATTCCATTTCTGATATTTGCCCTCCATGCAACACGTTCAGTGGCGACTTGCTCCCAATGTGCATTATCAATGCCTGTATCAATCATGTCCCGCTTACACACATCTTTGTATCGTAGTAGAGGCCGACCCTGAGATCTCTTACCCATCTGTAATTCACCAAAAAAGATATCCTTTGGTATTCTACCATCATCCATCCGCCTAAGATGTCCTATCCATCTAAGTCTACGAAGACTGAGCATGGAATAAACTGTCACACAACCTGATCTTTCCAATACTTCAGTATTTGTGATTTTGTCTTGCCACTTAATACCAAGAATTCTTCGCAGACACCGCATATGAAAGCTGTTTAAATTGTTCTCTTGGTGTGAGTAAGTTGTCCAGGTTTCACTGCCATAGAGAAGAGTACTAAGGACACAGGCTTGATAGACAAGGACTTTTGTTTTGGCAGTAAGCTTCCTGTTCTCCCAGACTCTTTTTCTTAACCTGTTCATTGTTGTTGCTGCCTTACCAATCCGGATGTTGATTTCCTGATCTAGGGATAATTTGCTATTTACCACCGATCCTAGATATGTAAAATGATCTACTATCTCTAGTTCGGCGTCGTCAATAAAGATTGATGGTACCCCATGTGCACCTTGTGACATAATCTGTGTCTTCTTTTTGCTAATTGTTAAACCAAATTCAGAACAAGCATTGGAGAATGCAGATAGTAGACATTGCAATTCTTCCTCAGAGTGGGTCGTAACTGCAGCATCATCTGCAAAAAGCAACTCTCTGATCAGTACCCTCTTAATTTTGGTCTTAGCCTTCAATCTCTGAGCATTGTAGAGGCCGCCATCTGAGCGTGAGTGAATGTATATACCACCATCCTGATCACGAAATGCATATTTCAGTAGAAGTGAAAAGTATATTCCAAAGAGGGTGGGAGCTAGTACACAACCTTGCTTAACTCCACTCTTGATTTCAAATTCTTCAGAAGTTGCACCATCAAACTTGATTATACCCTTCATGCCTGTGTGGAACGATTCCACAATAGACAGAAGAGTTGGTGGGCAGCCAATCTTCTTTAGTGCCTTGAACAGACCCTCACGACTGACCAAATCAAATGCCTTTGTGAGGTCGATGAAGGCAATAAACAGTGGTTGATTCTGTTCACGGCATTTTTCTTGCATTTGTCGCAATGAGAATATCATATCAGTGGTAGACCGGTTCTGTCGAAAGCCACACTGTGATTCGGGGTAGACTTGATCTCCTAGGACTTGAAGTCTGCGCAGAACAATTCTGGCAAATACTTTTCCAACAATACACAGAAGTGAGATACCCCTATAGTTGTTGCAGTCGCTCCGATCGCCCTTGTTCTTGTACAGTGTTATGATGCTTGAATCTTTGAAATCCTGTGGGACTTGTCATACATACATACATACATACATACATACATACATACATACATACATACATACATACATACATACATACATACATACATACATACATACATACATACATACATACATACATACATACATACATACATACATACATACATACATACATACATACATACATACATACATACATACATACATACATACATACATACATACATACATACATACATACATACATATACAGTTCAGGTCATACAAGAGACAGCATTGCAGATATAGACATATTTCAAGCGAACGAAAGAAGAAGAATACATACATACATACATACATACATACATACATACATACATACATACATACATACATACATACACACACACACACACACACACACACACACATACATACATACATACATACATACATACATACATACATACATACATACATACACACATACACACATACACATATATACGTGCATGCATATATATACATATATTCATACATATACACATATACATATATACGCACATATACATACACACATATACATATATACATACACATAAAAATGCGGTATACTTGTGACGAAACGCGTTTATCTGTCTTGGGTCGTCAAGTTCCCGCACTATTTTGGCGCGTCATCGGGGACTTTCCCAGCTAAAAATAGACTGAGGGAAGCCGATGGAGGACTTATTATCTAGAATCATCTCGAAACACCGGAATTCGAGTAACCCGTGATGCTGGGTATCGCTCTAACTTCCCGTGCAGAGAGATCTAGAAACTCTAGGCGGGGAATGACGTGTTCCCGAGAAAGTATCCTTTCTCAAGAAGCACTCGCTTCTTGTGCGCATTGAGTTGGCACGAAGCGGGAAATTGGCTAAACCAGCCATTCACTTACTTTTGTTCGAAGAGAACAGACGCTGGCCTGAATGTGAGCCATTTTTGTGTTGCGTCTCACCTCAACCATGATTCGGCTGACTGTTATGAAAAGGAAGCTGAGAAGCCCTTGAACAGTTCGGAAGCTGACTGGAGAGCTGGTTTCACCATGCAGGTAGATATTTGGTTAAATCATTTAACTTTGTACGTGTGTTCCACACGCCATTGTTCTAACCTCATTACCTATGCGGATGTCCTTGCATACTAATTAGCAAACCGATCGATAACGCAGGTGACAATTAATCGTGGGTTTGTTTACCGTGTGCTCGCGAATCAGCTGTTAGGAACGCCGTAATGTGATGTGGGCGATTTGGGTTCCAAATATATGTACCATATATTGCCAATCGTTGCATCTATTAGGTTGCTGTGTTAGAATAAAACCTAGTTACTTGTGCCGGATGGAAACTTAGATTATGTCAGTCAGTTGCTGAAGCCAGAAGAACGGTTAGAAAACCAGGTAAGTTGGTAGGTGGAGATTCAGACAAAATTGTGCTTAGTTACTAAGTAAAGGAAGAACTTAGTTCTGTGCCACCAGGAATGCTGTAACTATTGTGTAAAAACTTAATAGTGAATTCATTGTGTGGAACAGCGGATTTCTGTGGAAAGGTAAGTGGCTTTGGTGCTATATCTATATATATATATATATGATGTGACATTGTGTATATATAGTAGTTCATGGCATGGGATACTTCCTGGGGTAATTCCGAACGCCGAATAGCGCGACGCGTGATAACACTGCGTGCCGTCGCGATGTAAATATGCGTTCTGAAATCTTGTCTAAGCTATCCTGTTTCTTTCATACTGGCGCTAGTGCGAGTGAATGCTAAGGTGCTGGAAGTATGGAAGGATGCAGGAGGCTGTATGAGACTGGGGAAATATCGAATATGGGGGATGTGAAAGCAAGTTATGAAAGTATGTGTTGGTAGACCAAGCCAACGATGAAGTTCAGTCCAGGCCAAGGCTAAACCACTTGGGAGGACAGAACTGGAACAGTACCCTTGGAACATGGGGGGGGGGGGGGGAACATGTATTCTCAAGAAGGCTTCTTGACTCTAAGGCAGAGTCTGATAAGAAGAGTTTGCTGTGGCGTGGGCAGGTGGTCCCACCAGCAACCAGGCTTGTGTACATATTGGATGTGATCATGTACTATTCCTATATCCCGAGGGATGGTATATTGATCAAGATTATGTTTCTTAATGTACATTGATGATGTTAGGAACGAGTCTAGGGACTCTTTACCTATTTGTTTAGTTCGATTAAATTAGAACAATAACAGCCTTGTATCATTACTGACGTTAGCGATGACTGGTAGATGATTAGGGATAGGTGAGACCAATGATCAGACTCGTCATTCTGATTTCTTGCTCTGTTTGACGGGCTGTTCTGGGAGGCCAGCTGACATTTGTGAACCCATGCTTGACTACTCTCCATATAGAGATAATGCTTTGGTTATATGGATAACTAACTAGCATGACTGAGAGTTGAGTAGTTATTGGTAGGATGCATGTGGACTAATGTTTGGGCCAGTATACTCTCACCGGTCGCTCTTCCTTTTCAGGAGTTTGCCTGTTGAGGAACCAGTCAACTATAATTGTTGTTGGCAGAAAACCACTTCGTGTGACAGAGCGAAGGGTTCAGTTCTTTACTTATCACGCCAGACTCCATCACACCAGGTACCCAAGGTGATTCACCATGCGTGAAGTTTGCTTCA
This sequence comes from Cepaea hortensis, assembly GCA_963921405.1. Classification (NCBI taxonomy): domain Eukaryota; kingdom Metazoa; phylum Mollusca; class Gastropoda; order Stylommatophora; family Helicidae; genus Cepaea; species Cepaea hortensis. Next base: position 49,382,382 of record OY992879.1, read on the forward strand.
AGACATACAACTGCCCTGAAGGTGCACGTGTGGGAAATGATGGCTTGTGATCGTTTAAAATAGAAGATACTCTGTTTTTGCCAGGAACATTTCAGCATGTTGAGTAATCATGCTCGACAGGGAACACCGGTCCGTCTGATTTGACGGGGGTTCTGCCTAAACGCAGAAGTAACTAATCTTCAGACACTTGAATGGTTCTTTGGACAGCTCTAGTGGCAGGTCTTGAGAAGAACTACACCAGTATTGACGTGTGTCAAGTGTAACCCGGTGGAAGGGACTATGGATTATAGTCCAACCTGAATTGTTTCCGTAAAATAGATGTCTGATTCTATTAATGTACTGTTTCCGTATCCAGATTATCAACTGTGTTCTAGAAGGACTCAGTAACTTTTCAGTAGCCATAACTGATCCTACAAAGTGTGACTGTAAGAGACCATTGAATTGGTCAATGCCATATCGGTTCTGCAGTGGAACTGTGCTATGAGTGACAGACCATTCGGTTGGTCAGTGACTATTTAGTTCATCGAAGTAACCAATACTTGGAGCCAAGTCCAGGAAGATTGTCTCCAACTCGGTTGTGTTCGAGAACTGTATTACCAGTGACTCCGTGGGAGTGTTATGGATGCAGTTGGTCCAGTGAAGTGTGGTCCAGCAGTGACTCGATTGTTGTGGTTCCACGTTCGGGAGACGGAGTGGTCTCCAAGGTTCTAGTCATCTCACTGGAAGGAAGCCGGGTGAGTGGCGGACCAACTGGACGGGACATCTGCATCCACTCTACTTCTCACCTCGATGAAGACACCTACATCTCTAATTCTGTCTCTACTCTATCTTCTATTGGTGTAAATAGATTCTTCTATCAGGAAGTTCATTTCAGTTCTATATTCTCAAGGGTAGAATAAACTTTATGTAAGTTGACTTGCTCTTTGTATAATGATTGAGTGTGGTCTCGGACGATGCCTAAGTGTTCATTGTTCAACAGGTGTAGGTAGTTAGTGGGGGTCTAGAATCTGGAGGGGTGTGTAGACGTAACTAAATAACCTGAAATCAACCACAGAGAAACAAAGTGTATCTGCTCGTCCAACCCCTGGGGCTAGAATACACGGGAGTGCTAGAGACACCTCGGGTGTGGTTCACTCTCAATACCCAAGGTGAACCCGAAACACTCCGTTACAGAGTGGGGGCCCGTCCGGGATTATTCCAAGATCTTTGTGTGTTGTAGACCTCTCACATAGGGATAGGGACTTTGTCTTTATCCTCTACTTCAGTCTACATAAGATTCTACTACTTCTACCTATCTCCTAACTGTCTGACGGACATTTGTGTTGTGGTGATTAGTTAGTACTATTGATTATTGATTCATTGTATTGCTTCACCCACACCTACTTGAGTACCCACCTATCATAGTCAACATGTCTACCCAAGAGTTAGACTTGGACAAAGTTCAGGAAACTGGACGTAAGTCTGGTCTTGAAGGAGATGCTTTGAAATCCTATGTCCAAGAGGTGGAAAGAAATTTTCGCCAAGAGGAAAGAGAGAGGAGGAGAGCAGAAAGAGAACTGGAAGCCAGTAAAGTGGCTCTGGAGGAAAAGAGGATAGCGGCTGATACTGAAATGAAACGGCTTGAGTTGGAAGCCGAGAAAGAAAAACGTGACCATGAGTATCGAATGAAGCTACTTGAGGCACAGGTGCCTGCTACAGGGGTAACTGATGGTGCTATGGGAGGAGGTGTACCTCCTGGCTCAGAGTCAACCAGTAGACGTGACTACCAGGCTATGAAATGGCCTTTACAGCCGTTCGAACCCGAGAAGGAACGGATAGACCAATACTTAGAGAAGTATGAAGCCATGTCTATTGCCATGGGTCTAGACAAACAGAAATGGTGTTTGAAACTCTCCCAGGGACTCCGTGCCGAAGGTTATGAGGTGTATGCACGCTTACCACCGGGTTTACAGAATGATTACCCGGCATTGAAAGCGGCTCTCTTGAAGAGATTCGAGATCACAGCGCACTCATACCGAAGGAAGTTTCGGACAGCGAAGCGAGAACCTGGTGAACTGTTTTCAGCATACAGTGTGAGATTGAACTCATACCTTCTTAAATGGATGGCCTTGGCCGGATTTAAGGAGGAGTATGAAAGTTTGCGTGAGTTGATGGTTGTAGATCAGATGCGAATGCAAATGTCTAAACCCTTGCGAAACTTCTTAGGTGAGAATGGGGCTGAGAGATTGGATATAGTCACCAAGTTAGCCGAAAGATACGTTGAAGTCTATGGCGAGACTGGGGACACCAGTCCAACAGATCCGAGATCGAAAGATCCGGATCAAGGTAAGTCAAAGAAGAAGTCAAAGAAGACCCAAGGTTCTGATGAACCAAAGAAACAGGTAGGCTCTTTAGAGAAGATCTCCAACGTCAACCAAGGTAAGAATAGCCCACCTAGTTCTCCAAAGAGGAAGTGGAGTGAACGATGGTGCAAATTCTGCAAGTCCAGCACTCACAATACGAGTGAGTGTAAGAGTAAGCCCAAGGACTTTCACTTTGCTTGTCTTGCAGAGGTTAGGGATAGACCTTGCAGGAAAGTGAAGTCGGTTGATGGGAATGGGGAACCAGAGCGACCTCCAGTGGTTGAGAGAGTAGAAGTGAATGGGCGACAGGTGTCGTGTCTCTACGACACGGGATTGCAATTTTCAGCTGTAATTGCATCCCACCTGACAGGCCCAGAGCAACTCACCGGGGAGATGACGGAGATACAGCCAGCCAGTAGGAGTGCTGTGGCGTTACGTTGCCCGATTGCCAATGTGGAGATTCGGAGCAAGTACGTTACTGGACGCATTCAGGCGGCAGTCGTACCGGATCCTCTCTATCCCCTAATTCTAGGCCGGAAGTACGTGTTTCTGGGCGAACCAGAACACCCTAGCATCCATAAGTCTAGGCAGGTCAGAGATACAGAGGAAGAGGGTCTCGAAAAGGTAAGTCTCCGAAATCCTCACCCGGATAGAATGAGTAATGCTCGGAGCAAGGATGCGACGGAGTGTCCTTGTTCGGAATGGTTGCCCAACAATGAAAACCCGTTAACTCAGGGTAAGTTCAACTCTGATAACCAGTCACCGTTAATTCAGACTGGGACAGAGAAAAGGCAGAGGGAACGTAAGTTGGTTCCTGAGAGCTTCAGAGCTAATCTGCTGCGAACGGTACATGTCAGGTCCCCAACCGGACATCTGACTGTAGGGACAACCAGTAAATGTCTATCCCGGTACTATTGGTGGCCGGGAATGACAGGCGACGTGCGCAGGTATATTAGGTCTTGTCCGGAGTGCCGTAAATGCACACCTGAGAAACGGACGAAGACGAAGATATCCTTAGAGGTTGGAGACCGAGTTCTAGTACTCCTCCCAATCGAGGGGAACGAATTCGAAATCGGGTGGCAGGGCCCATTCCTAGTGGATAAAGTGGGGCTCCACAAGCACTATGGAGTGGTGATCCTGGGAAAGTCTACTACTTTCCATTCCAGTCTCCTCATGCGCTATGAGGGGAAGCCCGATGATAAGTCCACCAGCCCAAGGGCGCAGAGATTCGCTGAAAGAACGGTTCGGGGTTCCGGTCAGGTAGCGGAAAGCCTGTCACACCATAGGAAGTCCTATATGTATGTGCAGGTACCTTCTTCGGTTCAGCCCGGTGCTCGGGGGAACATGACCGGCCAAAGGAACACCCGCAGTGCTAACTACACTGAGAACCGTGGTCGAAAGAGGTGGGTTGTGTCGGAAGGGACACAGACCCTTGGTCCCTCAATCCGACCGACTGCAGTCCAGCTGGGTCCTCGAAAGGGGAAGCTGGAGTTGCAGAAGTCCAGTAAACTCTGGCAGGAACGATCGTTAAATCAGGTCGAGACGGGAGCTCTGGTCCGCAAGATACTGCGAGATGCCCGATCGCAGTAGCGGAGTAGGCGTTGATCACCCGTGATACTGAATAGCTTGTCACCCCACCGAATGTGGTAAAAGTATTCTATACAATATTGACGGGTTAGACTTCCTCACCCGCCATCAGACGCTGAGAGAACAGACGCTGGCCTGAATGTGAGCCATTTTTGTGTTGCGTCTCACCTCAACCATGATTCGGCTGACTGTTATGAAAAGGAAGCTGAGAAGCCCTTGAACAGTTCGGAAGCTGACTGGAGAGCTGGTTTCACCATGCAGGTAGATATTTGGTTAAATCATTTAACTTTGTACGTGTGTTCCACACGCCATTGTTCTAACCTCATTACCTATGCGGATGTCCTTGCATACTAATTAGCAAACCGATCGATAACGCAGGTGACAATTAATCGTGGGTTTGTTTACCGTGTGCTCGCGAATCAGCTGTTAGGAACGCCGTAATGTGATGTGGGCGATTTGGGTTCCAAATATATGTACCATATATTGCCAATCGTTGCATCTATTAGGTTGCTGTGTTAGAATAAAACCTAGTTACTTGTGCCGGATGGAAACTTAGATTATGTCAGTCAGTTGCTGAAGCCAGAAGAACGGTTAGAAAACCAGGTAAGTTGGTAGGTGGAGATTCAGACAAAATTGTGCTTAGTTACTAAGTAAAGGAAGAACTTAGTTCTGTGCCACCAGGAATGCTGTAACTATTGTGTAAAAACTTAATAGTGAATTCATTGTGTGGAACAGCGGATTTCTGTGGAAAGGTAAGTGGCTTTGGTGCTATATCTATATATATATATATGATGTGACATTGTGTATATATAGTAGTTCATGGCATGGGATACTTCCTGGGGTAATTCCGAACGCCGAATAGCGCGACGCGTGATAACACTGCGTGCCGTCGCGATGTAAATATGCGTTCTGAAATCTTGTCTAAGCTATCCTGTTTCTTTCATACTGGCGCTAGTGCGAGTGAATGCTAAGGTGCTGGAAGTATGGAAGGATGCAGGAGGCTGTATGAGACTGGGGAAATATCGAATATGGGGGATGTGAAAGCAAGTTATGAAAGTATGTGTTGGTAGACCAAGCCAACGATGAAGTTCAGTCCAGGCCAAGGCTAAACCACTTGGGAGGACAGAACTGGAACAGTACCCTTGGAACATGGGGGGGGGGGGAACATGTATTCTCAAGAAGGCTTCTTGACTCTAAGGCAGAGTCTGATAAGAAGAGTTTGCTGTGGCGTGGGCAGGTGGTCCCACCAGCAACCAGGCTTGTGTACATATTGGATGTGATCATGTACTATTCCTATATCCCGAGGGATGGTATATTGATCAAGATTATGTTTCTTAATGTACATTGATGATGTTAGGAACGAGTCTAGGGACTCTTTACCTATTTGTTTAGTTCGATTAAATTAGAACAATAACAGCCTTGTATCATTACTGACGTTAGCGACGACTGGTAGATGATTAGGGATAGGTGAGACCAATGATCAGACTCGTCATTCTGATTTCTTGCTCTGTTTGACGGGCTGTTCTGGGAGGCCAGCTGACATTTGTGAACCCATGCTTGACTACTCTCCATATAGAGATAATGCTTTGGTTATATGGATAACTAACTAGCATGACTGAGAGTTGAGTAGTTATTGGTAGGATGCATGTGGACTAATGTTTGGGCCAGTATACTCTCACCGGTCGCTCTTCCTTTTCAGGAGTTTGCCTGTTGAGGAACCAGTCAACTATAATTGTTGTTGGCAGAAAACCACTTCGTGTGACAGAGCGAAGGGTTCAGTTCTTTACTTATCACGCCAGACTCCATCACACCAGGTACCCAAGGTGATTCACCATGCGTGAAGTTTGCTTCAAGACATACAACTGCCCTGAAGGTGCACGTGTGGGAAATGATGGCTTGTGATCGTTTAAAATAGAAGATACTCTGTTTTTGCCAGGAACATTTCAGCATGTTGAGTAATCATGCTCGACAGGGAACACCGGTCCGTCTGGTTTGACGGGGGTTCTGCCTAAACGCAGAAGTAACTAATCTTCAGACACTTGAATGGTTCTTTGGACAGCTCTAGTGGCAGGTCTTGAGAAGAACTACACCAGTATTGACATGTGTCAAGTGTAACCCGGTGGAAGGGACTATGGATTATAGTCCAACCTGAATTGTTTCCGTAAAATAGATGTCTGATTCTATTAATGTACTGTTTCCGTATCCAGATTATCAACTGTGTTCTAGAAGGACTCAGTAACTTTTCAGTAGCCATAACTGATCCTACAAAGTGTGACTGTAAGAGACCATTGAATTGGTCAATGCCATATCGGTTCTGCAGTGGAACTGTGCTATGAGTGACAGACCATTCGGTTGGTCAGTGACTATTTAGTTCATCGAAGTAACCAATACTTGGAGCCAAGTCCAGGAAGATTGTCTCCAACTCGGTTGTGTTCGAGAACTGTATTACCAGTGACTCCGTGGGAGTGTTATGGATGCAGTTGGTCCAGTGAAGTGTGGTCCAGCAGTGACTCGATTGTTGTGGTTCCACGTTCGGGAGACGGAGTGGTCTCCAAGGTTCTAGTCATCTCACTGGAAGGAAGCCGGGTGAGTGGCGGACCAACTGGACGGGACATCTGCATCCACTCTACTTCTCACCTCGATGAAGACACCTACATCTCTAATTCTGTCTCTACTCTATCTTCTATTGGTGTAAATAGATTCTTCTATCAGGAAGTTCATTTCAGTTCTATATTCTCAAGGGTAGAATAAACTTTATGTAAGTTGACTTGCTCTTTGTATAATGATTGAGTGTGGTCTCGGACGATGCCTAAGTGTTCATTGTTCAACAGGTGTAGGTAGTTAGTGGGGGTCTAGAATCTGGAGGGGTGTGTAGACGTAACTAAATAACCTGAGATCAACCACAGAGAAACAAAGTGTATCTGCTCGTCCAACCCCTGGGGCTAGAATACACGGGAGTGCTAGAGACACCTCGGGTGTGGTTCACTCTCACTACCCAAGGTGAACCCGAAACACTCCGTTACAATACTGACTTACAAGCCGTTACTAGCTGTCAAGATTTCCTCAAATCAAAACACATTGTACAAGAACGTATACCATTCAACTTGGTGGAAAATGGACAATCGACACCGCACCGGATTGGAAAATGCACACTTCGTGCATCTGCGCGGATATGGGGAAAAATGTGATCTCGGAAATAGTTGGGATAAAAACAACAGCTACCAGCCTCAGATCTCTCACTTGCCACAAACGCATCGTAACTACAAGAAAAGTGCCAGTGTCTGTAGAAACTGGTAGCTCTATACTCGCTATGAACATGTTAGAACATTTATTACAGTGAGAATAGCTGGACCGAAGCTCATCAGCCAATAGATTTGGAAACACGCCGATTCTAGTCCTTACATCTTGTTGTTTACATGTGGTGATTGGAGCATTTCATTGAAATGAGGTAAACAATGCTATATTTTATATTAGTTAAGTTTAGTCGGTGAGTCTTTTTCCCAGAAGAAGAGTTGGTAAGTCGACTGGCTTAACACATGTGGTGAGTTCTTAAGAAGTTAATTATAATATATTTAATTGTTATAGTTTATAAGATAAACTATGCATTAAGAATAACCATAGTGAGGTTTATTTTCTCCCAGTTAAACAACTTAGTTAATGTATAAAACATTAGACACATGTTGTACATTTCATTTCTTAAGGTAAACTCAGTCAGTAGTGATTTAGAGTAGGAGTAACGTAAGATGTAAGAAAACTCAAAATCCTTAGTGCAGTGGTAAGGAAACTGTTTTACATGTGCCCACAGTGGTAAGTCAAACTAGTGTAATGTGTATAGTCAAGTAGATTGAGCACATTAGTCAGTAGATTTAATTTTGACATAAGCACGTGGAAAAACAAATTTTGCTAAATACTTGGAGAATTTGATAAGTATTCCCAATGATCACATAAGTCTATATCATTGAAGAGCATGCTTGTGTCCTGTGTGTTTCATTATTGTAAACAGATGTGAATGTATCGTTTGATAAAACCCATCAGTATGAATGACTTATCATTCAGGAAATATTATAATTTCTGATGAAGAATGAGGTTCTAATATAATGTAATTGTGGTTAAATCTGTGAATTTATCATGTGTAAAGCACAGACATATACTAATTGTCATTCCTGCGGATATGATGTGTCTGATAAGTCATTGTGAAAGGAGATATTTAATTGTGATATCAATGATGTTAAACATTGTAAGTTATCATTGGGAAATCACATAAAGATAATTACCCACCTTACATGCACATATGAATGATGTCTGATAGATGGGAGAATTGATCATCCATGCACATATGAATGATGTCTGATAGATAAAAGAATTGATCATCCATACATATGAATATTATGTTTGAGAATGAGTGAATGCTTCAAAGGAGTAGTATGAGTTAACATTCAATCTCATGATAGAAGGCAACTTGAATGTGTAATGCCATGTCTATCAACAGAGAACTTGTTCGGCATAACCCATAAACTGAATAATAATTTAGTACACTCTGACGCATTAAAACACATTGTATTAAATATCACTTATCGTACAATCATCTCGGTTTGTGCGCTAAGCACGACATAAACCATATCATACATTACACATACTACACGCATCTGGGTTTGTACATTAAGCAAAATCCCACTTTGTAGTTCATGTCACTCATGTTAACACATATGGTCCAGTGTCCTGACAAATGTAATACAACGAGGATGATGATGATGACTGTAATGTAATGATAATAATGTAAGAATGATAATGATTGTAATGACAACGATATAAGGAAACCATGATGATGTTGATGATGATGATAATAAATATTACATCCATGAGAATGGAAGATAACTTCTCACTTGAAGCATTTAATGAAGAAGAATGCACCTGAATGCTATACAACAATTGATTCCATGATGTACTTATGTTTTTTTTACAAGCAACTACTCATTACAATGGGAAATTATTTTAAAATCCATAATGTATGAGACCCTTTTTCCTGAATAGAAAAAAGATGTAGAGAACAAAACTAGGTACAGAAGAGAATGGCCAACATAATTGTCAAATTCCAAATCCATCAAGGTATTACTTAAACTATAGACTTGAAGGACAGGCATAAGTGAAGATGAAACTGTTCATCTGCTAGTTAAACCTTGAACACCTTATAGTGGAAGATTGGAGTGAGAGCAAACAACTATGTTGGTGATAACTAATTGAGAACACCAAGACTATCTTTCTTCTATGTTTATTTTTCTCTAGGAACTAAATTCCTTTTATTGTTTTCACTTGCTTTGTTCTTAGGCTTTTAATTTCATTTCTAATGTCATATTGATGTCATCATTAGAATTATGTGATTGATGGAATTTCAGGTAGTGGTCATACTCATGTAGATCCAGACCTGACTTGGTGGAGATTGAATGCGGCACCTGTTGAGTGAGCACATTGTTGAGTGATGCCCTTGATAGAGTAGTGCAGAAACTTATCTACATGCACACGTTCCATTTGTCTCATAGGAGAGGTACTCTTTATTTAAACATTTACCTGCCAAAAATGGAAAGAAAACCAAGAGCCAACTTATAATGATCTACTAAGACCTGGAACACTAAGACTACAGAACATATAGCAATTAATTGATAGCCCTAGGGATTCCCAAAGCTGGAAGTGGAGACCCCTGAGTGTAGACAGTTCTTTTTTTTTTTTTCGATCATCCAGGCCAGTAAAAGATTAGAAGTACATGCCACTGAAAACAATATAGTTTTTATTATACACATTATAATTGGCACATCAATTCTGTATAATTACCATTATATGTACATGTCCTTATTTTATGACAGGAAATTGTAATTTTGAATGCAATTTACAAACTTCATGTTTGTGTTTATTAAATAATAAAAAATGAGGTCAAGTCATGTATTGGTTGTATTTTTACTTGTCATAATCAAATTGTTTTATACTACCCTAGATAGAATTAATTAGTTGGTAGAGGAGAGGCAAGGAACCACTTAAGGGATATTTTGGGTATAAAAGGGAATACAACTTTTTCAGTTATTTCCTGAAGGTATTCCTTGGTTCTCTAAAACTCTATTTCTGGTCCCAAACAATTGAGTCAGTACAGCTAAATTAATTAAACGGGCAGGATCACATTGGGGAAAAGGATTTTGCATCCTTTCTCTCTTTGGGGTTGAGCCATCAATCTCGAGGTATCCGACAACATATATACATACATATAATAAATGGATTTTCGTCCATCACGAATGATGAGGACCATTCATTCATTGCATCTTTTGATTTGATGAAGAACGAATTACTTGACTTGCGCTTTAGTTTGGATTATAGTGAGGTAGTGGTCGCGCAACTCCATCGACCTCACTCTCTCGTCTGCGTCCATCTGGTTCCAGTGGCGAGCATGGCAAGACGACTGGAGACGAACACAGATGCAGTGGTGGACATTAGGCTGCCACGGCCAGTTATCCCTGTATATAGCGACTCAACGGTCGTTCCTTTGATGTTCAGTTTTAAGACAAGAGTAGCGACAAGCGAATGAGCGTATTATTACTGATAGGATCAACCAGATATCCATCGCCTCGACGGACTGACCGCCAGAACAGACCACATACACATGCGGCTAGCGAGAAACTGCCTACATAAGATATTGCTCGTCTACGTTGCGAAAAAATCTCCCCATTAACGGCTGAGCCTCATCAGCTCGCAATGCATATGGCCACTGACAGGACAGACGTTCATGCACACGCAGGCCAAGAGTAACATCGCTAAAGCGCGCCCTCCCGGTACAAGTTGATACATGCAAAACCACTGGACGCCTACCAACGAGCTTTCAAGCTACGCCGGCAGGACTGACCGAAAAGCTATACATACATATACATATACACACACATATACACATATACATGCATATACACATATACATATATACACACATATACATATATACACACATATACATATATACATACACATACATATATACATACTTATTATACATACTTACTATTTTTCCGATGAGCTTTCAAGCTACGCCGGCAGGACTGACCGAAAAGCTATACATACATATACATATATACACACATATACACATATACATACATATAAACACATATACACATATACATATATACACACATATACATATACACACACACATATACATACACATACATATATACATACATATACATACATACTGTGATATACTAAAACGTCTCTACCAACCTCCCTTGATTGACGCTTTAAAAAAATACAACAAGCCATAGTAATGACTGTTTAAGTACCGTACTCTGGGGAAGAAAACAGCGATAGACTGACCGTGGCACAGCCAAATTTATTTGGCCTTAGTTTAAAATCTGGGTCTGCTGATTATGCAAGTGCCTGGCCAGACCGGCGCTTGATATTAAAACAAAGGGATGAGTAGCCATGTTGGTCAGTGAAGACAAAGGGAACACACGTTAGCCTTCCCCTGCGAGGGGAAGGAAAAGTAATCTAAAATATGTCACTCTCTGGAGCAATTGTTCTAGAAGAGGAGCAAGTGGTGGATTTGGATGTATCACCAATCAGGATCCTGAGTTATCAGCCTGATGAAAGTGAGTCAGGACTAAATGTCCTATACATACAGTCTGGATCTAAACACCAACGTTAACTGCCACACTTATCCACTGCCTAGCAGCAAAAGACATGTACGAAGATGATCGACACTCAGCGATTGATATTCCTACTTCTGTCAGGATATCCAGGACGGATCTCTGTATTTAATTTTCCATCCAGATAAATGGATATTCAGAATACACCGACACCAGAGTAGCATCTACTTTTACATCTGGGAGGTACCGCCTGATGCACCATCAATCCGCGAGGTCAACGAAACTATAGGACATTCCCAGTTTCCTATTCAGCAATGAATAATCCTTCGACATCAGTCTTGCAGCGGCAAGATAAACACCATGTTCTAGATTTTTAACACCAATGGGAATACACTGAAATACACCATGACAACAGATCATCCACAACAGGTCATAGACCTGAAGACCAACTAAAACACCCTGAAATAAGCCATATCAACTCAAGATCTCAGACTGAAACACCATCAGAAAGACCATATTAAAGAAGCTAGCGGAGTAAATGCCTCTATGCATGCAACAACAAGAATCATCTGATTGTTTGCGACTCCCATTTTGTGTGTTGGAATTAATATTCTCCAGTTCGATGTCCGCAGGAGACCACTCCTGGACATTGTTCCAGATGAAATAAATGAATGACTCTCAGCATTGTATGTCCTACATTGAAAAGGTAAATACTGAATCAGAACTCTTTGCTGGTTCCATATCGGTCTGATTGCCCTATCACCAAGTGTGGGATGGCGTATCAACATGAACCGGGTGTGTGACAAAGCCTGTTGAACTAAATTGGGAATCGCATAAAATAAACCGAGCTGCTGGACAGTCGTCATATTTTTCATCGATAAGATGGTATAGGAAAGAACCTTGTGCGAAGACTCAAGTTGAATCTCCTGAAAGTTTGACAGACCTAGGCACCTATTTCAATTGGACACAGAGCCCACTTGCAACAGAAGATTTTTGAATTTAGCCCCATGGAGGGGATTAAGTGATACATTTATTTCCGAATAGTATGGATTATAAAGATTCACCAGCCAACTTCATTGGACATAATATGAGTAAAACATGACTGTGAGTACATTTATTTCTGTCCCCGGATAAATATGGACATTATCTGCTTCGCACTGGAGAAGAATAACCGACAGCAACACCTAAGTATAAAGGAATAAAATTAAATAATAAGTTTAATTATTAGTACTAATTGTGCTTTATAAGTGGTTTCTTTCATGCCATGGAGTTGTAAGGTCAGTAGGTTTTTTTCAATGAAGGGTATAACCAAATAGTGGTTGTTGTTTTAGTTGAGTATTCTGACACCATCTCATTAATGTTTCAAATATGAGAATTGTAAATGGTGTGAGAAACAATTGTTTTATATGTTTGGTTTTGCTGAACTTAGACCATTGTTTTGCTTTTATTTGTGTAAAAGAGGTCAAGATAGTCGAACCAATTAGTGGTTGTTGTGTTGTTTGTAATAACATTGTTTTTTTCTTGGGACAATAGGGTCAATGTGTTTTTGATATTGAAAATCATTCCCATGCCTGTTCTGGAAATTCAGTGTGGTCATTACAATTATCTATATGTCTAATCACATCTTGATGTAATGCCTGAACTACTTGTCCAAAAAAGATTGATGTTTACGTCAATTACGTGTTGATATTTGTTCAACAGTGGGTGTTATATATGTTGTAAACAATTAATGTCCTCTAACACTATATACAAGTTAACATGGTGACAAGTGGGAATGGAGACATACACATAAATACAGTTATAAACAGAAGTGAAGTATTTTCCTTCTTGTGTTTGTGGTAGAATTCCATGATCACCTCGCATTCTAGAAGTGAAAAGAGAATCTAACTAAACCTCTTAGACACACTTAACAAAATATTCTCATATATTAAAATCCACACCCCACACACACACACACACACACACACACACACACACACGCACGCACGCACGCACACACACACACACACACATACATACGTACGTACGTACGTACATGCGTACGTGCGTACGTGCGTGCGTGCGTGCAGGCAGGCAGGCAGGCAGACAGACAGACAGACAGACAGACAGACACACACACACACATATATACACATATACATACATACATACATATACGTATATACATACATATACACATATACATACGTACACACATATACATATATACATTTTTTTGTATATCCTTTACAGGACATCGCTGTCAACATAAACATCTTTCAGCTGATTGTTGATTTCTTGGCAAAATTACGCTCAGTAGTTTCTAAACCACGTTTTCACTTCACATTCAACTTCGGAGTCATTCGCGGAATGTCTCCCGCCAAGGTGGGTTTCCTGTTTATGCTGACAAATGTTTGTCCCGTAAAGCAGTGCATAGCAGGGTAGAAAACGTTAAGAGGGTGAGTCAATAAGTAAGTCACACAGTGGGATGGTAGGTCAATAAAAACAAAGCACATAGTTCTATGCAGCCGATTTTGAAGATTTGATAAAACAATGGGATAAGTGCATCATTGTTCGTGGAAATTATGTTGAGAAACAAAGGGACAATGTATGTATAAAAATAAACTGGTTTCAAGTTATCATCTTTAGTTATTTTTCTACAACTATTTGTGACTTACTTATTAACTTACCCTCGTATAATAATGTACATTTCCATTCACTGAGCATTCAAATTGTCAAAAATGCTACCAAACAGAACAAGTAACACGTTGACCCTAGTATGGCTATATATCATCCTTCGGTCCAAATGTGAGATCAGATGTGGCGATATATTATCCTTCGGCAGTGTTTAACCAGTGCTACAGTGTGGGTCAGAAACACGGAGAATGACTAACACAACTACTAATAAACTCCATCCATCATGTGCAATGCCGATAAGCGTGGGTGGTCATGTTTCGCCATCTCACTAGGTCACCAGAGGCGTGGATCAGCCCAGTATTCTAGAAGGTAAATAGCCATCCTGAGAAAGCTAAGTGGAACCACATGGGGAGCCAGTGGGAAAATACTTAGCAAAGTTTATCAACAGAGCATACGACCACACCTGGAATAAGGGTCAACTGCGTGGTGTTCGGCATAAAAAACCACACTACAAGAGCTGGACAAGGTGCAAAATCAAGCACTTAGAGTCACCACAGGAGGGAGAGATCAACCCCTATAGTGGAAATGGAGAAGATGGGGAGGACACAAGCACTGAGAGAGCGCAGAGATACTAAAACACTAATCCAAGCAGAACAGTTCCTCAGCTTGCCAGGCTTGCCATGTCACCCTACGAAGAACAGATTTGAAAACCTAGCTATGGGGCGCTTGAAAAGAAGTAGTTTTATCCACCAGGCCAAACGACTCTGCAGAGAAACCACCGATCTGCCCACAGTTGGTATCCCCCTAACAACTATTCAAGAGCGGACTCAATGGAAAGATGAACATGGAATATCATTACAAATCCAGACAAAAGTGAGAGGAATATTTGACAAGGAAGAACAGAACAGTGTGCAGCGCAGAACAGCCACTCTCAGCTTTCTTGGTAGAGAATGCCCACAGGACCTCTGGATCCGAGTCTACACAGATGGGTCAGCACAAAATGCTGTTCAAAATGGAGGAGCGGGAGTGTACATAGAATACCCAAATAATACTAGGGACACAGCTAGAGTACCGACAGGAAAGTACTGCCATAAATATGATGCTGAAATTGAGGTAATCAAGATAGCAACAGAGAAATTACTAAATACCAGCAATGGTACACAACCTGTGGTGCTATTGACAGAAGCACAATCAGTACTAAGGACACTACTTTCTGAACTTAGCACTCAGCATAAGGTCACCATACAGTGGATACCATCCCACTGTGGAGTACCCGGAAACGACAGAGCTGATCAATTGGCTAAGGAAGGACCCAAAGAAGAACAGCCTGATGTGCCCGTTACATACCACCAAAAGAAAAGAATGATCAAATCAGCCAGAAAGCCAGCAAAACCTGCTCAAGATGACTACCACATTATGGACAGACCAGAACAAGTCATTATTCTGCGCCTCAGAACAGGACACAATAGATTACGCAACCACATGTATACAAAATTCAAGATTGTGAAACATCCATGTGCACATGTGGATTGGCGTCGCAGACAGCAGAGCACATACTCCAAGACTGCCCAAAATATAACATATGTAGGGAAACCTTCTGGCCTAGAGAGACGACATTGGAAGATAAACTCTATGGACCGCTGTGTGAACTGAAAAAGACAGTTAAATTCATACAAGAGACAGCATTGCAGTTATAGACATATTTCAAGCTAACGAAAGAAGAAGAAGAAGAAGAAGAAGAAGAAGAAGAAGAAGAAGAAGAAGAAGAAGAAGAAGAAGAAGAAGAAGAAGAAGAAGAAGAAGAAGAAGAAGCCTAGTATTCTTGTCTCGACCATACCACTTGGCCAAGCCATCCATGTATTTACTTCTCTGCCTTCCCCTTGTTTTCTTCTCCTCGATCTTGCCAGTTGTCACCAAGTTCTCCAATTTATTTCTTCTCATAACGTGACCAAAACATTTTGACTGTCTACGTCTAATTTCTCAAATCAATGTACGATTTAAATTTGTTTCTTGTAGGACTTGGTCATGGTTTTTCTGTCTGTCCATGATATTCTTTGCATTCTCACCAGAAACCACATTTCCACAGCCACCAGATGATTTTCAGCTTGTCTGCTCATTGTCCACGCTTCACATCCATACAAAAAGTACAGGTTCTAAGTAGCACATCAGTACCATTTTTCTCGTTGCAAATAAATTACTGCGCAGAATAGCGTAACGGAATCACCAACGAAGAGCTCACAGAGAGA
Organism: Cepaea hortensis; assembly: GCA_963921405.1. Classification (NCBI taxonomy): domain Eukaryota; kingdom Metazoa; phylum Mollusca; class Gastropoda; order Stylommatophora; family Helicidae; genus Cepaea; species Cepaea hortensis. The sequence continues at coordinate 49,398,792 of OY992879.1, forward strand.
ACTAAAATCCCAGTGCATCTAGAAATTTAAATATTGAGCACAACCCACTACTGGCAACGCTGATCGCACTCCGGTATGAACCTAAGGCCTATCCACGTCAATATGGCATCTAGAAATGATGAAAAGATGCTGATACAGAGGAAATCAGGGGACAATATAACAAGACACGCTCTAGTCTGAAAACCACAAGGAAAACGATGTAGCAGGAGACCAAACATGAAGAACATTACAGAGTGTGTATGGACTAAATAAAATTTACCATTGACAGTAACACGGTTACGAGGGAGATAAACACCACTGATGTATCTAACATGAGCGTGTGTGTTTTTTTCTTTCACTCGCTTGCTTTTAACTCAAGCGTAGTCTATACACACTACAAGCAGCACTGTATTGAATGTTGCGTGTGGATTAGATTTCCTTATTACCAGTGTACCTGACTATCAGGCGAACCCGACTTCAGAGGTACTTGTAATTTACGTCCTCAAGTGAAGGACGAGAAGTCAACTCTTTAGTCCAACTGTCTGGTGTAGTGCTTGAACCCGCTACGTAATAGAGAAAGCTAATCCACTCGCAAAAATTAGCCAAGTGTAGAATGTGCTTGTGTTCAAAGCGAGCGGACATGGAAGAATATCCTGTGAAATGCTGCTTGTGCTTGGGCTATACTACACGTTAAAAAAGTTGGTAGCATATCTTTTACAGGACGCAGCAGTCAACCCCAGCATTTATTGACTGTTCGTGATTTCTTGGCAAGTTTACGTTCAGTGGTTTGTCATTGCTTTCTGAAAGACCGGCACTCGTACCCTTGTATGGGAAACCAACGCAAGGCGGTCTGCTTGCAAATCGCCCGCAGCTGTGTTTCGAACGTGGTATGCAGGATTACGAATTGCGACCGTAACGCCTTCGCCGCAACCACTATACTACACGAGACTCCCTTGATACATCTTTCATCTATTATTAAAGTAGCCACATACTTAAATACATTGGCTTATTTCAGAATGGTGTAGCACCGCACCCCTGATCGTCGCTAATGGATGGATCTTCATCTTCTGCGTTCATCCTAAGAGTTTTTTCGGACGTAATTATGTTGTGCCAGTTTACAGCAGAGCTACGATACTTGCACCTTCAGGCCGACACATCCGACTTCCGCGGGCATTTGTTTACCGGGTTAGCCTTCCCGGGTGTAATGGATGGATTATTAGCATCTTCGGATAAGGGCGAAAAATTATTCGGACCCATATGCATGTTAAAAATAACCCAGTTGGAAGTAATATAAAAATGAAGGCAATTGTCCATGTTAAATTAAGAATTAGCAAACCCAAACACAAAAGGATTCTGCGGACTAGTGGTTAGTGTGCCCTACTATCAAAGACAATGGTCCAAGTTCAATTCCCAGAACCGATAGAGTATTTGTTCCCGACCAGTATGGTTCTGGATTGGATCCAGACTTAAATAAATCCCATACAATTCACAGCTCTCGGTGACCTAAAGCCGACGAGGACGGGAACAGGGAACCGCACCTCATAATATCATGGCATAGAATGTAAAACGCCGTTCTCCGTGGCCGAGGCCTTGCGAACATGATTCGTCAGTCGCTTACCTACGTTCGAAAACAGCTGCGCCCGATTTTTCCATAATCCCATTTCGTGGGGCTGGTGTTGACCGGCTAACAGACAAGATTAGTAGGCTGGCTGTAAATCGTAACGTTACAAAGGCAAGCATTCATATTGGTATTAATGACACCATGAACAACCAACAAATCACAGCATCTCAACTGCTGGCACTCTTGAACGGGTTACGTAACACTTTTCCTAACTCGTCTATATTCTTCTCCTCCATCATATCACCGAGGTATGAATTCCAGCGTCGTCTAGCTGACGTAAATAACAACATACTGCAGAAGTTTTGTTCTCACAACAACATACAGTTCATCAACAAAACACCGGTGTTTATTTCACAGGCTGGGCACCTAAAAAGCGACTTTATAAGGATCAAGTACATTTGCCAACATTGGGTACCAGCTTGCTCGCCAAAAATATCAAATACCCAGAACGGACACAACCTACATCCAATAGTGGATCGCGTAGGACACTTCTAGCTACTCCACCTAAAGTTCAACCCAGACGACATACTCCCGCCACATCAATTACCAATAGGCCAGAAGAGTGCAGACCGCTAAAAACCACGGAACCTGACATACAAGCCAGACGGAACAATTTCACCACACCAAATCCATACAATATGCCATCTTTCACACAGGAGGGGGATGATTATGAAGATAAGTTCCCTCTTCTCCACAGCAAGGAACAATCTCGCAGTAACAACAATGTGCCACCGCAGCCTCCTGTTAGCCACGAATCAGAGCCTGTAGTTGGAAGTCGTTACACACCCATTAGAAATCAACAGTATCCGTTCCATTGTGACCCAGAGTTGTTATCCCTCACACGTTTTAGCGCAGCTTCACTTCGCCAGGCACTTATGATGTCGCTGAACCAAGGACCATCACAGCCTGGTATTTACTAGCAATTCAGCACAAAGCAACACTGGATCTCGGTACAAGAAAAAGCCTCTCCTAGAACGTTTATGTGCATACTTAGTTATTGCTTTCTATAGCAACGTATTAGATTTACTAACTATTAACATTGACTCGTATTGACGTCACAGACGTACTTAGTTGGATATCTTTTATAATACTTCTTATTGTGTTTATACTGTGAGTGAGGGGGTTTCATTGCTCATCCTTACTGATCTTTATACGTATTTTGTGTGTGTGTGTGTGTGTGTGTGTGTGTGTGTGTGTGTGTGTGTGTGTGTGTGTGTGTATTGACAGAGATTTTACTGTTTCTCTGTACTTTAGAGAGTGTATTGTTATAAGGGACGTAAGTTGTATTCATTTTTGTGTTTAAAAAAATTCATGACTACGCATTATTAAAATGTCTAATAAGTACGAACACTGGCTCAGTAATAATGGGCTCAGAATCGGGCACTTAAATATCTGCCATCTATTAGGGAAGCTGCCTAAATTATCACTTATACTTAATCAAAATTTTCACCTGTTCGGTGTTAGCGAAAGTCGATTAAATAGTAACATCTCAGATGAAGACATCGCTGTCAGAGGCTTTAATACCATTAGAAGAGATCCCTATCAGAAACAAGAGACGGGCATTGCAGTTTATATTTCTAACTCGCTTAACGCCCACCGTAGGCTAGATTTTGAAACCTGTGAGATTGAGTGTGTATGGCTTGAGGTTAAGCTTCAAAATCGCATACCCCTAGTAGTTGGCTATCTTTATCGAAACCCCAGTGCAGGAAATATCTGGTATGAAAAATTCACCACTATGATGGATGTAGTCTTTAGTAATGCGAGAGAAATAATACTGCTAGGCGTCTTCAACATAGACACTAACAAATCAAACAAAACATGGGAAAACATAATAGAGTCATATAACTTCCAACAGTTAGTCAAACAAGCCACTAGAATAACAAAATCATCTGCAACACTTATAGACCATATCTATACAACATGTGCTGACAACATCACAGAATGTACTGTACCTATTAATGCTATGAGCGGTCACTACCCAGTATGTTGCACGTGGTCGAAAAGAGGTACCAAAACTCCGAAACACAAACATATAAGTATAAGATATAGAAATTATAAACACTTCAATCAAGATGCCTTTTTACAAGACTTGCTCAAGTCATATCTGGACTATGTTTACCAGCTTCCTGACCCAGATGATGCTCTGGACCACTGGTTGAAGATCTTTCAAAGTGTATTTGATAAGCATGTTCCATTTAAGGAAGTTCGTGTTAAACATAACAATAAGCCCCCGTGGATAACACAGGAGGTAGTTGAACTTATGAGAGACCGGGACAGGGCACATAAAAATAGAGATCTAACTATGTACCATAGTCTGAGAAACAAAGTTCAATATGTTATTCGAAAGAAAAAGAAAAACTATTTTAAGAACTTAATAATAGATAAAACCAACACTAAAGATATATGGAAAGTAAATAATACCGTGACAAACAAACACAAATCATCACAATCGTTACCATCAAATCAGGTTACATGTGATCAATTCAGTAATTTCTTTCAGTCCGACATAAACCAAATGAAGTCTGCAATACCAGATATGCCTCATGACAGATCTTTATTATCATCATTCTGTGAGAGCAAATGCTATGGAGAAATTCTCACAAACATACCGCTAATGACGACCACTGAAGTATTTACTCATCTCAGTAACCTAAAAAACAATAACTCATCAGGACTAGATGGAATCAGTAATCGGGTCCTTCGCTATGCTGCACCGGTGATCTGCGAGTCACTAACTTTTATATACAATCAATGTCTCACCAAATGTCACTTCCCATCAGCCTTTAAAATCGCTAAAGTGTATCCTCATTTAAAAGCTGGTTCATTAGACGATTGTATCATGAGTAATTATAGGCCAATTTCCATATTATCCTAACTATCCAAAACGGCTAGAAAAGCACATCCACAAAACAACACTAGAGCACTTAGTTCGCCACAAACTAATAGCTGACAGTCAGTCAGGATTTCGGCCAAAATATTCCTGTCACACGGCCCTAACAAACATGATAGAAAACTGGCATCAAAATATTAACAACAATACTCTATGTGGAACGATGTTTATAGACTTTAGAAAAGCATTCTACATGATAGATCATACTATCCTAATTAAAAAATTAGAAACAATAAAAGTAAGCTTTAATATAGTGACATTAATAAACTCATTTTTATTAGACAGAAAACAAGTATCACACAATAAATCTCTTTCCCGAGCCATTACCATTAATACTGGAGTACCACAGGGGTCTATTCTTGGTCCTCTGTTATTTGCCATTTATATAAATGATCTTCCTTTATATCTGGCATCGTCCTGCAATCTATTTTCAGACGACTGCACAGTATATACAAACTCTTTTGATCGTAATGTGTTAGAATTATTCTTGCAACAGGAAATAAATAGTGTAGTTAACTGGAGTAATGCAAACCACATGCAAATTAACATTTCTAAAACTAAATCTATGTTAATAGGAACCAGGCAAAGACTTCACACTCTAAACTCGCAGAGAACTCTTCAGCTGCACATTGGTAGCACGACTATAGAAAGTGTAACCGAGCACAAGGCACTGGGTCTTATCATAGATCAAAATCTATCTTTCAATTCCCATGTTCATGCTCTAGTTAAACAAATAGCAAAAAAAAAAAAAAAAAAAAAAAACAGTATACCAACTTGCCAAAATCAAAAATTTCCTCGACGAAAACACAAGAAAGATATTCTATACTTCCCACATACAAACACATATTGATTATTGCTCCACAATCTGGGATGGATGCTCCAAATCAATAATAAAACGCCTTTTTCACTCCAGAAAAGGGCAGTGCGTCTAGTCAATGGTGATAAGCTTACAGACAATTCTAACCTACATGAACGTCTTCAGTTACTGCCACGCCACAAACGCCTACTTTTTAATAAGGCTAAACTAATTCACAAAATCCTATTTCAAAATGCTCCAAGCTACCTTTGGCCATTATTTAAATATAATGCAAGACATAGCGAACGACTAAATATACTTCATGTCCCTAAACCTAGGATAGACTTATTTAAAACAAGCTTAGCATACTCTGCCACTCAGTTGCGGAACAATCTTTCACAAGAAATCAAAGATACCACCAATCATTATACATACAGTCGCAACCTGTTTAAACACTACCTCAGGGCAGACTACATGCCCCCTTAAAAAAACAGCAACAAAGACAATAATAATGGTAAATTATCTCGAACGACAACTAGCCAAAAAAACAAAAAAAACAACCAACAACAACAACATGCCCATATGTATGGCACTTTACACCCACCTTGGGTATTCATGATGCCCATGTTAAACATTGCTTCAACGAGTCATGTATTATTGATTATTTTTCATGCGTTTTAATGCTTATTGTTCTTTTGTTGTCAAAGAATTGCTTCATAAGAGATGTTGAATGAAAGAATGTATGAGAGGAAATAGAGAAGAAGGGCAGAATGTCAGACGGGCCTGCGTGCCCAATTCTTAACCCTTGGAAAATAAAAATTTACTTACTTACTTACTTACTTACTTACTTACTTAGTAGCAGACCGCGTCGCACTGGGTCTTAACGTGCTAATATGGGAGCCGGTCGTTCAGAAAGCAATGGCAAATTACTGTAAAATGGTGGTGTTGACAGCGATGTCCTGTAAATAGGATATGAGAAAAAAAAGAGAAAAAAAAGAAAAGAAATTAAAACGGTCTAACAAGCTCCAATGGCAGTATAGGGTGTATTTTTATTGATTGTGGGGTGTTTGAAAATATTGCCGTTCCAATTTTGCATTCACCCTCTGTGGAGTTCATGCAAAATAAAAGATAAATACAAGCCTTGGAACGGCAATATTTTCAAAACCTCCACAGTCATTAAAAATACAACCTGTATCTGAGCATTGCACGTGTGGCCGCGGTAGCAAAGCAGCCACCACTCCTGAATACCAGCGTCGTCATGTGTTTGGATCCCCTGTCAGGCAAGGATTTACGAGGGTAAGTTAATAAGCAAGTCACAAATGGCTGTAAAAAAAAAAAAAAAACTAAATATGATAACAATTTGAAACCAGTTTATTTTTATACATACATTGTCCCTTTATTTCTCAACATAAATTCCACGAACACTGATGCACTTATCCCATCGTCTTATCGGTCCTTCCAAACCGGCTGCATAGAACTGCGTGCTCTGTTTTCAAAACCACGTTTTCACTTCACATTCAACTACGGCGTCATTCGCGAAATGTCTCCCGCCAAGGTGGGTTGTCAGTGTTTATGCTGACAAATGTTTGTCCCGTAAAGCGATGCATAGCTGGATAGAAAACGTTACGAGGGCAAGTCAATAAGTAAGTCACACAGTTCTGTGGGATGGCCGGTAAACGAAAATAAAGCACGCAGTTCTATGCAGCCGGTTTGGGAGGACTGATAAAACGATGCGATAAGTGCATCAATGTTGGTGGAAATTATGTTGAGAAATGAAGGGACATGTATGTATAAAAATAAACTGGTTTCAAGTTCTTATCATGTGTAAATATTTTTCTACAGCTATTTGTGACTTACTTATTAACTTATCCTCGTGTATTCCCCACTGACCTGTACTCCCTGGAAGAAACATAAAAATAGGCATGCGGGAACCCTCTGGGAAATTAAAGATGGTGGAACAATATAGACTATACCAGTATCGAAGGCCGTTTGGTCTTCAGTGTGGGGTCAGGACAATACATCGACAACGTCTCTTGGTCTGATCAAGGGTTCTATAATTTACTATTGTCGTAAGGCTTGCTCCGTGGTGAAGAGGTTACGGACGCAATTCGTAATCCCGCATACCGCGTTCGAAATAGAGGTGCGGGCGATTTATCAGCAGACCACCTTTGCGTTGATTTTCACACATTGGTATGAGTGCCGGTTGTTCAGAAAGAAATGGCAAACTACTGAATGTAAACTTGCCAAAAAATCACAAACAGTTTAACCATTCTGGGATTGACTGCAACGTCCTGTAAAGGATATACAACTAACTTTTTTAAACAGTTCACGTACCTATATAACTCGATCTATCCTGAAAGGGACATTTCACAACTGAAAATGGAAGTATTTTCATTTATTCTGGTAGAGATGTCGGAGGCCAGAGTGGAGTGGCATTTTGTTTAGATAAGACAACTGCAAAAGCTTTAATGGGATATAATCCAGTTAGTGATAGAATCCTCACTATTAGACTTAAAGGCCGTCCAAAAAACACAACTCTCATACAGATATATGCACCTACTTCAACAGCAGAGGAGGACGAAATTGAAGATTTTTACAACACACTACAAGACACATTAAATAAGATTGGTCATAATGATATAGCAATAATAATGGGAGATTTTAATGCTAAAGTAGGTGCAGGAAGAGCTGAAAATGAGAGACACATTTTAGGAAAATTTGGATTAGGAAATAGAAATGATGCAGGTGACAAATTAATTGAATTTTGCACAGAAAATGAGTTAACGATAGCCAACACACTTTTTAAACAACATCCAAGAAGACTCTTCACATGGAAGTCTCCAGACAGTTTTACCAAAAATCAGATAGATTATATTTTAATACAAAGAAGATGGAGATCAAGCATAACATCTGCAAAAACCCTACGAAGTGCAGACTGTGATACAGATCATCAGTTATTAGAAGCAGATCTGAAATTAAAACTCAAAAAGCTTACCCGAGGACCAAGGCCACTTCGTTTTGATCTCACACAAATACCGGACGCATACAACATAGAAGTTAGGAATCGCTTTGGGGTCTTGATGTCTGTACAAGAAGAAATGACACCTGATGAACTGGCAGTACAAGCTAGAGATATCTTGATAACTGCAGCCAAAGATTTCATTCCGACCAAGAAAACGCACCGTAAGCCATGGATTACATCAGACACGTTAGAATTAATAAAACAACGAAGGGAGCTGAAACAGAAAGGAGATGAATCCGATAGTAGGATGAAGTATAAATCTTTAACTCGAGAAATAAGAAAGAACACAAGAAAGGACAAAAATCAATATATACAAGATAGCTGTACCAGAATAGAGCAATATCATGAGGCTGGAAGAGATTATGAAATGTTCAAGGAAATGAAGTTATTGACAAGAAATGTTCAACCTCAATTGAATGTTATCTGTGACAAGATGGGAAATACCTTAACAGAATCTAGACAAATTCTAGAAAGATGGCAGGAGTACTGCAGTGGAATGTATGATATGAGTGACAGTGAGGATATGAATGAGATACATGAGCCAATGACAGCAGAGACAGAACCTGAACCCTCATTAGATGAAATTGCTTGGGCTATAAGGAACCTGAAGAATGGTAAATCACCTGGATGTGATGAGATACCAGCTGAACTAATTAAAGCAGGAGGAGAAGAAAGCATACACATATATCATGCATTATGTACAAAGATTTGGAAATATGGTATATGGCCAAAAGATTGGAAGAGAACTATCTTCATTCCAATACCAAAAAAGGGCAACCTGAAATTATGCACCAACTATAGAACTGTTGCCCTGATAAGTCATGCAAGTAAAATTCTACTAAAAGTCATAATGCGACGACTTAGTAAGAAAATGGAAGAAGAGATTAACGTAGTTCAAGCTGGATTTAGACAAGGAAGAGGAACAAGAGATCACATATTCAACATGCGTTTAATAATAGAGAAGTGCAGAGAATTTAATGTAAACCTATTCTCATGTTTTGTGGATTATTCAAAGGCATTTGACTGTGTACAGCATCAGAAACTTTGGGAAATCATGAGTAATATGGGCTTTCCTTCACATGTAGTGCATCTCATAAAAATGCTATATCTAGACCAACAAGCAGCAGTTAGAATAGATGGCGAGACATCAGATTGGTTTGACATCAAGCAAGGAGTCCGTCAGGGCTGCGTGCTGTCACCCTATTTGTTTAACCTGTATGCCGAAAATATAATGAGAAATGTAAGAGATGATATAAACAGGGAGCCATATGATGCCCTAAATATCGGCGGTCATGACATACCAGAGATTCGATATGCTGATGATACAGTATTACTATCCACAACACAGAATGGCATAGAAAACCTAATAGCCTCAACACAATTGAATAGTGAAAATCACAACTTATATCTTAACATAGCAAAAACTAAGATAATGCATACAGATAAAACTACTATGGAGGAAGAAATATACATTAATGGGAGAAAATTGGAGGTGGTGGAAAATTTTGAATATCTTGGGTCATTGATTACGAATAATGGTGACACAATGAAAGAAATAAAACGGCGACTATCCATTGCTCTTCAAAGACTAAAACAGATGAATAAATTATGGTGTGGGACAGACAGAACTACAAAAATTAGATTTTTAAGAGCATGCATCTTTCCCATTGCAACATACGCCTGTGAGACATGGACACTTACTAAACAAGCTGAACAGCGCATACATGCCTTTGAATATAAATGTTATAGACGAGTTCTAAGAATATCTTGGGTAAAGAAAAGAACAAATGCATCCATACTTCAAGAGTTGAATATTGAGGAGGGATGGCTATTAAAGACGATAAAACAAAGAAAATTGAAGTATTTTGGTCACTTGAAACGTCACGACAGTTTGGAGAGAACAATAATGGAAGGGTATATGCCTGGGAAGAGAGGAAGAGGAAGGCCAAAGAGAAGATGGGTGCAGGATGTGGCGGATGATCTCCAGATGGGTGTATCAGACGCGGGACATCTTGCTTGTGATCGAGAAGTTTTCCGGAGGGTTGTTATGGGAGCGAGGTTCTGTAAAGGACATGCTACTGAATGAATGAATGAATCCTGAAAGGGGTGGGCGCGATCTAAGCCACTCCGCCATGCCAATTTATCACTTTTAATCACTTTTGAAAGTTTAATAATACCATCGTCATTACCATGTCACTTGCAGTATGGCCAGGTCGATATTGTCTCCTCTACAGATCTGTCCTCGTATGCTCTTAATCATTTCGACTGGTGGCATTCTTCTAAGCTATCTTGAGACAATGAAGCGGAATATCTCTGGATCTGTCTCTCCCTTGTCTACGACAGTAGGTCAGAAAGTTATGCACCACAATTATTATCTCTTTAACCGTTAATAACATACACATGAAATGTAATCACAATGTTCGTGCACATTTGCAGCAAACATTTCTACTTCTCAACATAATCCCCATCAACTTTAATGGCTTTTCGCCATCTTGACACAAGAGCATGTATCACAGATCTGTACCACACTTTGTCCTGTTCTGGTAGCAAGTTCTTCACTGCATTAAACACTCCCTCCTTGTCTTCAAACTTTGTCCCACGGATAACATTCTTAAGGGGACAGAAAGAATTGAAATCAGATGGTGCCAGGTCTGGACTGAAAGGTGGATTGGGGCAGTACATTCCACCACATTTTGTCAATTGCGCCCCCTGTTTGCAAACTGCTTGTAACGTTCGCAATTAATGTCTGCCATTCCAACGGTTTGGTGTCGCAGCTAGAATTGGTTTACAGAGATACAATTTGGTATACACATTCAAGAGATTATCTTAAATTTGTGCAAATGTAATGCTTCTGTCTTTATTATTAGCTGAGATAATAATTGTGGTGCATAACTTTCTGACCTACCCTCGTATAACTGGTCTTTCCAGTCGTCACATTGTTATATGGTGACTCTATTCTCATTATGTGACCAATGAAAGCTGCCGGGAAGGTTAACCAGGTCAACAAATGACTTAAGAAGTTGGATGTGTCGGCCGAAAGGCACAACTATCGCAGCTCTGCTGCAAACATGCACAACGTCCAATACAAACATCCCGGACGAACGAATAGAAAGAAAGAAAGAACAGTCTTTCTTATAGTTCTGTATATTTCTTCTTCTTCTTCTTCTTCTTCTTCTTCTTCTTCTTCTTCTTCTTCTTCTTCTTCTTCTTCTTCTTCTTCTTCTTCTTCTTCTTCTTCTTCTTCTTCTTTTCCCGCCGTTATTCTCCCAATATACCATATGTCGTCCCCGAACCCACGCCAAGTGCTTTGTTGTTTGTAGCTAACGTTTTCTATGTGATGAGGTATCCGGTTTTACACTAACCTTCCTTAGTCGCCGCTTACGGCATACATGGTAGGCACCGTATCATTATTATTTGCTTCTATTGTGAGCACGAGTAACCTAATTTTATTAGAGGTCAGCATGGCAGAATGGATAAGATCGCTCGCTCTTAAACTTCCGGTGTGCTGATGCCGACGTAGCGGGTTCAACCCCTACACCTGTCAGTTGGATTAAAATGTTGATTTCTCGTCCTTGACTTGGAGACGTAAATTACAAATACCTCTGAGTCGGAGTGGGTTCGCCTGATGGCGAGGGACACTAGTAATAGGGAAAGCTAATCCACACGCAAAAAGCAGTCCAGTGCACTAGAAGTTGCAGCACACGTATGTCCTACGCTTGAATTCAAAGCGAGAGAGAAAATGAACCTCTTTCAGACATGCATTTACTCAAAGAACGTGTAATCTAAATATTGCGATCTTAAGCACTTTGCTATTAACCGGACTAAAGATGAACGTTTAAGAACAAGCGGTGGGACGAAAAGCTTAGCCAACCATTCACTCGTATTTATTGTAACAAAATACATGTGTTTTCATGTGTGAGTGACAGGCGGTTGGTTGGATGGAGGTGTGGGTGTGACACTCAAAAGTTGTGATCATTGACTCGGTCATGAAACGGAATGTTTGATCACGTGATGAAATAGAAACAACACTAGCTGCAACAACAAAAACCTACTGCTACTACTACCACCACCACCACCACCACCACCACCACCACCACCACCACCACCACCACCACCACCACCACCACTACCACCACTTTTCGCCACTTTTTCTTCAAGACTATGGGGACATTTCTTCAAGACTATGGGGACATTTCTTCAAGACTATGGCGACATTTCTTCAAGACTATGGCGATATTTATTCAAGACTATGGCGACATTTCTTCACGACTATGGCGACATTTCTTCAAGACTATGGCGACATTTCTTCAAGACTATGGCGAAATTTCTTCAAGACTTGGTGGATTGAGTTAACGAGCAGTCAACAGATAGCTGTTGGTTATAGTCTCAAGATAACGATATAAAGCAGATGATCTCTTAATAGAGACACTGACCAGTATGGTCACTACCAAGCAAGAGAGCAATGGCAGAGTATCTTCTTTACTGAAAAATCATGATTCGTCAATCCTCAGGCATAATCGAGAAAAAAATATAGGCCTGATTCAAGATTGGTTATCGCGGGGATGGCGAACCGTGACCGCTTACCGGCACGGCACATGATAATGATTAATTCAAAATGTAAAGAACAGTGGTCAGGACTACGGTTAGATATTAACATAGGAAGAACAAGGACATATGGCATCATGTTGATGTTCTAGGCAACTGTACTTTCCCGAAGGGGTTAACGACTTTCTCCATAATCCCGTATATTCACGTGAGAAACACAGCTGCGAGAGATTCGGCAGTGGATCGCGTCACGTTGGTTACATACGGGGTTTGTGAGCCGGTCGGTCAGAAAGCAAATGGCAAATTACTGAGCGTAATCTTGGCAAGAACATCAACAACAGCTGAAAAATGCTGGTGTTGACTGCAACGTCATGAAAGGGATATGCAACTTTAAAAAATAAGTTTGCCATTGCTTTCTGAACGAGAAGTCAACGTTTAAACCCAACTTATTGACAATGTTGGGGTTGAGTGGTCTACTTCGCCGTCAGCAAACCGGAAGTTTAACTGATTCAGTATCATGCGCCGTTTCAGTGACAAATGGTCTCAGTTTGTTGACAAGATCTTGACAGTTCGTTATTTGTTTCATTTCTCATATCTTCGTTAATGTTAATGCCCTGTAAATTACGTTTTACACCAAAAGAAGGTCTGCAAATTGAAAACATACCACGAGAGACAGAAAATATCTAAACTTTGTGCAGGATGTCTTAGTTAAGTTGTGGTTACTTTTCTGATTTTAGAAATGGCCAACGCCCTTGGTCTTCGGCCTGGTATATTTGCAGTAGATAGTGTTTTTAAACAATGTTAGATTATAGTTCTTCTTCTTCTTCTTCTTCTTCTTCTTCTTCTTCTTCTTCTTCTTCTTCTTCTTCTTCTTCTTCTTCTTCTTCTTCTTCTTCTTCTTCTTCTTCTTCTTCTTCAGCGTTCCGAGCCATTGAGGTTCTTTACTGCAGATACAATCCGTCTCCATTCGTCTCTCTGGTTGACCTTCTCTTGCCAGTCGTTGATTCCAAGTGCTTGTAGGTCTGTATATATATTATCTCTCCACCGTCTTCTTGGTCTACCTCGGGGTCTACGGTCATTTATTTCCTGAGTGTAAGCGAGTTTTGTTTCCCTATTATCTTCCATTCTTTCTATATACCCCAGCCATTGTAGTCTATTAGCCTTCATGATACTAGTGATTAGCGGGGACTTAAACAGATCATAAATGTCTTTGTTACTTCTTCTTTTCCACTCTCCACTTTGTGTATCTCTAATGGGTCCAAAGATGCGTCTTAAAACTTTGTTCTCAAAGGTTTGTAGCAAGGCTTCGCCTCCTTTCGTTCTACTCCAGGTTTCAGAGCCATACAGCACAACTGGTCTGATCAGTGTTTTGTATATTGTGATCTTGGTGTTACGAGATAGCGCCTTTGATTTTAGTAGATGTTGTAGTGCATAGATTATAGTTATTCTGATTTAAAGAATTTTGTGAAATATTCTAAACTGATAGTACGTGGATAATGTGGTTATTCAGTTACAGTAAATTATGTAGCGGGCGGTCTTTATGGAAAACAAAACTAACCGTGAAAGTTTGTCATCATGTCGAATTAGGCTTGCTCTAATGGGCCACATTTGTACCCCACTTGGACGAAGTAATTACGGAGTATTTAAATAATTAAATTTAAAAGAATGATAATTATAACTAAATAAAAAAAATAGTGTACATATTGTTTCTCAGTAACCCGGGAAGGTTAACCCGGTCAACAAATGCCCGCAGAAGTCGGATGTGTCGGCCTGACGGCGCAAGAACGCAGCTCTGCTGTAAACAGGCACAACGCAGTCACATCCGAAAAAAAAATCCGGATGAACGCAGAAGAAGAAGAAGAAGAAGAAGAAGAAGAAGAAGAAGAAGAAGAAGAAGAAGAAGAAGAAGAAGAAGAAGAAGAAGAAGAAGAAGAAGAA